>JANAVB010042617.1:21404293-21474293 GCA_029216955.1 Iris pallida
ACAATCCTTGTGAAACTGATACACATTCGATATTGCTCAACTTATTACCAAAAAGTTGGATTATATTTCATGCATAACAAAAAATGCCCGGGTCGCCACTTTAACACTGTTGGATTTTGTTCAGGAAATTGGTATTTTGGTTACGTCTCAATGTGATGTTGGGAATTAATTGCAGACCTGTATCATGGGTGAATTTGAAATCCCATATTTATTTACCGCATTTTACCCAAGGAACCAAACTGCCAGTTTGCATATTCTACAGAATTAGCACACAACAATTACAAAGCCTTTATCCCAAAATGTTGAGGTCGGTTACAGAATTAGCTTGTACACCCAAATCTTCAGCTAATAAAGAAGTCTAAATAATATTCTACCTGGAATACTCTAGCTCTATCCAAGATAACTGTCAAGATACCTCATCTGGTCTGTTTTTTTTTTCTCTAGCAGTTAATATATATTGAATTGTGATATCCTGCTGTCAACATCTTAGCTTAGATAAAAATGATTTGTCTGGTGGACTGGCTACAGTTTCAGGAGATGTTGGATCTTCATAGATGCAAGGTTCTCAGTATCTGTATTGGAACCTGGTTTCGGTCGTTTTGGATCTCAATTTTGGAATTCTTCGATTTGGAAAGCTAAAAGATAATTACAAATTTTAGAAAAGTTAAGAATATTCGATACATTTAGGCACAAGTTTATCATAAACTGTTTATGTATATTTTTAAACACAAACTTATGTATTTTTTCTTATTTCATTTTATCTTCGAATTGAAATTAGAATAGCATTCAACACTGATCAATTGTTACCCGTAATACATACGATTGTGTAGATAATAATCTTATCGAACACTCATCGACACAATGTAGCATGTTGATCTTTGGCACAAGCAAATCATTTTGGCGATAATTTTTCCATACTTTTGTTTCCTTTCAAGTTTTGCTTATTTGACAGCAAAGAGAGTCCAATGTCATTATCGACCTGTACCGTTGGTATTGGTAGGGGTCAGTTTCGGATCAGACAGGTCAAAACCAAACCAAATGGTATGGTTGATATACAAATATCGGCCATGCTGAGACTAATTGAGTGTTCCTTTCTGTTCATAAGGAAGGGCTTTATTGAAGTTCAAGTAAAGGACCTGTAAGTTTATGTTTGGCATATCACCCCTACTGTAGCAAATATTATGAGTTATATTGGAACACCATAATCACACAGTTACGTAGATGTTCAATGGTTTTCTTCTCAAAAATTTTACAAATTTTGATTTCATCTTCTGCACTGCCTAAAGCAACAACAGAAACAAAGCCTTTATCTCTGCAATAGCTAATTGATGGCATTATGTGTAGTTTTGTTTGGTTGTCTCCAACTATAGGTAAGTTCAAACACGTCTCAGTATGTTAATTTTCTTGTTACACTGAGGAAGAATTTGTTGACACAATGCATCCATCATTTTTTTGCTGCTTTCCTGCACCCCTTAGCCGTGTGGTTTTATGAACATTTGGACTCATCCAACTAGTGGATACGTGTCCTTTTGATAGGTATCCTTTGGACAAACCAACCAGTGAAGACAGGTCCAAGTTTGTAGAACAACTTATTGAAGCTGTTTTCTCTATTCCAATTGAAGATTCATCAAGTAAATCAAAAGAACTAAGGTCACTTCCAGAACTCCCAAAAGCTCCAAAGGAAGTGAGTGGTCCCAAAGCATCAGAGTTAAGGGCAAAGGCAGAAGCTGAGCAACATGCCTTTCGTCGTTTGCGGATGTGTCTCCGTGATATCTGCAATAGGTATTACTGTTCATCCTTTTAAGATTGTGCATGAATATATATGGTCAATTGATTAAAATGTCAGCTGATATTGCAGTGAGTTGATTAGGTGTTTTGTAGCTTCAGCTTCCATTGAACTTTTGTAGGATTCAGGAATGATTTAATAACACTAAAGATCTGTTTGATGATTAATGTGGGACGCTGAAGCTACATAAATTGATTATTAAATAGTTTAGATTTACAACTTTGAAATAGTGTACTGGTGAATCTTCTGCAAGTCTGTTGAAGACTTGAAGTATGAAAATCATTTAAAGACGTTGGCACAACATCAAATTGAAGTTTACAATATAAAGTTAGAATGCACTCTTATTAGACTAGTGGCATGCATTGAATATTTCAGCTTCAGTTCCATCATCATTACAATGTCCGCATCAATCACCACCACCACCACCACCACCATTATCAGAATATTGTCTTATTTTAATCCAAACGGTGCAAGTTATGGAGCACTCTAGTGTATAGTCTAGGCATGGCGATTGACCAAATTTTGTAAAACACCAGGTGGATGGCAGATAAGCTATTTCTAAGGTTCACACAGGCAGGTGAAGCTCCTGAAACCAAGCATCCTCGAAAGTACTGAGGGTGGATGATTAAAGTTTCTTTACATTTGCTTCCATCTTGTGGCTTTGTACAAAGCAAAGCCAATAATTGAGATAGTTCATTTTGCAACTCCAATCATTTCAAAAGATTGTTTCCAGCCTCCTTGGATCAATATAGCATCCCTGCTAATATATTGACTTCATAATTTTGATATTCAGGGATTTTTGCAATTATTACCAATATTATTTTTGAGGAAATTGTTACCGAATAATTGGGCATATAGTCAATATTTTTTTTTCCAAAGGACTTACATAGATTATGTATGTTTCAGTTAATTTTTTGCTTATTCCCCTAATTGCCTGCAGGGTTTTGTATGATAAACGGTTCAGCGTGTTCCATTTTCCCGTCTCAGATGAGGATGCACCAAATTATCGTTCAATTGTTCAGAATCCCATGGATGTGGCTACTTTGTTGCAACGTGTTGACTGTGGACAGTATATTACTCGTGCAGCATTTCTGCTGGACTTTGACCTTATTGTGGCCAATGCAAAGGTATCTCTCAGTGTATAGTTCAGTTTGTTTTATTGTTAACTTTGGCAAAACAATTTGTCTTGAAGGCTTTATGTTATTCCTATACTCTTTGATAATGCCACATTTTCAAGGTTGTAAAAGGTGCTAGGCGCTAGTTGGGCGGGCACCGGATGTCTAGCACCTAGCATGCCTAGGCAGCCACGGTTAAAAAAGAATAACCCCAAAACCTACTGAAAAATTGCAGAAATTTTCATAAAACCCAAAACATGGATAGTCGTGGGTAGGGGGGTCTAGGTGGGTGCTTGGGCGGGCATCGAGCGGGTATCAATATGCCGATTTTTAGAATAGTGCACATATTATGGTGGTAGTTCCAGTAATAGTTACCGGGTACACTAAACCCCTACCGAACCACGATCCGAGACGAGCATTTCGGTTCACGTTACGTTTCCGATCCAGATAGTTATGGTACTCAATCCTGATCACTAAATTTGAACCGCGAATCACTGTGAACATGCTTTCTTTCAATACAAAGAAAGTTAAAAGAACTTGAGATTTCTTGTCAAGTGGGATTTCCATAGCTACGCTTTTCTTATGTTGTTTTGACTTTGTAGTTTCTACCATTGTTTTTGTTGTTAATTGCTAGAGCCACCATTTCGTTTTGCAAGTTGCTCTTACAAAGAGAGAGCTTATAAATTTATTTATGATGCTTTTGTTATTTGGTATGAAGGTTCTGAGTCGTTTGCTATTTTATTTTATTTTATGCTTTATTTACATGTTTTGATTTGACATGTTTGTATTGTTTTATTTTGGAATGTTGGGGCCCGGTTGATGCATGACTAAGGGTCTGCTTGGCAATTGTAGGGGTAGCGGTTATGAGGTGTTTTTAGAGTATCGGTTATGAGCGGTTATGAGGGGTCCGGTTTTGAATGGTTTTTATGTAGCGGCTTTTAAACCAGTCCAATCCATGCTTGGTAATTCACTAACGAGCGGTTCTGAAAGTTTTTTACACGAATAAATTAAGTAGGGAAGGGTATGAGTAGTTATAATTATATATATTTGTGAGGATATAAATGGAATAAAAAAATAGAGCCGCTCAAAACCCACCGATTTGGGGTGTTTATAAAGCCACCCAAAAATACATTACACCGGTTTTGTGAGGTTTTTGAGCCGACCAAAACCGGTGCCTCAAAAAAATTAACAAGTAGGGGTTTTCATAAACGGTCGGTTCAAAAACACCCCAAAACCGGTGAAAACACCTTTACCAAGCAGACCCTAAGGAAAGTCAATTCTTGCTTCTTATTCAATGAAGTAAGAAGTTTTGAATTTTCTGTTATATATAAGGTTTTTGTTCTTTTCTGTATATGACAATTATTGAATCAAATTTGAACAATTAACTAGTACTGATCCAATTAGTATTTCAAAGCGTACCACAGACCAAATTGCCAAAACAACTCACTCTGCCCCCTCTACCGGAAATAAAGAAATAGTGTATCCCGAATCCGAACCATGACCCATGACATATTTGTTCCATGTAACAGTGGTCTGGGTTGTAGAATAAACTTCCAGTATCATATGCAACAAAAACAAGATAGGAACTTTTAATCTTGTGCTTCTAATGTTGTTTTCTTGGAACCCGTATGCAGGCATACAATGGAGATGACTATAATGGAGCGAGGATTGTTAGCAGGGCTTATGAGCTTCGAGATGTGGTATCATCTATGCTCTTTATTTATGGCAGCGTTCATAAAACTAGTGGTTGCATTGGTATTTGAAACTATGCTGATCTGTTTACCTCTCAGGTCCAAGGTATGTTGTCACAGATGGATCCAGCATTGGTGGCATTCTGTGACAAGACTGCAGCAGAAGGGGGGCCAGTTCATGTGGCAGATGTTGATGGTTTGGGCCTTCCATCAACCCCTGTTGTTCAACTGGCTTCCACTACCAGAACAAGTGCACGACTTCGTAATGTCCAGCCAGAAGTGAACCTATCACAAGTTATGAAGCCTTGAGGCGGACAAAGAAAAGCTCTGAGAATGAGCAATCAGGTTTTTCTTTTTCCAACCCTATTTTCAGTGAAAACTAATATGGTATGTTGTTGTGCTCTGTAGTGTTGGTTCAAATGTGGTGCTGACTTTACAAGTTCGTAATGGTAAGGTAGTAAGCATGTATTTATCCTGAAGATGATATCAAGCTAGGTTAGTGAGTATATATGGTTTCTAAGGTGAATAAAGATCAAGTCAAAGGAATGAGATAAGTAAAGATGTTGCATAGCTGTACTACATTGAGAATGTGCGTCTCATGTGCAGCAAACAATGACGAAGTAATGAAATGGCGGAGGATAGAGGAACTGTTGTATGATTAAATTTGGCGGTTCATGATTCCATATATCTATGTAGTGTCTCATAACCCAAAACTACATGTTCACATAGACATCCTACTCTTGCTGACACCATGGGTCTTAAAGCTTGGGCTAATAAATACCCACAACTGTTTTGCAACTTGATACTTTTAAAGTATATCTTAGCACTTTGCTACCTTAATTATTTAGTTTGTTGCCCTGAAGTCATTTAACAGAGAAGGGCCAAAAAGACCACCTTTATAAAAAGCGATAGTAGATTGTCAAATTTATACAAGTCCTTAATTTTTCAAATGTTCATCGAAGCCCTCAAATATTCCCCATTTACAATATAATCCATATTCTGCACAAAAGTCCGTAGATCTTTCTCCCCTAATTATACTGAACTCATCTTCTTCGTGAAGCCATCTCTCACCCCCTCTCAACCCAACTTCTTCAACTTCTCTTCTTCGGCAAACCATCTTCGCCTCCACACACACCCCTACCCACGCCAACTCCACACCCCCCCCCCCCCCGCACCACCCACCCCCACCAAACACACATGCCTGCACATAAACCCATCTATTTCCTAATCTCCTTCACTCTCGTCCTCTATCCATTGGAGAACATGCTCCGGCATATAAGGACATGCGGTGCAGGAATTGTTCGTGCAGGAATTGTTGTGCGGGTGCAGGTGTTCACAGCAGCAACACTGCCTCCGGAGTTGGATTGCGGTGAGAGATGGGTGGATGGAAGAATGGATATGGATGGTTTTTTAGGGGGAAATTGTCACACAAACTGTAAGGTATGACTAAGGAGGGTAATCAAGTGCTAAGAATCAACTATTCATTGTAGCGATTCAAAAAAAATGTAGTGACCCGTTATTAAAAAGTTCTAAGGTATCAAGTGCAAATCAGGAATACTTGAGGGTATTTGGAGGCAAATTAGCCTCAATTTTGTAGATTGCAGACCCATTCTCTTAAAGGCGGTTCCATGGAAATCAGAGGGGAACACTTTGATTTAAGAGTCGAGCAGTGAGAAGAAAGGTTGGTAGTTGAATAAGTTGGTGGGAGTTAAAATTGAGATGGTGAAAGGGCACATGAGATGGATGACTAGTGTAAAAACTAGAAAGTGGGAGGTGGGTTCAACTGGTTTGAGATTGTAAGCAATGGAAACTGGATGGAGTCTGAACTAGTCTTGGTTGAGCCTGTTGAATGCGCATTCCTCACTTAAGAAGTCGGTATTCTAAACACATGCATAGGCAGGCTCATATTTTAATATCATTTGTGCAAATCTTGAAATCAAGTATGTAAATTGTGCCTCTACATGAAATGAGAATGTGTTTATCCTGAATGCTCTCTATCAATTTTACAGCACGTAACCAATCTGATAGCATTGTCTTGAAAAATTCTAGGTCCAACCAACGATGATAAGTTACGGTCTGCTGCTGAACCAGAGTCAATAAAACCAAGCTCCTCTCAGCCAGAACACCCCCAAGAATCAGACCAAGAGGGACCGAGATCAGGCAATCCTGCACACGATGAACTGATAGAATCATGTGAAACATCTGCTGGCCCCTCTTCCCAAGAAACCTGCCAGGATACGGTGATGACTGAGGCCGAGATTTCTGAACAGGTACCCATTGTAAAGCAACGTCTAATGGAGAGAACTGAGGGCTACGGTGTACCCCAGCTCGAGAGGCTCTACTCTCGAATATTGAAAGCTGTGTTGGTAGTGAGTAACGAAGCTAGTAAGGATTGTAAGCTTTTGATTTTGAGGCTTATGTTGAAATTTGTTGAGGATGATGAGAACTTCTAAAGGGAGATCTTTCATCACAATTTTCCATAATTTCATAGCCTTGTATTCAAGGGAACAAATTGTTGATGTTATAATATCTGATGTACGGGCTCCAATATCTGTTGGTTTGAGTAGCAATCTTTCAGTAAAGTCCCACTCATCACTGCATTATGTTCTTCGCACAGGTAAATGCTCTGCTGCCCGTCTCTGAAAAAAATAAGCTAAATTACATAATTTTGTTTATCTGAGTTTAAACTGGTCTGGTTTTCTTATTTTATATCTTCCTCTATATAAAAAGCTTTAAAATAGCTCAAAAGTGAGCCGGCTAAGCCAATTTAAAAAATAATAACAAATAACTAAATAACTACCTAAATATTTCACTAATTATTTTTACAAAATAAACTAAGTATTTAACTATCTAATAAGATATATTACAACTAAATATTCTAACTCAAGTGGTTAAGGTAGGAGATATTTTTCTTGGTTTCTTGAGTTCAAATTCTAAGTTTAATAATTTTTTATAATATATCTATATTTAATTTTTTTAATATTTTTTTGTACACATGCACATGCACATGCACATTTAAAGGTAAAGAGTACGATTGCTAATTATATATGCTAGTGCCTGGTTGATACCTTTTTACATCCTGAAATTGGAGAAAAAAAGGATTTGTAACTGTCACAAGCAAAATGTAAGGGAATGGAACTCAGTATCAAACGACAATTTTTGTTAGCTTGATTTACTCAACCCGCCTATGTTGTCAGTTGGGCATTTGGGTTCATTTTCGATGAGTTCTCATGCTTTCTTCTTTTTATTTGGTCGGAGAAAATTGACCAAAATGTTCCATAGCTAGACAAACCAAGAAACAAATAATTGGAATTAATATTAACAGAGACTTGGTTCACAAAGCTGTTAACCCCTTTTAACTGCTGCCACTCAACACCGATGAGCCGTCCAAAATTAATATCAGTTTCATGATATATATATAATATATATTATATATATATATATATGAATCAGTTTGTGGATGTATGTTCAAGTCCATGTATTGGAGATCACCAATACACATCTCAGAAGATCCATAATAAGAGCTGGGGATCAAGCCAGCACCTGCTTTTTGTTGAAACACGGATTCAGTACAGATTGAAAACGATTGTCCATATGTATAAAAGTGCAAGCATAATTCCAGTCAGGATGCCCAGTTGTCAAAACGAACAAAAAGGCACTGGGGGCCAGGCTACAAGCATATACACTGTACGGATCAAGCACTTGCGCAATCCACAAATATAGACTAATGTTAAAGACATTGAATTATATCCTACCAGTGAGCAGACAGTGAATGTTTCTGAATCTTAAGACAGTGAAGAATGCTCAACCCCTCTAAAGTGATGATACTACCCTTCCACTACAGAAGGTATCACAGATAATTGTCTCGAAAAGAACCACACTGAAATTTCAGGCCATTTTAGCAAACCTCGGAAGGAAGGGTACTTCTGCGCCACCCCCAATAGTTGGCTCGAATTGGGTCTGATGTCTCTAAAATGGAGCAAACACTAGTTGCTAAACTTGCATCCGAGGAACCACGTTCAGTATTTCTTAAACCCTCGATGACCCCTGTGAATTCACCAGAAGGCTGGAAACCATAGCAAAGAAGATCCAACAGGAGGCTCAGAGCAAATATGTAGTTCTGGTTGGTCTTCAACACCTTCAAACATACTTCTGAGACTTGGTTGTCACTTATTAAAAGTTTGGTATCTCCTTTGTACAAACCTCGAAGGTATCTCCAAGGGCTTTCATTCTCAGGGTTCACTAAGATAGCTTCAACTGCATAAGTTACTTCAGATTCTCGCATGTCTTGGAGGCCACCAAGCTGCGGAGATTTTGTGATGACAAAGTACCTCTGCCAATCATTAAGGGATAATGAGTTGTATCCAAGTGGAATATATGGTGATTACCCAAATGATATACCACACAGGTTATAACTAAAATATAACAAATAGAGTAAATTGAAGTAACAAATAAAATAAATAATGCTTCTGGCATGTGCTCTTTTTGATAAATGGTAGTCTCTCCTCTTGAGGAAGGGATGTTAAATGATATAATTTAAAGTATCTTTACCCCTCCACTTTATGCACATTCATGAGTTACCCAATCAAATTACAGGTTTTTCAAGTGTCCACACAAAATCCCAACCAACTGTTACAACAAATAAAGTCTTAATCTCAACTTTTTGGGGTTGGATATTTGAATCTTTTTGTTCCATTTAGCATTTATAGGGTAATGTCCTATGACCTTTTACAAAAAATGTATCCTTCGTACTGTTCTCAATTCAAGTTCATTTAGGCCTACCCTCAATACTAGCTACTACTTCAACTAATGCTTTTTCTCTCTTCCTAAGTCCTAACTAGTACACATCTAATGGCCTATGTTACACATGGCCAAACCATCCAAGACACTGTTTCTCTGATACTATCTCTAAAACTATCCATTAAAGCCCCTGCCATTACACCAAAAGTCGAGAGTTATGGTAAGGGTTGAGAATTAATATTTATATTAACATGTCCCCACAAGTCAAGGCCCATTTTGGAAGACAACTGGATTCACACTGCAGTACAACTATTTTATAAAATCCGCTTTAAATGTGTCGATTACTCTGATACAATGTTAAAGTCCTTGCCACTTGCCACCTAGAGTTATAGTGAGAGTTGAGGGTTATATATTTATATAACACTATCCTTATCTAACGCCATCTCTAACTTGCCATGAACACCTTTTTGTCTTTCAACATATTGCACCTTCTTAGCATTCACATTCGAGATATCGTACGATCACTATTAACCAAGTTTTACGTGAACAACAACGTTCTCAATATTTCCATAACCATGATGAATGATCCTAAATACCCGAAGACTCCCACTTCTAGGTATCAGACATCCCAACTGTTAATAGAAAATAATTAGGGATATTTAGTAATAGGGTCTCACATATATAAATGAAAATTAGGTTTGGGTCTCGAAATGACCAATTTTAGAGTTTGGGTCTCGAAATCACTGTTCAGGCTAATGAACAGTGATTTCGATACCCAAACCCTATATATATTATATATATATATATATATATATATATATATATATGTGAGACCCTATTACTAAATAACCCAAATACTATTAAAAGTAAAAGGTTTTTTTTTCATCTGATAATTATTTGTGAATAGTAATTTAGCAAACTATGTATGATAGATGGTCGCATGACCGTGAAATGTTCAATTTTGACCATGTCATAGTATGACTCAAATATGATTTTGGTAGAGAAAGAATATTTGTCAGACCAAGGGATGCAAAGATTTATGGCTACTTTGGAGGTCTAACATACATCAACTGAAAGTAGAAAACCTTTTGCAGTTTTCAAGTTACATAGATGACAAGTTACTGTTATAAAATAAATTCAGGTTTACCTACTGATTTTTATATTGATGTTTAAAATATAATCGTAATGACGAGGAATTTTCTAATGATTGAGTTAGTAGTTCATTGTGTACTTATTTTATCTAGATGCTAGTTAGTACGGAATTGGTACTGATTCGAATTTGTAGCTTCTTGGAAATCTATCAATAAGTTTGGGGTACTTAATGTAAATTTAGATTGTGGCACATCTCAACTATATAATAGTCTAGGCCAAACCATCAAAGATAATGTTCCTATGATACTATCTGTAAAGCTATCCGCCATTGTTTTCAATGGAGCATCGAGGGCGTGCCATTGGTGTGAGGTGCATCATGGTGCACTGAGTGCCTCGCCATGAAAGTGATGCATTGCGCTTCATTGAGGCACATGCTCACTCGCACCATGGCACATAGCGCATTGAGACGCCACCTCATGAAACTTAACATGAATTTTAGGTTTTACTTTGTTTTGGCTCAATCATGAACCTATAACATGCACTATACTCTAACCTATTACCCACTGACACAATTTAACTTTCTACTTTAAGAATTTCCTCTTTACCCACTTTCATCTCTCGACCCTCTTTCAATTCTTCAGGAAACGTTGTTGATCATCATTGCTCGATTATCAATAACTTATTGTCAGCAAAAGAATATATTTTTTATTTGCAAGTTTCATTTTTTTTTCCTTTTTATGGTCTTTTAACTTCAATGTAATCTTTGCCAATGATTTTCATGCATGGACGAAACTCTCCTACCAAAGTTTAGTTACCTTCTCAAGTGGGCTCTTTTATTTTGAAACATGTTTTGTAATTATTTTATACTTTTTTCCTTTCACCACATCACACTGTAGAAGCATGGAAAAGAATAGGAATTTCTATGCGGCCCAAAATCAACATGAAACTTCATGCGGCTCAAAATTCCTGGGAACTTCATGCGGCTCAAAATCCCTGGGAACTTCATGCGGCTCAGAAAGCTTCATGCGGTCCACAAATAGCAGGGAGACTTATGCGGTTCGAAATCAGCCTAAACAGCTAGTCATAATTACTTTGACATAAAGGCGACAGCTCTGACAGAGATGATGGCTCTGACATAAAGACAAGATGACATGCTTCTAAAAAAACGAGAAAATTATCATGATATCCGGCACAGTCCACAATTCCAAAGAAGATTTTTTATGCGGATCGCCTATGCGACCTTCATGCGGCTCAGTCATGAGAACTCTCATGCGGCTCGGTTATGAAACGACCTTCATGCGGCTCAGTCATGAGACAACTCTCATGCGGCTCGGTTATGAAACGACCTTCATGCGGTCCGGTTATGAGACGTCCTTCATGCGGCTAAGTTATGAGACGACCCTCATGCGGCCCGGTCATGAGACACTCTTCATGCGGCTCGACCTTCATGCGGCTCGGTCATGAGACACTCTTCATGCGGCTCGGCTATGGGACAGTCCTTCATGCGGCTCAGCCAAGATGCATCATTCATGCGGCTCGCCACAGAGTAGCAGTTGGGACACGTGGCAGAAATTGACCAAGTCTTAACAGTTCGGATTTAGTGCAACAAACAGATCATGATCAATCTTAACCAATCCCCAGCTGCCCACTTCTCGAGACACAGTTACAAGGATGTGGCCAAAATTAGCCACGTGGCTGTACACCCCATTACTCATAAATTCCTATAAATAGCAAGCTGCTATTCCCTTGCACACACACAGAGAGAGATATACACATCCGGGCAGAGAAGCATTTCTTCACAGGAGCCGAGGTTACGTTCGATCGTCCAAGGAGTAAGGCAGAGTTGATAGCACTTTTTCGAGCATCTACCGTCACCCCCCAGAATCTAAACTAAATAATTGTACTTAGATTGCTTTTCCTAGGTTTTGTTCCTAGGCTCTCTTTTGTACAAACAAGTTTGTAATTGAGTCAAAGTTCAGTCCTCCTATAAAACTGTTATGTTCTACGACAAACAATGGCAAACACACACAATTTATCGTTAGAATAGCACCGATCTTCCTTCACGGACTGCCTACCATTGTCGAGTCCAACATCCCCTCAAATGAGATTTCTTTTTTAATTTTGTAATTTTCGTAAACCTATATACAATAAATGATTGATTAGAATATTGCAATCACTTTTATTGTGTTTTTTAGAGTTTTAAAATAAATTTTAAAAAAGTGCATCTCACTTCAATGAGGCATATGCCACACTGTCACTCCATGCTCCAAACATTCGTATTTCTACGGATATTTTGGCATGTATCATGTATTTCCTATATTTTCTTGTATGTATTGATACGATATCTTGTACCATGTATTGTGTACATGTACCTAATACTTGACCAGTATATCCTATTTATTTGATTTCCTGAGTGTTTAATCGACTAGTCTAAATCGATTAACTGATTTGTACAACTTAATTCGATTTCTGTTTTGGACAAGATGATATGAGAGACCACCCTAGACCCGTAGAGACTCTTGGTATTTCTATGGACCTGTACTATGACCCGTACGTAGATTGGCATACCATGTGTTAATCCAATGATTGTATCATATTTTGAATATGACTAATTGATTAAGTTTAACATAATGATACCACTAATATTCATTTAATCACTATCATGTTGCTACTTAAACTTAGCATTGTCCTATTGTTCATTAAATTTATCAGTGCTATACTGTTTTGTTCGCCTAACATATATTTGCAGATAAACAATAAACATGATCAAACCAGGACATATACAATAAAAAATTAATGATAGACCAAAGACGACGTTACACAAGAAGATTTCTCTGAACCGTCCAACGACCTATCCGGGACCTCGCACTCGAGGGTTTCGATGTCCGGTCAGCGAACAGGGGTCGAGGGGACAGCGCCCCCAGTTGGGGTTCAGGGGGAAGCTCCCGAAAGGTATACAGATTTCCAGATCCGTTTATCTTTGGACAACTGCCGTCAAGGAAAAAGACGTCTTCAAGTCTGCTCAAATGTCAGGAGAAAGACGTCACCAAAGTGCTCATGTCCTTATAATTCATTATGTATTTTATCTTTCTTTTATAGGATAATATGTATATTGAGTCATGCTGGCACTTGATTGGCTTTCTATACTCCACTACCAAAAAGCCTACCTATTTGTTCAGTCCACAAACAAAAAGGCTAGCCCATCTCAAAGAGCCCAAAATTCAAGCCATTTTACACTGTGACCTAACTAATTATAGGGCAACCGAACTCGGACCGAGTTCTGCCCAAACTCGGACCGAACTCGGTCACCCTAACTAGTATTCCTTTGGATTAGGTCTTCCTGTAGAATCGGATCCAACGTTTGATTTTCTGAACGTTAGGGAACCGAACTTTGCCCGAGTTCGGTTCCCAGAACCCTTATAAATAGAGAAGAAAATCCCATTTGTTTCAACTCATTCTTTCTTCTTATATCTATTCAAGAGTCCTACCTGAGCTTTAACCTTTCTATCTACCAAGTCTACAACCCACAACCAACTATATGCCAGTGCGATTTTGATTTAGAAGTTGGTTCGAGTTGTAAATAGCTTGGAAAACATCTCAGTTTTCATCATGTTCCCGAAGTCGACAAGTTCTTCGGATTAAAGGCTTGCAAGTTGAAGTAGTGATCTTCGAATAAAAAGCACGTGTTGTAAGGAGCTGCAAGCGCTTCATTCAATGCTTGTATTTCACTGCATAATGGATTCAATATCGAACTAGAGTACTCGAGACTGGACTAGTCCCCTCAGAAGGAAACTAGTATAAACCTTGGTGTTTGCATTTGCTTCTCTGAACTTATTTACATTACGCATTTATTTTTACTGCCTACTTCATATCAGTTTGATTACTGCCATACATATTTTTTAAGTGATGACTTTATTCTGCTGCACATACACACGTACTCTATTCACCCCCCCCTAGAGGTGCTCAACGATCCTACACCATGGATCTCCCAAAACTAAAAAATTTCTTGAGCATGCAGTGCTACTGATCAAGCTTCTTGCCCATTAGTTATTTGTTTTTTCACCCTAAGGCCATAATTAGCTGGTGCTATGGACTGTTGACGTGTTACCCATCCATTGGCCACAACCAATCCTCTCCCTCTCTTTTATATATAGAGAAATTTTGAGTTGCACCCCACAATATTTAACCATATTCAAGGTGCACCCCACTGTTTTACCATAATGTACAATACCCCCCACTTTCGTCAAAAACTAACGGTCAACTCTGTTGACCATTAATTTTTGACCGAAATACCCCTAGCAAATCACCATTATTACCAGTTCCCCCTCGTCAGCTTGGAAAAATGGAAGGGGCATTTCGGTCAAAAATTAACGGTTAACGGAGTTGACCGTTAGTTTTTGACGGAAGTGGGAGGTATTGTACATTATGATAAACAGTGGGGTGCACCTTGAATATGGTTAAATATTGTGGGGTGCAACTCAAAATTTCTCTTATATATTCACCCTCTCACTCTTTCTTTTATTCTTTTCTTCTTTTCACCACCACAGTAGCTTTCTTCTTCTCTTCCCTTCTTGCTTGAGCTGCCCTAGGCGTTGGAACCAAGCTTAAAGATGGTCTCGAGACCAAGGTTGTGGTCCCTAGACCCATATTGGAGGGGAGTAGAAGACCTAGCTAGGGAATTTCTTGGATTCAAGGCAAGTACATCTTGCACAAATGAATATTTGGTCTTTGATGCATTTTCATTTCTTTAAATTGTTGTTTCTGAGTTTTATTATTATTTGCTATTGTTTTCCCTTGATTTATAGTATGTATCTTGAGAGGGAGCTAGATGTTGGTTGTGGTTTTAAGTTGGGTTTTCATTTGGGATAAATCCTAGACTTAAAGATAGAATCTTGATTTTGAGTTGATATGGAAGGTTTGATCTCAAACCCAGGTTCCAAAGTATTGTAGGTGTAGCGCCCCGCTTTCGATAGGCGACGGAACTTCATAATATGCTAGCGCCGAGTCAGATCGGCCGGGAACTTAGATGGCCATCTGACTCGATCGCTAAGCTTGGTAAACGTTAACGCCTTGCGGCATCGATTCAAATCGATTTGGACGGAAGTTACGAGAATCGATCCAACGAATGGAACGACTTCTGTTGGAATAAGTCCTAGATGCAGTGGGCTGCGTCTCGGCGAGTGAGCTCTCTATAAGAGTCCCTTCGACGGGACCAGACCGCTGTATGGTTTTCTTGGAGCTTTGCCGCTGGGCTTGATGAAGTGCTTTAGCGTCGTTTTCATGGATGCAATTACAATTTCGATGCAAGGGGAAAAGAAGGAATTCTAACAAAGCGTTGGTGCCATTGCAGGAGCTCGCGTAACTAAGGATTGACGTTGCGTAGCGCTTGGACGATCGGCACGAAGCAAAGTAATCGGTGGGTGATTCGACCCTTCTTTTCTACTCTGTCCCGCAAACTTATTCCTTGCTTCGAATTCATTCAAATCGAACGATGCCAAGTTAATTGCATGCCAATCCACTAAGTCAAGAACTCGGGAAAAAACGTATCAATTTTGAGTAATCTACTCGGAAAAATGCAAGTTTCTCACATAACTGGAAAAGTTTAAGGTTCTAGTAAAAAGATAGACTATTTCATGTGCTGCAAAATAATATGAAACGTCGATCATGGGTTATGATGCCTCGGACAATTTGGTGCCCACGGGACGCTAAATCGGTGTACGGCTTTGGGAAAATGAATCGTTGCATGAGTTGCAATAAATGATAATGCTGTTCGATACTATCCGCGCTATACGAAACTGTTTGCATATATAAAACTGTTCGCACATAGGCATGGTCATGGACAGCTTGTGCACAAGTTCGTTTTCCTCGAAATGGTATCCGGGGCATCGGAACCGATTCGTCCTAGGGGGAATAATTTATCGTGCTTCGGCGCGAGGCATGCGACCTTCAGTAAGGCTTGCAACCTAGGCTGAATGGGTTGCGTCGCATGCCAATTTCGATTAAGTCCCTAGTGGTGCGTAGCACCAATGACCGCATATAAGATAGTTGCATGCTCACCTATTGTCTTATGCAGGTGTAAATATTATCTCTGTTTTCATGCAGGGACGAGCACGGCCGTGGTAAGAAATATGATAAAACTGCGATGTTATGTTGTATGCTTTAATACTCAAAGACGGCTATCGAATATGAACTGAATTCATTTAGTTCTAATAGAAAGACAACTCTAAAGCATGCCTATCCTAACAATCAGAGTCGGTTTAGACGAGTTGGTTCGTCTTGTCCACTTAGCAAGTGTGCTAATCCCCTCCCCCAATTTCCCCAGGTGCGGCGGGCGCTCCAACCTAAAACGAAGCTGAAGTGCGGAGAGGCGTTTTGAAGCTCTTCCTATACTGAAGTATTTTGAAGCCAATTCAAGTCGACGGCTTATGTATAAAAGGGCGAATGTATGGGACGGCAAGCGTAGTTCAGGTAACTTGTCGAATGTTTTCTCTTTATGTTTTCAATCAATGTAGCCGCAACGGCATCCAATGTAATTACGACTTGCACTTCGTTGCAAGCTATGAATGAAAAGCATTTCTATCTTCCTATACTGCGTCTTAAATTCTGATGTGATTTGTGAAGTTTCAACTTGGCGTATTTATATCAAATGCAACGTAACGTTCTGCCTTGTACGAGTGCAATTCTAGACTCGTACGACATCACGCCTTAGCGAGGACGATCGAATCGGCAATAATTAACAACGGGGACGAACGTTGCCGACTCGGGGCGTGACAAATTGGTATCAGAGCTCAGTTATGTTTCCTCGGATTTTCGAAATATGTTTCATTGTTGGAATGTCCGTTGCGTTGGCTTGATTGAATGCTTGTCGGCATGCTGCGTGAAATACAAGTTCCATACAGGTAAGCCCGTAGATATTTTTGAAAAATACTAACGGGTTTACACTGTTTGTAGGAATGACTAAGCGAGATAAGAAAATCGCCGGCCCAACAACCCAAACTGTAGATAGTACGTCGAGCACAAAAAGCACCGAGCCTAGCGAGACGACTATGCAGAAGATGCTACAGTTGATGGAACTGCAGCAGCAGCAGCTTCAGACACAATTCAAAGCTCAATTTGAGGCGCAACAAAAACAGATGAATGCCCTGACTCAGATAGTGAGCAGAATGGCAGGCAATACAAAGACGACGGACGAAGAGACCGAAGAAAAGCAAGGTGATCAAGAAGAAGACGAGGAGAAAGAAGGCTCCCCGCAAATGATGAACTCTCCTTCCATGTTCAAAGTGAAGGAGTTTCGCAAAATGAACCCGCCAAAGTTCAACGGCCGAGCAGAGCCCGACGTGATAGTAGGATGGCTCGCAGAGATGGAGGACTTGTTCGATCTCCTCTGCATCGAAGGGTCCCAGAGGGTGGCCTGTGCGGCGCTGCAGTTACAACTTAGAGCACATGACTGGTGGGCGGCGAAGAAACAAGAGATCTGTGAAACCGATTCCAACAAAAAGATTTCTTGGGAAATGTTCAAGACAGCCTTCCTTGAGCAGTACGTTCCTCGCGCCATCCGTCGACAGAAGGCAGATGAGTTCATGATGTTGAGGCAGGGGAATATGAGTGTGGAAGATTATGATGCAAGCTTCTCGAAACTTGCAAAATTTGCCGGCGCCTTCCTGTCCAACAAAGAAGAATGGTGCGAGCGTTTTCAGCAAGGCCTCAACGAAAAACTGCATAGGGACGTCATGAACCAACGATGCCAAACTTATCGTGAATCCTACGAAGCCGCACTTGATAGTGAGCGAATCTTTGGCCGTATGTCACAAAGGGCCGTGCCTGTCATTCGCAACAACTTCAACAAGCGTCCTAATGACGCTGGAGGATCGGGAGTACAAAAGCGCCCAAACACGTCTGAGAATCGTGGTCACTTTGCCGCAGTAAATTGCAACAGATGCGGCAAGCGTGGACACCGAGCACCCGATTGTAGACTGAGAACATGCTTCAAGTGTGGCGAGTTAGGCCACTTCAGTCAATATTGTCAGGCGGGGAAGCCGAATCAACAAAACCCGTCGAGGAACGTTCCGAATCCGCATAAAGCGCCGATACTGCAAGGCGCAAATGCGGTGCCCGTCAACCAGCAGAACCAACGCCACGGAGCTCAAGGCCGAGTTTATGCCTTAACTCGGGACGAGGCGTACGCGTCCGATACTGTTGTAACAGGTATATTACTCTACAAAAGTATACCTGCACGAGTCCTATTCGATTCGGGTGCGACGCATAGCTTTATATCTGCTGATTTTGCGAAAGAAAATAAAATAACCATGCAATCACTAGATATAAATATTAGCGTTAGCACTCGGTCGGGAGTCGATATGCCTGCGAACTTTATTTGTAGGGATGGCCACCTTTGCGTCGGGGGAAGATATCTATCCTTGGATGCCGTCGTGCTAGACATCAAAGATTACGACATAATCCTGGGCATGGATTGGTTGGGCGCTTGTCGTGCAACGATCGAGTGCGCGGAGAAGAGAGTGGTGTTTCGCCTTCCTGGCGAGACAGAGTTCTCATATTCGTGCGGTACGGCCTCGAAGACGGCGATGATGGTATCGGCAATCTCGGCAAGGCGTATGCTGCGTTCCGGCTGTGCGGGATACTTGGCATCAGTTCGAGACACGCGGACGGATAATACAAACACAATGCAGACTGATGTTGTGGCAGATTTTTCTGACGTTTTTCCTGACGAGATGTCCGGGATGCCGCCGGATCGAGAAATTGAATTCAGCATCGACACCTTTCCGGATACACGGCCGATATCAAAGGCGCCTTACCGAATGGCTCCAGCAGAACTGAAGGAGCTGAAGGTACAATTACAAGAGTTGCTAAACCGCGGATTTATTCGCCCTAGCGTCTCTCCGTAGGGAGCTCCCGTACTGTTCGTGAAGAAGAAGGATGGGTCGTTGCGGCTATGCATCGACTATCGGGAACTCAACAAGGCGACCGTGCGAAACAAGTATCCTTTGCCGCGAATCGACGACTTGTTTGACCAACTGCAAGGCGCGGCAATATTTTCAAAAATCGATCTTCGTTCAGGCTATCATCAATTGAAGATCAAGTCCGACGACATATCGAAGTCTGCCTTCCGCACTCGATATGGTCATTACGAATTTCTCGTCATGCCGTTCGGTTTGACGAATGCCCCAGCCGCGTTCATGGATCTGATGAACCGAGTCTTCCGACCTCAAATAGATAAATTTGTAGTCGTATTCATCGACGATATCCTTGTCTACTCAAAGAATCGTGAAGAACATGCGGAACATTTGAAGACGGTACTGCAGATTCTGCGTGAAAACAAATTGTACGCCAAGCAGAGTAAGTGCGAGTTCTGGATGAGTAGCGTGACATTCCTCGGGCACGTAATCTCTGCCGAAGGTGTCGCGGTGGTCCCAAAGAAGATTGATGCGGTGGTGGATTGGAAACGACCTGCCTCGGCTAGCGACATTCGGAGTTTCCTGGGCTTAGCGGGCTACTATCGTAGATTCGTGCGAAGCTTCTCAAAACTAGCGTCGCCTCTGACTCGCCTCACCCAGAAGGGAGTAGTATTTCAATGGAGCGACGACTGTGAATCCAGCTTCCAAGAGTTGAAGCAACGGCTCGTCTCAGCTCCGATCCTTGCACTTCCAGACGGTCCAGAAGGCTTTCAGATATTCAGCGACGCATCGGGAACTGGCCTCGGGTGCGTACTCATGCAGAGAGACAAAGTCATCTCCTACGCTTCACGGCAGTTGAAGCAGCACGAGAAAAACTACCCGACGCACGACCTAGAATTGGCGGCGATCGTCTTTGCATTGAAGTTATGGCGGCACTACCTCTATGGCGTGGCATGCAGAATCTACACCGATCACAAAAGCCTGAAGTACTTATTTACACAACGGGAGCTCTAACCTACGACGGCGACGTTGGCTCGAACTCATAAAAGATTACGAGCTAATGATCGAGTATACACCGGGCAAGGGAAACGTGGTGGCCGACGCACTCAGCAGAATGTTTATGGGAACACTGGCCATAAACAAGGAGATAAAGCGAGACCTTGAAGCGATGGGTATCGAACTCGGAATTGAGTATCGACACCTGCACCTAGCTCAACTGAAGTTAGGATCGAGCCTGCTTAGCAAGATAAAGACCGCACAGGGGGACGACTCATTCCTGAAGAAAATGCGCGAGCTGATTTCAACGGGAAGGGCGACTGACTTTGCGGAAGACGGAGACGGGACGATGCGACTAAAGGGAAGGCTCTGCATTCCTGAAACTGCCGAACTCAGAAAAGAAATTCTGACGGAGGCGCACTATGCGAAGTACTCGTTACATCCTGGAAGCACCAAGATGTACAAGGACTTGCGCACAAACTTTTGGTGGCACGGCATGAAGAAAGACGTGGCTACGTTCGTATCGCAATGCATGGCGTGTCAGCAGGTGAAGGCGGAACACCAACGGCCAGGCGGCGAGCTGCAGAACATCCCCATTCCCGAGTGGAAGTGGGACAATATCTCGATGGATTTCATTGTGGGATTTCCGAAGACGCCGCGGGGGAATGACGCAATTTGGGTCATTGTTGATAGATTGACCAAGTCGGCTCACTTCATCGCAATTAAAGTAGGATGGAGCATCGATCGGTTAGCACAAATCTACGTCGATGAGATTGTTCGACTGCACGGGGTACCGGCCTCTATAATTTCGGACAGAGACGGGCGATTCCTATCGCGTTTCTGGACGAGCCTCCAAGCGGCGATGGGGACCAAACTGAACTTTAGTTCGGCGTACCATCCCCAAACAGACGGTCAGACAGAGAGGGTCAATCAGATCTTAGAAGATATGTTGCGTGTGTGTGCGATCGACCTAAAGACTAGTTGGGATACGCATTTGCCGCTTGCGGAGTTTGCGTATAATAATAGTTATCAGTCGAGCATTCAGATGGCTCCATACGAAGCGCTCTACGGGAGGAAGTGCCGTTCGCCGATATGCTGGGATGAAGTCGGAGAGCGACAAGTGCTTGGACCGGAACTGGTGGAACAGGCCGTCGAAAAGGTCCGCTTGATTCGAGATAGACTCCGCATCGCGCAAAGTCGACAAAAGAGCTACGCAGATCTTCGTCGACGTCCGCTAGAGTTCTTGGCCGGGGACCATGTGTTTCTAAAAGTAACGCCCATGCGCGGTGTGATGCGGTTTGGCGTTAAAGGCAAGTTGAGCCCGAGATTTGTAGGCCCCTTCGAGATCATTGAGCGAGTTGCGACGGTTGCTTATCGGATCGCACTACCTCCTGCCTTAGCTGATGTGCACGATGTTTTCCACGTTTCACAACTTCGAAAATACGTGCACGATCCAAGTCATGTGGTTAGCTTCGATCAGTTGGAGCTACGTACTGACTTGTCTTACTCGGAGGAGCCTATTCAAATTTTGGACCGCAAGGAGAAGGTGCTGCGAAATCGGTCGATGTCCTTGGTCCGCGTGCTTTGGCGGAACCACTCAGTCGAGGAGTCGACGTGGGAGATGGAGGCGGAGATGAAAGAGAAGTATCCCGCGTTGTTTGTCTAAATTAAGGTTAGACCCTTGTTCTTAAGTTTCGGGACGAAACTTTTTCTTAGTGGTATATTATGTAGCGCCCCGCTTTCGATAGGCGACGGAACTTCATAATATGCTAGCGCCGAGTCAGATCGGCCGGGAACTTAGATGGCCATCTGACTCGATCGCTAAGCTTGGTAAACGTTAACGCCTTGCGGCATCGATTCAAATCGATTTGGACGGAAGTTACGAGAATCGATCCAACTAATGGAACGACTTCTGTTGGAATAAGTCCTAGATGCAGCGGGCTGCGTCTCGGCGAGTGAGCTCTCTATAAGAGTCCCTTCGACGGGACCGGACCGCTGTATGGTTTTCTTGGAGCTTTGCCGCTGGGCTTGATGAAGTGCTTTCGCGTCGTTTTCATGGATGCAATTACAATTTCGATGCAAGGGGAAAAGAAGGAATTCTAACAAAGCGTTGGTGCCATTGCAGGAGCTCGCGTAACTAAGGATTGACGTTGCGTAGCGCTTGGACGATCGGCACGAAGCAAAGTAATCGGTGGGTGATTCGACCCTTCTTTTCTACTCTGTCCCGCAAACTTATTCCTTGCTTCGAATTCATTCAAATCGAACGATGCCAAGTTAATTGCATGCCAATCCACTAAGTCAAGAACTCGAAAAAAAAACGTATCAATTTTGAGTAATCTACTCGGAAAAATGCAAGTTTCTCACATAACTGGAAAAGTTTAAGGTTCTAGTAAAAAGATAAACTATTCCATGTGCTGCAAAATAATATGAAACGTCGATCATGGGTTATGATGCCTCGGACAATTTGGTGCCCACGGGTCACTAAATCGGTGTACGGCTTTGGGGAAAATGAATCGTTGCATGAGTTGCAAGAAATGATAATGCTGTTCGATACTATCCGCGCTATACGAAACTGTTTGCATATATAAAACTGTTCGCACATAGGCATGGTCATGGACAGCTTGTGCACAAGTTCGTTTTCCTCGAAACGGTATCCGGGGCATCGGAACCGATTCGTCCTAGGGGGAATAATTTATCGTGCTTCGGCGCGAGGCATGCGGGACCTTCAGTAAGGCTTGCAACCTAGGCTGAATGGGTTGCGTCGCATGCCAATTTCGATTAAGTCCCTAGTGGTGCGTAGCACCAATGACCGCATATAAGATAGTTGCATGCTCACCTATTGTCTTATGCAGGTGTAAATATTATCTCTGTTTTCATGCAGGGACGAGCACGGCCGTGGTAAGAAATATGATAAAACTGCGATGTTATGTTGTATGCTTTAATACTCAAAGACGGCTATCGAATATGAACTGAATTCATTTAGTTCTAATAGAAAGACAACTCTAAAGCATGCCTATCCTAACAATCAGAGTCGGTTTAGACGAGTTGGTTCGTCTTGTCCACTTAGCAAGTGTGCTAATCCCCTCCCCCAATTTTTCCAGGTGCGGCGGGCGCTCCAACCTAAAACGAAGCTGAAGTGCGGAGAGGCGTTTTGAAGCTCTTCCTATACTGAAGTATTTTGAAGCCAATTCAAGTCGACGGCTTATGTATAAAAGGGCGAATGTATGGAACGGCAAGCGTAGTTCAGGCAACTTGTCGAATGTTTTCTCTTTATGTTTTCAATCAATGTAGCCGCAACGGCATCCAATGTAATTACGACTTGCACTTCGTTGCAAGCTATGAATGAAAAGCATTTCTATCTTCCTATACTGCGTCTTAAATTCTGATTGATTTGTGAAGTTTCAACTTGGCGTATTTATATCAAATGCAACGTAACGTTCTGCCTTGTACGAGTGCAATTCCAGACTCGTACGGCATCACGCCTTAGCGAGGACGATCGAATCGGCAATAATTAACAACGGGGACGAACGTTGCCGACTCGGGGCGTGACAGTAGGAACCCCAAGGAAATCCCACAGTCCTGATAACTGTTTTGGTGAAGTTTTATTTAAGTTTGGCAACATTTTGACCGCATCACGAGCTGTGTCTGCGCTGGAATCAGTACAAACAGTATACCGACAGTATACCGAAAGTATACCATCGGTAAAGTGTGCGTACAAATTCTAGTATTCCAGATTCCAAAACTGTTATGCAGCACAGAACAGTGTACCAGCGGTATCCCGTTGGCCCTGGTGATTTTCAGAATGAGTTCTGAATTCAATATCGTTTTGTCGCAGGTGCGCTCTGCTCCCTAAAAAACTTAGTGACTAACCATTATTTCCTGGCCCTAGTTCCTAGAGGCTACCTTAGTTTTAGCTCCCTAAAATGCAAGATTTGACGAGTTTCTTCGCATTTAAATTCTATAACTTATGGACCGACTGGTGGATTCCTGTGTATTCTAGTAGGCCTAGTAAAAAACCAATGTTGGGGGTTAGTGTAGTGTCTTATATAGCCTTATCCCAGATATTGATAATACATGGTATGCGGTGGATCGAGAAAATTATTGGAGATGTTGAATACATGATTGTTTCATGTTCCTGACCTGACTATATTGCATCTATACTGTTTTATACCAGTATACCTATAGGCTACTTGCACTTTTCATAGCACCAAGGTGTCCCTATTACACCGAGGTGCCCTATTACTGACATTTCTATTATATATATATATATATATATATATATATATATATATATATATATTGTTTACCAATGCAGAAATTTAATATGTCAGTGGTCGTAGCATGGATTATGAAATATGATTGTGTGTTGATTGTTGCATCTATATTCATGATAAATCTAGGTTGGTACCCTTGGGAGCCAACTCACATTTATATTAAGCATACCCGTACTCTGGTACAACATCTAGGATGGATGACATTGTGGCCACGATATAGACTCTATGCGATATTGTAGGATTAATTAACTAGTTTGAATCACTTAGAGCATGAGGGATAGGATCCCGATTTTTGTGCTTGTTACAGGCTAGCTATCATATATTGTGACATATTATCCACTTATGGAAGTACACTATCTGTTATTATTGTTACTGACCTAGTGAATATCCTCCAAGAGCATGGGGACTGTTATATCATATATACTTTTACTGACCCGGTGACTGTCCTGCAAGGGGTACTGTGAAGTATTACTGCTTATTACTATTATCGGTCTAGCCAGTACTGTTTCGGCAGCACACATGTCGAATCCTTATATACATTATAACAGGATAATCCAGATATTAATATAGCACGTCGTATGAATTGATTGGTCGTACTACTAATTAACTTGTTATATCATATTGCATGTTGTCTCGACGCAACAGTTCACCCCTTGAATCACTTAGAGGATAGATGACCGTGTGTCCACGACACAGACTCCATATGATATTGTAGGGTTAATCAACTAGTTTGAAATTTGAATCACTTAGAGCATGAGGGATAGGATCCTGATTTTTTGTGCTTGTTACTGGCTAGCTACCATATACTGTGACATATTATCCACTTACCGGAGTACAATATAGGTTATTATTGACCTAGTGACTGTCCTACAGGAGCATTAGGACTGTTATATCATATATACTTTTACCAATCCGGTGACTATCTTGCAAAGGGTACCGTGAACTGTTACTGGTTACTATCCAGTACTGTTTTGGCAGCACACGACATGTCAAATCCTTATATGCATTATAAGGGGGATAACACAGATATAAATACAGTAAGTCATATGAATTGATTGGTCGTACTACTAAATAACTTGTTATATTATATTGCATGCCAGTAGACTTGGATACGTAATGCTGTCTCGACGCAATGGTTCAACCCTTGTCTTTGTTCGGTGTAGGGGTAGGTTACTTCCTCGACGACAGAATACGGATCCCAGACTATAACTCAGGCTACTATGTATTGTATCATTGGTTTTCCATCATTATTCACTCATTATTTCTTGTGGTACTTGCTATTAGAGGTTGACCCTTATGGTTTTGTTTGGCCAGATTTAGTAGTAGAGCCCGAGGATCTACCGTCAACTTCCTCCCGATGGCTCGTACCATGACCATGAGATGCCATCGGAGATCTTGAGTGGATTTCTTATCCACCACTTATGTTTAGTATTTTGACTCTTTTGAAGTGTTTAGCCGTCGAACATGATTAACCCGTGTTCTCTATGAGCATGTTCCTTGGCTTTTGAGATAGCATAATTGTATATATTAGACAGGAGCTGATGATGCGATCATGTATGATTGATACTTGCGGTAGCAATTCATTTTGTCCTGCTAGCTTCATGATCATTTTGATAGAACGTCGGAGACGCCTTACTGTTTTATCGTATTTGCAATATTTTACTGTTTCTTGTTTGACTGATTGAGACATAACATATTTTAATAGACCATAGGAAGACTTGTATTGTAGTATATACCCCATTGTCTAGGTACATTCATGACAGTATTGCGGAATGTCGACATATTTTATAGTGCGTAGCTAGCATGGTCATACCTTCATTCTCCGTATTTCGGTACTGCGATGTGATACAAGCCATGAGCCTTGCTCCTCGAGCGTTACGTATAACTTGTGCCTCACTATGTGTCTTATGCCATGACAAGACTACTATCAGCTAAAGTCCCTACCATTACACTAAAAAGTTAATGAGTTATAACGAGGGTTGAGGGTACTACATTTATATTAACATGTCCAAGTCGAGACCCACTTTTGGCAGACCCACTTTTGGCAGACAACTGGATCCTCGCTTAGGTATAACTATTTTATTAAATCCTCTTAAAATGTGGGTTGCTTTAATACCATGTTAAAGACCCTTGCCACCTAGAGTTATAGTGAGGGCTAAAGATTATATATTTATATTAACACTATCTCATCCAATGCACTCTCCAACTTACCATGAACACAATCATTTTTTATCTTTCAACATATTGCACCTTCTTAGTATTCACATCAGATATTGTCATTTAAAAAAAAAAATAGTTTCCTACACTCTTTCCATAAAGCATACTGGTCTTATAGTTGTATTACAGAATTTTCCTTAAAACTTCAAGGGAGTCGTGCAATCACAAAGCATGATAAAAGCACTCCATCGAACTATCCAGGTTAAACTATGTGAACGACGCCCTTCTCAATCTTTCCATCATCATGATGAATGTTCCTAAATACCAAAGACTCCCGCTCCTAGGTATCAAACATCCCAACCCTTAATAGAAAACAACTAAGATACTATCAAAAGTAAAAGGGTTTTTTCATCTGATAATTATATTCATGAATAGTAGTTTAGCAAACTATATATTATAGATGGTCACCATAACCATTACATGTTCAATCTCGCCCATGTCCTAGTATGACTCGAGTATGATTTTGGTAGAGCAAGAATATTTGTTAGACCAAGGGATGCATAGATTGATGGCTCCTTTGGAGGTCCAACTTCCATCAACTTAAAGTAGAAAGCTTTTTGCAGTTCTCAAGTTAAACAAATGGCAAGTTACTGTCATAAAATAAATTCAGGTTTACCTACTGATGTTTATATTGATGTTTAAATATAGTCGTAATGGCGGGGAAATTTCTAATGATTGGGTTAGTAGTTCATTATGTACTTCATTACTGATTCAAATTTGTAGCTTCTTGTAAATTTAGCAATAGGTTTAGGTATTTATGTGAATTTAGTTTGTGACACATGTCAACTTATCATAGTGACAGGTTTGGTAGTCTCTTGACACCCAAGTAGCTAAAGAGTCAATGCATGGATGTTGGCACTGGGCTCAATACTATCTTGAGACCCAAGTAGCTAGTAGGTGTCAATGCATGGAATGTGAATTATCAAGTCATCTCTTACTTAAAGAGAGAGAAGATAACGCATTTCTCTTGCTTCATTGACGAGTCATCTCTTATTTTAAAAAAAAAAAGATGACACGTCCCTAGTTCTATTGATAATCCATTTCTTACTCAAAGAGAAGATGACACATCCCAGATTGACATCCAACCCTTTAGTTAAAAGGAAAAGATGAAGAGAAAGGAGAAATAGGATTCGAAAAAGAGAGACACAGAGAGAGAATTTAATAGAAAGTTCCATGGCAGCATCTACAAGGAGAGTGGAGAGAAACGGAAATGGTAGCCGAAGACGATGGTGATTCAAAGTGGTTCCCTTATTCAAGATAACAACCGAAGCATGGTGATGATCCAAAAACGGGTTTCGATCCAATTGAAGGCAACATACTCATACACACATAGCGGCTCACGACAATAATCATGGATTTCGATTTACCGGTCAATGGCAACAATAATGAAAGAGGAAATCATTGAATGTGTCAATTGGATGTTGATGACAATGGTTGGCTTGGAATTGTTAACATAAGTGAGTTAATCCTATTTAATATTGTTACCTGATTTTATCTTATACAAATAAAAAAGCAAGTTTCCTTTAGATGATAGATTGGTAGGGATGTTTACGACATGTGATGAGACAAAACTATATGTTTGTGGATTGTTTTAGCTGCAAACGTTGTCTTACCAAAAGAGAATTTTGTTTGTGCATACGTGTCTCAGTTTGTTATGTTGTTGAATAGTTATAACTTTACATGTTGCCATGATGGACATATACTTGAGATATTTTTCTGAAACATATTGCATGTATCTTGGATATCGTTATCTATGGTTCCATGTATACGGCTAAAGATATTTGGTTCTTACTTCTTCCAGTCCCCTCTTGTGGTGGCCAATTGTTATTTTTGACCATGTGTTTCTAGCCCATGAATGAGGACCGAATGACTAACGCTAGTGACATAAATGTGTTTCTAGCAAATGAATGAGGACCAAATAACTAGTAGTGTACTAGCATGCTAGTGAATGGCTTTATCTATGCACCACAGTGACTCCTACCGCCCGCATAATATCGTTACATATATGTTTAAAAATGTCTAGAGATAGAAGTTCAAAACTTGACATATCAGGATATGATATCCATTTTATCTTTATGATTTTATAGTAGTATTATTTTTATTCTGAATATATATATATATATATATATATATATATATATATATATATATATATATATATATATATATATATAATCGTAAAGTAGAATGCTAGATAGAACTACTTATGAGCCATGAGAAGCTCACCCCTTTATTTCACACATTATTTCCAGAGTAGAGAGTAGAGATTTGAGTTTCTACTAATCATTTGGCGAAAATGAGCAACAGAAGTGTTGAGCTTAGAAATCGGAAATATTTTTATTTATAACTAGAACTCGTGCACGTGCGCTGCAACGTGTCTTTTGCCTGTGTTTTTTTCCTCACTTTTTAAAATGTATAGCTGCATGACAAACCTATTTGAAATTGTATAAAATATATTGAAGTAAATTTATTTTTGAGATGAGCATTAATATATATATATATATATATATATATATATATATATATATATATATATAAGGTTGTTTGGGACATGAAAGTTCCACCTGGAACTTTTCGTATTATATATAAGATATTGTGGATAAAAACGTTTGTGCAGACGTAATAGTTTTGATGCCCTTTATGCTAAATATTTTGGATGTCTTTTTGAGAATAATACTTGCGTTAATCCAATTGAGAATCTTGTAGTTTTTTATTGCAACTTTGCAATATATCATAATAGAGGCTAGTAGGGAAGTGAGGCCGTTGTCATCCTGCCCTGTATATTTTGGTCTTGAGGTGTGACACTAATGCTCACAAACATGTAATGTTGTTTGTTAAAGCCTAGTAAACTTCTTCTACTAGCAACATGCTTCAAGTTTAAGGGTTCAGTTCGAATTTTAAAGCAAATTTTAAAGCGGTCACGAATCATACAACACTTTCTAGTTATCAGGTGAAGTCAAATACTTCCGCAGCTGAATTTTCATACGGAAATTTAAAATCAATGGATTAGCAAGAAAACAAAATCAAACAAAACTAGCACAGATACCATATGTAGGTATACCTGATTCCAAGCCGAGTTGTTGAAAATGTCATCTTGAAGCAGTTTGTCGCAGTAGGCAAGCTCACCTTCCCATCCACCTAATGCCTGAAGTACCCACTGTATAAAACAGTTAAAAGAATCTGTAAATATCGAATACGAGTGGACATAGATAACAGATTCATGTCAGATAGAAAACCTTATAGTTCAGCAACAAAGATAAATGTATAGAATCATTGAATATAATGTTGACAAAACTATACTATGAAGTCACCTGTCTATGAGACCAGGCATGGTAATTTTTAGCATCAAGGGAAAGTATCTTCTTTGTAAACTCCAGTTCCCTAACTGCAGCATCTGGTCCCAACTTCTCTGCAACCCATCGTCGATGATGCCTGAGTTGCATACATTGAAATAATCAACCACATTAAGCAGCTAGGCGGTTTCAGATCCTGCACCTAACTTCATATAGTATATGCTCTGTTAAGTATCAAGTAGTATTGAAGTATTAAGTAGTAGTGGGCTTTAGTCCCGCATTGGTTAGAATAATAGTGAGGGGTTACCCCCTCCTATATATATGTAAGTCTCTCTTTAATAAAAGTTATCCCATTATTCTATTCTACATGCTATCAGAGCCATAATCCATCCACCCCTTTCTCTCTCCACAAAGAAAAAAAAATCCTCCGCGCCACTGTTGTTGCCCCCCCCCCCCCCCTCTCTCTCTGCAGGCCCCCCAATTTTCCTCCCCCCACCCCACCCCCCTTTGCCACTCCCTTCCCCTCGCCCCCGGGTCAGCACAATCCCCCCCTCTTTGTTCCCTCGCTGCCACCCCCCTCCCCCCCTCCGGGTCTCAACCCTAACCTAGTTTCAACAAAAAAGTTGAGATTCATAGAAGGTAAACACTGGTTTGTTTACTGGAAGCTCTAAACTCTCACCAATGACTTGGGATCCTCAGAGGGTAAACATCGGTCGTGTTTGCTAGAACCTCTGACCCACAACGTTGACTTGAGATTCTCCGAAGGTAAACGTCGGTTTGTTTACTGGAACATCTGACTCTCAAAAGTTAACTTCGGAAATTAAACAAAGAGCAGACAAGTTGTTTGTCTTGCGTGAACCTTTGTTTCTTTTCTTACTTGATCTTCATATCAGGATCTACCAGAGGGTCACCTGGGTTACCTTTTTGTCCTGATTTGTGTGATCCACATTCATCTCTACTTCCTATGCACGTGTTGGTTCTGGCCACGTCTCTAGTGTATTGATAGCGTTGATGTGATTATCAAGTTCGACATATCCAATCGACGGTCGAATCGAGAATACTGCAGGATGACTAACACTGGGACGAGTAGCAGTGCTACGGACATTAGTATCGAAAACGCAATTGCAGGACCAACGGGCACTGGTGTGACGATTTCATCGATTCGACTTATCGATCGACGATTGGACGGACCAAAGGGTTACTCGACATGGCGTAAGAAGGTCGAGAAGACACTTCGGAGAATACGATTGTTGAAGCATCTGACTGACAATCCTCCAACAGTGACTTGATCCCATTTTTAAGCAATGGAAGACAGATGATAGTCAATTGTTTGCACAGTTGATGAATTCCATGGAACCATCGGTAGAAGACATGATTCATAATACGGATTCCGTAAAAGAATTATAGGAGGTCCTAGCGGCGGCGTTTGATGGAAAACGTAATTTGTCTTGAATCTATGACTCGGTCGTTGGCATATATCGAACTAATCAGAGAGACAAATCTCACGAGGACCACTTTCGGACCTTCAAGACTATGACTGATGAATCGACCGCATCTTACCGCTAACGACGAATATCAATAAAGTGAGGGCTCAACGTGAACAGCTTCATATCATGACATATCTTGTCTCTCTTCGCCCTGATGCAGACTATGCTCGCTCTCAGATCATTGTTGGATCTGATGTTCTGTCTCTGATGGAAGTACATTATCGTGTTCTTCGAGCAGCAAAAGTCGTTGAGACCACTCTGGGTGATCCTCATGCTGATCGATCTGCTCTTGGTGCTGTTCAAGCAAGATTTCGTAGTGGTCGTGGTGGACGACGTAGCGGTCGAAATGCTGATCGTGACGGAGGACGAGGCAATGTTGGTTGTGACAGAGGACGACCAGACGGAGGACGACAACGCATATGCTTCAACTGTGGTCAGCATGGCCATTTTCAGTGGCATTGTACTAAAGCTTCTGCAGCCAACGTTACATCAGATGCTCCTGATCATGGTGTTCGATCTGTCCAAATGACTGCAGAGTCATATACAGATTTTTTTTACTTTCAAGCTGAATGCCATAGTAAAGCATCCACATCTGGTTCCACAGCCGGGTACTCAAATCTGGTTCCACAGCCGGGTACTCAGTCGTGTGTGTGGTCAAGTCAAAGCAGTAGGTGATCGACTCTGGTGCGTCTACTAACACGACTGGCGATGCAGGTATGATACGTAACTATGTATCGGTAGGTCGAGTTTCCGATATTACCGTTGCCATTCACTAACAGTCCGTGGACAAGAAAGTGTCAATCTTTCTTCCGGACTATCACTTCATTCTGTATTACATACACCAGAAAACCCGTTCAATTTGCTTTCAATAGTCAACTTACTCGCGACTTGCATTGTTCGGTAACATTTTTTTTCTTTCTGATGATTGTGTTTTTCAGGACCTGAAAACTAAGAAGACTGTCGGTAAGGGGCATATGGCTGAAGGCTTGTACCTGTTTGACGTTCATTCGTCTGTTACTTGTGTCGACGTGAAACTCGATCCTTTCGAGTTACATTGTCAGTTAGGTCATCTTTCAGTCCAAACTCTCCAGAAAATGTACCTATCGTTAGATGTTTCCGTCAATTTTAATTGTGAGTAGTGTAGTTTGGGTAAGCATTACCGAGTTCCCTATCCAGTGAGTCAAAATAAAATTGCATCCGCTCCTTTTGAGTTAGTGCATTCTGATATCTGGGGAGCTTGTCCGGTTGAATCAATGATAGACTTTCAGTACTTTTTTACCTTTGTTGATGACTACTTGTGTCACTTTTGTTTATCTACTGAAAACTCGTTCAGAATTATTTGAAATCTGGTGCAATTTTTATGCCAAAATCAAAACACAGTTTGGTGTTCTGATTAAATGCCTTCGAAGTGACAATGGTCGTGAGTATCTATCTCGTGAGTTCAGTACTCATTTGTCTCGTAATGACATCATCCACCAAACTTCTTGTCCTTACACACCACAACAGAATGGTGTGGTTGAACGCAAGAATCGTCACATCTATCACGCCCCAATTCCGCAGAGTTATTCGTCCTCGCATTTATCTCTGGGAACCGACCGTCCTCACTTGGGCGTGATGACGTACAAGTCTGATGTTGCACTTGTACAAGACAAAGACGGTACAAAATCGATAATCTTCGAATAGGATCACATCGCAGCGGCACAAGTAGACAAATTGAAGATAATAGTGATACATTTAAACAGAACACATTATTTATTCATATCAGCAGAAATAAGCAGATAACTTGAAGTCACACAAAGATATGTAGAATAAGTTATCTTTATTAATAATTGAAGTAAAAGTACAAAGCTTGCACCGGAATACAGATCTTACAACACAACTCACTTTACATTGATAGCCAACTGAAACGTCCGCCATTAGGCTTACATTTGATACTTGATACATTGGATTACAACTGGATATGCCGACTTGGCTTACAACTCACTGGTAAAACTGATTTACAATATTCCATACATTATGTCCTTTATAGACAGAAGACATCACCTTTTGCAAGGAAAGCTTCTGTACTGAACTTTCCAAGCACGAGCACCTAAAAAGAGTATCCACAACGTGGATCAGTACATCATCTATGTACTGGCGAGCATAACTAGCCCACTCGCCTAAACCAATACTAAGTAATCATCTTTGCAAATATTTATTAGAGTGAACTTTCTATTTGGGCCTAGCATCAATTTACAGTTCTTGAGCAGAATTCATTGTAAAGCATGTAAACATGTAGTAGCATTGATCATGTGAAGGCAACAATAATTGAGGGACAACATGTATTCTCATATTTCACTTTTATAGTAACAGTTTAGCATGTATGTCATGAAGAGTCAATATTCATAGCAAAGCATCTCTCTAACATACTTGGTATTAGCATGTTCAATAGGTTATAACATTGATCATGCAAAGGCATCCCTGTAACAGCATTTTAGTTGACATGTTAAGCATGTCATAGCAACACTCATGGAAAGACAACATTAGCAGCAGCATTTCGTTTAGTATATTAAGCAGGCAAGTTGAACTAAAATGTATGATAAATATATCACACTTAAGTAATTTCTTACTGACAACCAACTCCCTCGTACCTGCATCAAATACAGGTTATGTGATACACTTATCCTGTCTGCACAAAACATTCATTAGCGTGCATCCTTACAACATGACTACTGGTGTTAGTGCACCATTTAGGACGTTGCCATATAGGACTTCGACGGTAATCGATACGTCATTTCATCGGGTTGCGAGCCCGAATGAAATGTTCTGATACCACGTACCCTTAAAGTACGTTTATACTTCCCCCATGGTCGGATCTGTCCCAGCGCTTGGACATACCGTCCGAGGAAGCAGTCACCCTCTTGTACACAAGTTGTCCATGACCATGCGAATGCGTGTCCAACTCGATCGTAAACATAAACGCATGGTAAAAGTATTGAAATAAGTAAAGGCAACAATGTATCATCTCGTCTCATCCAAGTCATGTTCAACGACTTATTCAATTCCATCATTACCATCATTCCACTTGGTGATCTCGGCGATCCCAAGCCTTATCATTTCTCATTGCATCAATTCATTCATTTCACCAACTCATCAAATTGAAGCATTATCACATCATTTAGTTCTCAAGGGACAAGTAGCATTTCATTCATTTCATTGGTTCTAAGAAAACATGCAGCATCTCATATCTTTGCAACAGTTACACAGAATGTACATGATTCTAGTGTCTCATTCAGTTCATTGTGTTAATAGCATAGCCAGTTCATTTCTTATGTAACATTCACATAGCATCTCCTTATTCAAGTATTTTATTTGTTTCAGCAGTATTAACATAAGAGACGCGATCAATTCATTCTCAAGCATCAAGTCACATTAGCAGTTCAAGTGTTATTCATTCAACAGTTCAATGTTCATATCTTGTTCATCTCAATATTAAGTATCTTTATTATTTAGCAACTAAAACATGAGACATTCAAGGACAATTCATAGCAACACAATACTCTTATTTTATTAAGCACGATGGAGTAAGAGAGAAGGGACAGTTCCACTCACTTGCATAAAGGGTCTTCCTGTTCCGATCACACATATTCCCACTAGACATAGCCCCACTAGCGAGCCACGTTCCAACACTCATTCCATCCGGCCAGCTAAGAGAGACTGCATCAGTCTCAAATCTCTTGATTTTCGATACAAGTCTCAGTCCAACATTCTGATCGTATCCAACAAGCCAACCAAATGCATCGCACGAAGCGGGACATTATAACATCTTGGAAATAACGCGTGCTCTTATGTTTCAAGCACGTACTTCCCAAAAGATTTTGGTCGGATGCGGTGCTTACCGCTTGCTGCCTTATTAATCGCATACCTTCGTCGGTTTTCAATGGTACTACTCCCTTTTTCCCGGTTATACCCTGGAAAAGAACCGTCTTCTCTCCCTCCCAAAATTTTCGGATGCTTGTTATGTTCGAGATACTCGACCGACTCTTTCTAAATTAGATCCTAAGGCAATCCAATGTGTTTTCTTTGGGTATCCTAAAGATCAGAAAGGATATCGGTATTTTTCTCCAACCTTAAAGAGGTATTTCTTCTCTCGGAACGTTGGCTTCGTTGAAATTGAGTTTCCTCCACTTCCACAAAGTTCGAATCATGTTCCACAAATTTATCCAGAGGAAGATTTCTTGATGTTTCAAACACAACAGCCTCATGTAAGAGTGTCCTCCCCTACCGAGCAAGTCTCACGGTCCGACGGTCCGCAAATACCGGTTCATTTTGTATCGACTTCACCCGAAATAACATCACAGATAATGACCACAGAACCATCATCCTCCTCTAGCTCCACTGATTCGCCTCCGCCTGCTCCGCCAGCTCGACCTCGTCGTGCCTGTCGTGATCATTCCTTGTATGTTGACAACTACAAAGGACTTGCCAGCCACAGTCAGTCCTTGGTAGCCACTATTGATGGATTCAGATTCCTAATACAGTCGATGAGGGTCTCAAACATCCTGGTTGACGGACTGCTATGGAAGAGATGAAAGCACTCTGGGAGAACCATACTTGGGTCTTGATAGATTTGTCTACTGGTAAGCAGGCAATCGGATGTAAATGAGTGTTTGCGATCAAGGTAAAACCGGATGGCAACCTTGATCGCCTAAAAGCTCGTCTGGTGGCTAAAGGCTATTCTCAGACGTATGATGAGGACTAATTTGAGACTTTCTCTCAAGTTGCCAGAATGACGTCTGTGCGCGTACTCTTGGCCTTAGCTGTTTGCTATGACTGGTCATTGCTTAAGCTGGATATTAAGAATACATTTCTAAATGGGGATCTTGAAGAAGTATATGTGGTGCAACCTCCCGGATTTGTTGCAAGGGGGTAAAGTGTCTCATTTGCGGAAGGCCTCGATTTACACATGTTGTTACTTAGTTTGGCATGTGTCAATCAAAGAACGATCATTCGGTATTCTACCGACGTACATCAGCTGGAAGGATACTACCTGGTGTCTATGTTGACGACATTATGATTACGGAGGACGACAGCCAGGATATTACAGAACTAAAAAAGTTCATAAGAGAACAATTTCAGACTAAGGATATGGAATCATTGAACTACTACTTGGATATTGAAATCACACGGGGTAAGCAAAACATTGTCATGTCTCAGAGAATGTATGTGCTGGACATACTAAATGATGCAGAGAAGATGCAAGCCAATGGAGCAACCTCACCCATGAATCCAAGGGCAAAGTTACTTCCAGATGAGGAGGTCCTAATGACCAATCCAGATCAGTATCGTCAAGTGGTTGGAAAATTCAACTACTTGGCAGTCATAACTCGACCGGACATTTCCTTTGCTGTAACTGTCGAAGTAGATTTATGGCTTCTCCAAGAGTTCCACACTGGCAGACAGTTTTTAGAATTATGTGCTATCTAGTCCAGAATCTAGAAAAAGGAATTCGAATGGAGAATTATGGACATACTAGTGTTGAATGCTTTACTAATGCTGACTGGGGTGCAATTCCGACAGATAGACGGTCTACATCTGATTACTCGGTATTTATTGGAGGAAACTTGGTATCGTGGAAGAGCATGAAGCAGACTGTGATAGCACGATCAAGTTCAGAAGCAGAATATCGAACCATTGTTCATGGCACAACAGAGGTATTATATCTTAAGCATCTTCTACAAGAATTGGGAGAAGAAACATGATCTAAAGCAGCAGATATGTGGTGTGATAACCAGTCTGCTATCCATATTGCTACTAATCATGAGTTTCATGAAAAGACAAAGCACATTGAAATCGACATTCATTTTGTTCGTAATGAGTATACAAAGGGGATGATAAAGTTTCACCATATTATGATCGGTGATCAGATAGCTGATATCTTCACGAAGCCACTTTTGGATCTTCGAGTTAAATTTCTGTATAACAAGCTGGGCATGATTGACATATATGCTCCAACTTGAGGGAGGGTGTTAAGTATTAAGTAGTATTGAAGTATTAAGTAGTATTGGGCTTTAGTCCCACAATGGTTAGAATAATAGCGACAGAGGTTAGCCTCTCCTATATCTATATATATATATATATATATATATATATATATATATATATATATAAGTCTCTCTTTAATAAAAGTTATCCCATTATTCTACTCTACATGCTCTATAGCAACAAAATAATCTACATATTTAAAGCAAGTAGCAGGTATTACGCTCACCAGATCTGATAATTCTTCGAGTTGCTCACAGCAACATGGTCGACAAAATCCCTTTCACCATGTAAATCAATATTCAGTGCCTCAAGCACAAGGCGCCTGAAATGCCATATCTGTGAAATACAAAAAGAACATGCATTGTTCAAAAATCTAAAATTTGATACATTATCATGTAAAGCAGACAAGAGAAAACATTTAACCATCCACAGGAAGAGAAAGCCATTAAAATAAACATCAAATAGCAAGAGACTGAAACAATAAAGTATCTCCTTAAATCATTTACATATCAGAGATCACTTATTATTGTACATGAACCGAGAAGGGATGTGAGAGAAGAAAAAAAAAGGTAGATGATCGCATTTACCTCTTCTCTTGGCACCATTGTGGTTCTGGCTTTTTGTGAAGTAGTAAAGCAGACGAGAAGACATTTAACCAACCACAGGAAGAGAAAGCCATTAAACTAAACATATGTGACAATCATTGTACATAAAAAGAAAGGTTTATATCATGGAAAGATAGTAGGAATCTCATCCCAATAGAAACAAAGAATAGATGTGACAACTATTAAATATTGGCACAATTTCTGCCTATCCTTTCTTTGAATGAGATTTCTTCTTATCCTTACACATGATGTGATTTTTTTTTTTTTTTTTGTTATCCTTATGCGTACTGATCATTTCTACAGTTTGGCAGTGGGAAAAGTCAAGGGGGAGAATGAACCTGCTTGGCCCAGTGTCCATCATCCCTGATGTGTTTTGGCGAAACAGCCATAGGGGAAAAAGGAAATTTTAAATAAGTAAATAACTAGTTTGAAACAAAAACTCTCTATGTAGTTATGAAATAACAAAGCACATGTTTTCTTCTAAGACAGAAATTGATCCATTTTATCATCCATCTTAACATCTAAGCATACACAGACAAAGGAAAAGGAAGCCACTTAATTCAAGTGGAAAGAGACGAAAACCGTAGAGCATTCCTTCTTGTATAACTAGTTTCTGGATTTGAATCCAGATATCTACGACAATAACAACAAAGACTTTATCACAATTTTTCTGGGTCAGCTGTTCAAATCATTTTCTTCCATTCAGCTCTGTTTGGCTCTGGATTATCTAGACGTAATCTCAAATCTAACTATCACAATGTGCTTATATATCTACATCTGGTTAATAAAGGATACAATAACAGATCTGGTAATATAGATAATCGTTTTCAGCACTAGTTTGATTGCATGTGCAATTGCAACATTACAATTGCAGGTGCACACTGTGCCAAAGAGGAACAAGGCTTGCAATTTCGCATGCAACTTAAAGCACATCCCAGATGTTAAACAACCTCAAGTGTCAAGTTGAAACTGCAGTCGAGAGAGACTTCCAAACAGGCCCAAAGAGAACTTTGATTTTCAGGGATCAAGTATAACATATTAGGTTTACAGCCTTTTGCAACAATTACTTCAACAGAAATAATGGCATAAGAAGACTGGTATAAAGAAAAGAAAAAAAAACAACGTGCACCGGGCTTTTGAGTGTTAAAGAAGAAGACAGAGTTGACTTGGAAAGCAAGGCAAAGATTTACTCATAAAGTGGATCACAATGTAACTCAAATTAGGTAGGTGGACTTGAAACCATTCGTACTAAGTGCTTTGTTAGAGTTGTCCATGAAGGTTGTTGCTTACCATGAACTAGATCCCAGAAAAGAAAGTGAAAGGATTTAGGATCAGAATGGTTGTGATCACTTTTGGAGGGACAAGGAGAAGTATAAGCTATAATATCATTTGGAACTAGTATTAGTTTTCAATAAGAAAATCATAAGCCAAATTATATAAAGAATATTTGGGCAAAACCCTCTTATACCTCATTGGTGTTTGAATATAAGTGCTGGCAAATAATAGGAATATGAGGCATGAAAAGTAGGTTCTTGGAAATACATATTATCTCTGTTTGAAAGCACATGAATATGACCCTGAAACATTAGACACTGCGACCCGGACACAAAACCTGTTTTGGCGTGCTCTAGCATACTTGTCTACTACGTGTTTTCTACACTGATTTTTTTGGGAGTGTTGGTACTTCCTTGCATATTGTTCATAACACCAATGTGGGTATTATTGCTAACAAAGTCATAGCAAGAACAAAGCCACTTCATAAATTTACATAACAACAAAGCCTTTATCCCAAATATTTGGGGTCGGCTGTTTGGATGCTATTCTTACATTCGGCTCCGTTAAGGGCCACATCCTCTATAACGCTAACAAAAACAAATACTTATATAGCACCAGGACCATATCCTCTATAACGCTAACAAAAAAGTACATACTTATTTAACACGAGTTAAAGTTAATGATACAATCATACAACAACAACAACAACAACAAAGCCTTCATCCCAAATTTTTTTGATTGTTTTAATCCTTTTCTTTTGTTCAATCTCCGTTAAGGGTTATGTCCTTTGTATCACTAACAAAATGTATATCCTTCTTTTAAACTTCAATCCATGTTCGTTTAGGTAATTTCAAGCCATGTTCATTTAGACCTACATATAGTCCTAGCGGCTCCTTTAACTACTATATTATCGCTCCTCCTAACCAGAGCATCTATTGGTTTGTCTTACATGTCCAACCCACCTGAGACTTTTCTCGCATCTTGTCCTTAATTCGCAACACGTCTAATTTTTCACAAATACAGTCATTTCTTATCCAATCTTTTAACATATTGCTACTAATCCATCTTAGCGTTCTCATTTCAGTTAAATTAATTTTCTGGACACGTTGTTTCTTAATTGTCCGCCACTCCGGTCTATAAAGCATGGTTGGTCCTATAGCAGTCTTGTAGAATTTTTTCCATTAATTTCAAATGTATCTTGCAATCACAAAGTACTGCAGAAAGCACTGCTTCACTTTAACCATCATATTTTAGTTCTATACATAAGTTCCTTCTCAATGTCTCCATCATAACGAATTATTTATCCCTCGTAGGTATCTCTTGTCCATACCTCTCCTTCTTGGTATGCCCTTAAATTTCATCCGTAACTACCGCAAAAACTTAATGATGAACCATATCAATTACAAGAAAAGAAACTTTGAGAAATTTGAGCAACAGAATCATAAATGAAATAAATAAAAATTGAGAGAGGGGGAGGGGATTTTTTACGGACGGTGTAGTTTCCTGGATTGAGGCCGATGGCCTCGGCAGTGAGGCGCAGGGAGCGGGAGCTGAGCTCGTGGGAGAGCTGGACCGCTCGGAAGTAGTCCATCGTCTCCCTGAACTCCTCCCTGTACGCGATCGCGACCACCGGGTGGGGCCCGTCGTTCTGGGGTACTGGACGGACGTCCGACCACTCCGGACGGAGATGGATTGGCGGGATCCGCTCCTCCTCCTCCTCCTCGTCAGTAGAGGTAGTCGACATCTTCGATACAGATGCTAGCAGCAGTAGATGGGAAAGTGGGGAATAGTACCTATACTCTTCTTCTTTTGAAAGGAAGGTTTTTTTTTTTATTTATTTTTTTTTGTTATTTTCAAAGGCACATCAATTTTTCATCGGGGCTAGCCCAGTTATTCGTTTTTTTTAGGGGCACCACCACTTTTACTTATGGGACAACCCAAAAAATTTTTGAAAAAATTACAAGTTTGCCATAGATTTTTTTTACTAGAGGGGGCAGCCCAAAAAACACTATAAAAGCCAATGTGATTTTATTTCATCTCTCTCTTTCTTTCTCTACTACTTCTCTTCCTCCACTCTTTTTTTCTCCTCCTCATATAAACCTATAATTAACCTAACCTAGGTGAAATTGTCCCCCAACCTAAAATTGTTGAAGATTTTTGGTAGAATATCTAGTAACAGTGTCAATCACTTCTCCCATTTATTTGTAAGTCGTCGAATTTATTTTTGTGTAATATTTTAAGTTTTAACCTAAATTTTACATATAAAAGTTGAATTTTGTGTTTAATGTAGAAAGAAATAGAAAATGGAACAACCCGGACCATCAAATGCTGGATACTCTCCTCCCACAACGTCCGAAGAACACTTTGACGCATCGAAAACCCTCGTGGTAACTACACTTTGAACTTTACTTCGGATAAAAAATTGGACTTTGTGTCACGACCCGATACCCAAATTGTTGCGCCGGGCCGAGCCATGTCCAGCCTACGCTTGGTCAAAGCACAGTAAGCTGTTCTAGAATAAATAATAAAGGATCTAAGCAGCTAACAGTTCTAAAATCACATTTAAAGGTTTATCACAACACAGCATCTATAAGCGAAGGTAAACAAGTACAGACTTAATAAAACACTTCCAAGTATCTAACTGGAGACAAAGTCCAGTATCCAAATATAAGTACAGATAAAGTCTAAGTCTCAAAACACAAGAAAGATAACTAAGCAAGGTTCTCCGCTGGGGCCTCTACTGGAGCAAAGGCCAGGTCCTCAAAATCAGTGCCATAATATGAATCACATAGCGTTTCCTCCTCGAAATGTATACCTACAACGTTATCCTGTCAGGACGGGAGCAAGTACAACCTCTACAACTAAAGTACTGAACATATAATGAAAGAGATGTACAACAAGAAACATGGTATGATAAGTCTATAAAACAGGAAATACTTGGGAATATGGCCTCATGGTACAACTGGGATCACAGTATCATAGTAACATAGGGAACATGGCATAACTGGAATCATGGTATCTCATAATATATCATGGCAAGGATACATATGTCATAGAGACAGATGTATATGTAATGTTTAAAACTGTAGCAGGTACGTGATCGGTCAATAGGTGTACAATGTACTGAGGCACATGTAAATAAAATGTACTTACGTACAAGTGTAAAGGCGATATATGTACACACGTACAAATACAGCTTTGAGAGTAAGGCCTACGGCGCAGTAACATATAAAATAAAACTTTGCTCGGTACTGTAGAGGGGGGGTATGATCACGTACTCTACTATCAGTTTTCCCTTAACCCGTTATTTAAACATGTGAGAGATACGGGAACAGTAAAAACATGTAGGAGATACTGGGAGCAGTATAAGCATGACAGGTACTGAAAGTAATACAACATGTGAAGATTTAACTTGCTACCTCAATGATCAGTTTTTTTTAACAGGGTTAATACATGTTCTAGCATTAAAAGACAGTAAATGAGTTTGCAGATGTACTTGCCTGGGATCCTGCTATCAATATGAATCAAGGCTCGGAGTGAAGCCACAGTCCTAAAGATGAGATAATACAATAGCTAATCAGGGTGAAAAGACATAGTATAATGTCTAGGTCAACTAGGGCAAACTAAGACAAACTGGGTCAGAGGTTGACTTATAGTTGACTTTGGTCAACTTCGGTCAATTTCAAGTCCAATGTGGGCTGACACAATACCCAAACTAACCTTCTAGGATCTTTACACTAGTGTAGGGGATGGTCCAATACTACAATAATTCAAAACAACACAAAACATTGCAAGTCGTAATTAATCAATAATTAAATCAAAGGACCATTGTGTTCTAACAATTTTAGAGATAGACAAAAAGTTCAATTTTTCATGAAATAAAGTACCAAAATGATCCTTGTTAATTATAGAAATCTATACTAATTTTTTTGGAATTTATAAACCTTCATAAACATTTATTAAAAATCAGCAAACATAGGTATCCTGAAAATGAGCTCTGTTTTCCTATTTTTATAAAATACCAAAAGTACTTATTAAATGCTGAAAAAATTATAATAAATTAGCTAAATTAACATAGTATTTAAATACAATTTTTCCAGAATTTTTACAGCACTTAAAATATATGAAAAAAATGCAAAACAGCCTAACCGGATTATCCGGCGGATTACTGCGGATTACCGGCGGATTTTTCGTTCCGTCACAGCAAGTTTTGTGGTGAAAATTCGGATTTTCCGACGGATTTCCGCGGATTTCCGACGAATTTTCCGAACCGTCGCAGAAAGTTGATTTTGAACTCAAAACTTGTTTCGGCCATAAAAACTTCGTTTTAAATCGAAATTCGGACTTTCAAATGTCAAAATTGAACAGAATTGAATTTCCTACAACATGGAAGTATTAGTTTTCACAAATCAAAACATTTGATAGATCAAAATCTCAAAATACTCAAAAATTATATCTAGAAACTCAGATCTACGCAATACTGTCGATCAAAACCAAAAGTGCTATATACTAAACATGTTAACAATTTAAAGAAGCATATTATAGGCCAATAAAACTTTAGTTTCCATGGAAAACAAAAATAAAGTATGGTCATGTCACTTTTGAGCAAGATACACTTGCCTAGGTTAAGCTCCAAGCCTAATCTTCTACTCCACCACCAAGAGAGGTACGAAACCACACTCTAGACCTCAAGGCCAAGCTCCCAGCAAAGCTCCAAGGGAAGAGAAAGGAAGAAGAAATGGAAAGAGAGTGAAGAGAATGAAAAGAGAGAGGAGAGAGAAAGTGAAAGGGTATATATAGAAGGGGGAATTAATCTTAACCGTCGGATCGTGATCCATGTGAAAATCTAAGTCAATCCTAACCATTCAAACAAAACCAAATATCCAATGGGTAATAGGGTGCATCTACACTATTCATGAAAATATCTTAAACACTATTCACGAAAATATCTAAACACTATTCACAAAAATATCCGAAACACTATTCATGAAAATATCTGAAATCGAAAATATCTAAAATGTAGAAAATCTGTCTGGACGGTATGCCGTCGGTATACTCCGGTATACTGGCGGTATGCCGGCCAAGGAAAAATCTATAAGTTAGGAAAAATTTCAAAGCATTACGAAACCAAGAAAATACGAAATACGCTACAAAATACGTATCCGTATATAAATACCGATACTGTGAGAAAATATTTTATTCAGAAAAATAAAAATAAACCCTGAAATTCAGGGGGCTTACATCCTACCCACCTTACAAAAATTTTGTCCTCGAAATTAAAAATCATCCCATAGGTCAAACTATAACATGTAGCTGCTCTGGCTACGATACTCAATCTGCTATCCTTGTAATCATCTATTCTGTTTCTCTTTACAATCTTTTTGGTTCAGGTTCAACAAAGTCCTTCTATCATAAACTACGTCATATATCCTTTAGAATCTTCCATACTAACATGAAACCTTTATGTATACCCTAAACTATAGGTCATTCTCTGGGTATGTTTATAAGCCTACAATGCTTACTCATCAACCATATTTTCAATCTCAATTGCAAAATACTTGATTTCTTTATCATATCCTAAGTGTCCTTATTATATCAATCCACAGGCCTTTTGTATTATTTGTCGTCAGTCCTTTTCTACAGTTTCTCCTTGAAATCATATGTTTAATTCTTATCCTTGGCGTAGAGCCTTCTTCTTTTTACTCAACAAGTCCTCCGAATATAAATTCTCGATTTCAAAACTCCCGATTTATTAATTACCAAGGTATATATGTCTTTGCCTCGTTCTTTGTCGTTTTAACTGATATCTTTCCGATCTCGTACGCAATACGATAACTCATTCTAACTTATTCTATATCAATCTACATATCGTTCTATATTTAATCACATGTAATTAGCTATAGATAACCAATAATCACTTGGTCATCAAAGTCCTATGAATGCTCAATCCTCAAACTCTAAGCACAAGATTCTAATCATCAATCCATAGTCACACAATATACTATCTCATTATTCTATCTTAGATACCCTATCATCAAGTCATACTATCAGTACAATCGTTCTTAATAGTTTCCAAGTCTACTACAGTCAGTCACTTATACTTGTCCTATAAGCTTAATCTAACCAATCCCTAGGAAAAGTATTTATCACAATCACACAATACATCTATAGTTATACTACAGAATCAGTTAACAAGGTTTGGCTATTCTGGTCACCTATGAAATAGAAGGTAACAAGGCCTAAGACTGGGTCAAGCAATCCATAACAGTGTCCAAATAAGTTAAAGGTCAAACAAGACAGAAAAGTTTATTGGAATATCTCCAAGAATGGTACGAAGACAACGGGATACATAACGAGAAAAATTATCCAAGAGGTTAACGAAAAAAATGTTTAGTCAAGTCATAGGAAAAATGGAACACAAAAATAATTATGTCAAAAAAGATAATCATGAAAGCAATCATGTTGGAGAGTCCTAGAGAACCTGTAATCCTAGTTGTATATGTAGATAGAACAGAGTTAATCAAGACGGGAAAAAAAATGATAATAAGAATTTGTTCTTGCTCATTCGGTCATAGCAAGGTGAACCAAGCTGAGATATGATCTGATAACCATACACGTCTTCCTGAAATTATGTTGCCAGAATTTTCGCCACACCAGTAAGCTTAGATGCAATAAACGATAGAGTCATAACTATGGTATACACCCTATAATCATGTTATCTAGAATTCTTGCCACGCCAACCGGTATGGCTGCGAGAAAATCTAAATTCTATGAATAGGATAGTATATCCAAAATCAGGCTCTATATTTTTGTCATACCAGCTAATATGGCTGCGATAAATTCTAAACTCCATAACTAAAGCAGACGTTTACCTTATCAGGATATATCATAATTTAATCTACAAAATTTATCACGATGCAAGATCAAAGTCAATAACAAAAATCAGGAATTACATTCAACAACGAATTTAAGGAAGAAAAAATAGAAATAAGTGAAAACAGATTTCTAGATAAGATTAGAGTGAGATCCTCAGGGGTCATCCCAAGGGTACAAACTTGGTCTAAATTGACCCACTGAAATACAAACAAGAGACTAAATACAGTTAACGGTCCTATGCTGTGACGAGTTCTCCTATGTTGCAATCCTAGCATTCCTCTAGGTGTTCTAAATGTTATTCCTAGTGTTATCAAGTTGTCCTAGATCCTAATTGCAGGCATGCTTGGTACAATAACGTAACCAAACAACTTAAGTCTGGACCTGCATGGGGGCACCACTAAAAACATGTCACGACCCGATACCCAAATTGTTGGGCCGGGCCGAGCCATGTCCAGCCTACGCTTGGTCAAAGCACAGTAAGCTGTTCTAGAATAAATAATAAAGGATCTAAGCAGCTAACAGTTCTAAAATCACATTTAAAGGTTTATCACAACACAGCATCTATAAGCGAAGGTAAACAAGTACAGACTTAATAAAACACTTCCAAGTATCTAACTGGAGACAAAGTCCAGTATCCAAATATAAGTACAGATAAAGTCTAAGTCTCAAAACACAAGAAAGATAACTAAGCAAGGTTCTCCGCTGGGGCCTCTACTGGAGCAAAGGCCAGGTCCTCAAAATCAGTGCCATAATATGAATCACATAGCGTTTCCTCCTCGAAATGTATACCTACAACGTTATCCTGTCAGGACGGGAGCAAGTACAACCTCTACAACTAAAGTACTGAACATATAATGAAAGAGATGTACAACAAGAAACATGGTATGATAAGTCTATAAAACAGGAAATACTTGGGAATATGGCCTCATGGTACAACTGGGATCACAGTATCATAGTAACATAGGGAACATGGCATAACTGGAATCATGGTATCTCATAATATATCATGGCAAGGATACATATGTCATAGAGACAGATGTATATGTAATGTTTAAAACTGTAGCAGGTACGTGATCGGTCAATAGGTGTACAATGTACTGAGGCACATGTAAATAAAATGTACTTACGTACAAGTGTAAAGGCGATATATGTACACACGTACAAATACAGCTTTGAGAGTAAGGCCTACGGCGCAGTAACATATAAAATGAAACTTTGCTCGGTACTGTAGAGGGGGGTATGATCACGTACTCTACTATCAGTTTCCCCTTAACCCGTTATTTAAACATGTGAGAGATACGGGAACAGTAAAAACATGTAGGAGATACTGGGAGCAGTATAAGCATGACAGGTACTGAAAGTAATACAACATGTGAAGATTTAACTTGCTACCTCAATGATCAGTTTTTTTTTAACAGGGTTAATACATGTTCTAGCATTAAAAGACAGTAAATGAGTTTGCAGATGTACTTGCCTGGGATCCTGCTATCAATATGAATCAAGGCTCGGAGTGAAGCCACAGTCCTAAAGATGAGATAATACAATAGCTAATCAGGGTGAAAAGACATAGTATAATGTCTAGGTCAACTAGGGCAAACTAAGACAAACTGGGTCAGAGGTTGACTTATAGTTGACTTTGGTCAACTGGTCAACTTCGATCAATTTCAAGTCCAATGTAGGCTGACACAATACCCAAACTAACCTTCTAGGATCTTTACACTAGTGTAGGGGATGGTCCAATACTACAATAATTCAAAATAACACAAAACATTGCAAGTCGTAATTAATCAATAATTAAATCAAAGGACCATTGTGTTCTAACAATTTTAGAGATAGACAAAAAGTTCAATTTTTCATGAAATAAAGTACCAAAATGATCCTTGTTAATTATAGAAATCTATACTAATTTTTTTGGAATTTATAAACCTTCATAAACATTTATTAAAAATCAGCAAACATAGGTATCCTGAAAATGAGCTCTGTTTTCCTATTTTTATAAAATACCAAAAGTACTTATTAAATGCTGAAAAAATTATAATAAATTAGCTAAATTAACATAGTATTTAAATACAATTTTTCCAGAATTTTTACAGCACTTAAAATATATGAAAAAAATGCAAAACAGCCTAACCGGATTATCCGGCGGATTACTGCGGATTACCGGCGGATTTTCCGTTCCGTCACAGCAAGTTTTGTGGTGAAAATTCGGATTTTCCGACGGATTTCCGCGGATTTCCGGCGGATTTTCCGAACCGTCGCAGAAAGTTGATTTTGAACTCAAAACTTGTTTCGGCCATAAAAACTTCGTTTTAAATCGAAATTCGGACTTTCAAATGTCAAAATTGAACAGAATTGAATTTCCTACAATATGGAAGTATTAGTTTTCACAAATCAAAACATTTGATAGATCAAAATCTCAAAATACTCGAAAATTATATCTAGAAACTCAGATCTACGCAATATTGTCGATCAAAACCAAAAGTGCTATATACTAAACATGTTAACAATTTAAAGAAGCATATTATAGGCCAATAAAACTTTAGTTTCCATGGAAAACAAAAATAAAGTATGGTCATGTCACTTTTGAGCAAGATACACTTGCCTAGGTTAAGCTCCAAGCCTAATCTTCTACTCCACCACCAAGAGAGGTACGAAACCACACTCTAGACCTCAAGGCCAAGCTCCCAGCAAAGCTCCAAGGGAAGAGAAAGGAAGAAGAAATGGAAAGAGAGTGAAGAGAATGAAAAGAGAGAGGAGAGAGAAAGTGAAAGGGTATATATAGAAGGGGGAATTAATCTTAACCGTCGGATCGTGATCCATGTGAAAATCTAAGTCAATCCTAACCATTCAAACAAAACCAAATATCCAATGGGTAATAGGGTGCATCTACACTATTCATGAAAATATCTTAAACACTATTCACGAAAATATCTAAACACTATTCACAAAAATATCCGAAACACTATTCATGAAAATATCTGAAATCGAAAATATCTAAAATGTAGAAAATCTGTCTGGACGGTATGCCGTCGGTATACTCCGGTATACTGGCGGTATGCCGGCCAAGGAAAAATCTATAAGTTAGGAAAAATTTCAAAGCATTACGAAAACCAAGAAAATACGAAATACGCTACAAAATACGTATCCGTATATAAATACCGATACTGTGAGAAAATATTTTATTCAGAAAAATAAAAATAAACCCTGAAATTCAGGGGGCTTACACTTTGACACAGAGGACTGCCACAAATGTGACAGTCCCTCACATATATATGACTGCCAGAGATGTGGCAGTCCTATATATGTGAGGGACTGTCACATTTGTGGCAGTCCTCTGTATGTGAGGGACTGCCATATCTGTGGCAGTCCTCTGTGTCCAAGTCATTTATCTTTGAAGCAGCCTGCCTTACCAACTTATCACCAATATTTTTAACATGATCCTCTAGCTAACTCTATAAATAATAATATGAGTATCATTTTCCATTCACTTAAGTGGAGAAATGAAGACATGTCACATAAAGTGTAAATACATAACCATATTTTAACAGTAAAAAAAATATAGGGATCAATCGTATCACGTCTTGTCCAGATATATATATATATATATATATATATATATATATATATATATATATATATATATATAACCCAAATATGAACATTGATCCAAATACTGATGTTACTTTCAAGTAGCAACTATATTACATTTATAACTAAATTTTAGAGAACTAAGGATTATATGTTGTAGACAGATACGCTTGAAGTGTCTCAACTTGTGACCAAGTACAGACTCCTCTGTGACGCATTTATCTTTATACATTTTGGCTTTATGTAGTTGTTTAGTTTTGACTTTTAACTTCTATTGTAGGAGTTGCGATCTTCCGAGGTTGCGGTACATGCTCCAATTGCAATCGATGTAGGGCATTTATTTTGGACCGATCTTTCATTTCAATCAAGCGACGATGCGGTACAATGGTGTCGAGAAGTTGGACGGGAAAACAACTTGGTTCTAGTGATATCCAGATTGGCCCGAAATCGCCCGGGACGACACAGTGTGATGGTTGGCTGTGAAAGAGGTGGTGCGTTCAGATCGCACAAGAAAGACACAGTTATCCAAAATAAAGTTCCAAGAAAGAAAGCTGGAACGAGGAAATGTGGTTGTCCATTCACGATCCTGATTAGAAAAGAAGAAGAAGGGAAGTGGTCAGTACAAGTGAAGAATAGAACCCACAATCATGAGATTGTCGAGACACTATTGGGTCATCCGTATGTCGGACGGTTGAACCCTACGGAGAAGAAGATAGCCGAAGACTTGTCTACTTTTGGTGTTGCACCGAGACAAATATATTCAGTCATACGGCATGAAGATGAGAAGAACATGTCTACGATGAGGTCAATATACAACGTCCTATCTTCTTCGAACGCTGTCCGGACCAAATCAAGAATGGCGATGCAAGAAGAGCTGAAGTTGCTTGCCGATAATCATTACGTTGAGTTCCATAGAAGATATCCCCAGAGTAATGAAGTAATTTCAATCTTTTGGGCTCATCCAGATTGCACAAGTCTGGCCAGGTCTTTTGCCGACGTGTTAGTCCTTGATTGTACGTACAAGACCAACAAGTTCAAGATGTCTCTCCTTCATATTGTCGGATTCACCTCTACTCGGAAAACATTCCCGGTGGCATTTTGCTTCATGAAGAGTGAAAAACTTGAAGACTACACATGGGCATTGGAGAAACTGAAAACACTACACCGGTCATACAGAGCCGTCAGTTCTTGTGACCAACAGAGAGTATGCCCTAATTAATACTATTCGTATTGTTTTTCCTCAAGCGGATACATTGCTATGCACTTGGCATGTCAATCGTAATATTGAAGCCCAATGTAAGTTGAAGTTTCAGAAGGAGGAAGGTAAAATTGACATGCAAAATTTTCAAGAATTCTCCAATGACTGGAATTGTGTGTGGCGAGCCTCTACGATTGACAATTACGACGCCGCATGGTACATGTTCAAGGAAAAGTGGAAGGCGAGGGAGCCGGCATGCATTTTATACATCAAAGATACATGGCTTGAACCGTACAAAGAACACTTCGTCTTAGCATGGACGAATTTGGTGAAGCATTACGGCACGATAACTACCAACCGTGTCGAAGGAGCACACTCTGTAGTGAAGAGACAACTAAAATCATCTCTCGGCAACTTTGTCTCTGTTTGGCAAGCTATACATTTATTGGTAGACCGAACGGTGAATGAAATTAAGGCATCATTTGAGATGAGCTTAAATATAGTCAAGCATGAGCATAGAAAGAATATACTGTTAGATGCTTTTGTTCACGTGGTATCACACACGGCGTTGACATTAATATGTGATGAGATTGAAAGGTCAAAGGATGTCGGGTTTGATCCCTAAGTTTGTGGGTGTGTACATCGACATACACTGGGCCTCCCTTGTGCACATCAGATTAATGAATATCGTCGTGAATCCATTCCTATTCCAATAGAAGCAGTCGATCAACGTTGGAGGCAGTTGTCTATGATGCCTGTGGTGAAGACGGACGATGATTTCTTCTCTTTGCCACAAGTGAAACTTCTCCATGCAAGGTGGTTAGCCTCAGTAGCAGCGGAGCGGCAGTCCATTGAGCTTAAAATCCAAGAAATTGCATGTCCGGTCACTACTACAATGCATGAGCCGACCGTTGTTTCAAATCCTAAAGGCAGGCCATAAATAAGATTGACTAGTTCACAGAAGAGAAGGCTGGAGTCAACTAGGAGAGATCCATCGCACTTTGAGCATGTTGAACGAAGCTTACAGCAAGCTCCGCCCGCATGGAAGGGCAAGCTTGTCATTCGCCAAAAAATGGAGAAAATGGACCTCCCAAGAGAAGATACCGTTGCAAGCCAAACACTGAGTTTGTATATTGATAAATTCCAACCTGAGCTTTGCCGATACATTTGGTCTATTGTCGATGTCCCCGGTGATGGCCATTGTGGATTCCATGTGCTTGCAAGACATCTTGGTTATGATGTCAAAGACGGATGGAGACGGGTGAGGCAGGAGCTGTACGAGGAGTTAGAGACTCGTCTTCCATTCTACTCCCGCCTCCTAAGCGAAGAAACGGTTGCAAGTTTGTTGTTAAGTATTCCTTGCACCGACAATGTTACCGGGACAGACCACTACATGTCAGTCCCGTCTGCCGGCTATTTATTTGCCAATAGGTACATGATACCTCTCATAATTTTCCCGATGGGTATTAGAGAAACATTCTTTCTGATGTGCGCACCTCCGCCGGACCACGGACATTCTAACCTATGTACTATAGGTCACATCGGTGATCACTTCGTCATACTAAAGATGATCGATCATTCTCTGATTCCTCCACCTTCAACAGTTTGATACAAAAGAGCACCGGTCGAAGCCAGAGCTTGGACCACACCTTTCGCTCATCAAATTGACCATTGTAAGAAGTTGTTGAAGTTTGAGGAGCCAAGAGACTTACCTGCTGACCACTGTGACGTCGAAATCGACTGAGTATCAATGTGTTATATGGAGGACCACTTTTGTATACATTTTGGCATTTTGGTTATAGAGGACCACTTTTGTATACATTAAACTATGAAATATGAAGTCCAATATATGTTTTTTACTTTTATTCATGTGTTATATGTCTTTTATCTGGGTGTTATACATGTGTGTTTTGTGTGTTTTGGGTGTTATACATGTGTGTCATACATGTGTGTTACTTTTATCCAGGTGTTGTCTTTTCTAGGACTGCCACACACAGGGCAGTCCTTCACATGTGTTGGACTGCCCTGTGTGTGGCAGTCCTTGCTAAAATGTTCTGTGATCTGATCACAGAACAATTCATCTAGGACTGCCACACACAGGGCAGTCCTTCACATGTGTTGGACTGCCCTGTGTGTGGCAGTCCTTGCTAAAATATTCTGTGATTTGATCACAGAATAATTCATCTAGGATTGCCACACACAGGGCAGTCCAACACATGTGAAGGACTGCCCTGTGTGTGGCAGTCCTAGATGAAATGTTCTGTAATTTGATCACAGAACAATTCATCTAGGACTGCCACACACGGGGCAGTCCTTCACATGTGTTGGACTGCCCTGTGTGTGGCAGTCCTAGATAAAATGTTCTGTGTTGGACTGTCCTGTGTAATTTAGCACGAAGAATAGTCATTACAGTGTTAAAACGCAGGAGAATGACCATTCTCCGTGTAAATTAATACGGAGAATGGCATTCTCCGTGTTTCTAACACGGAGAATGGCCATTCTCTTCTCCGTGCTAAATTACACGAAGAATGGTCATTCTCCGTGCTAAATTATACGGAGAATGGCCATTCTTCGTGTAAATTAAGACGAAGAATGGTCATTCTCCTGCATTTTAACACTGGAATGACCATTCTCCGTGTAAATTAAGACGGAGAATGTCCATTCTCCGTGTTAAAAACACGGAGAATGCCATTCTCCATGTTAATTTACACGGAGAATGCTATTCTCCGTGTTAATTTACACGGAGAATGGTCATTCTTCTGTATTTTATGGTCAGTTGAAACTTTGGAGGGCCATAACTTTTGACTGGGAGGTCGAAACGAGGCCCGGTTTGTCGCAAAATGAGCATATTTTTGAGGAGCCTGAAAGTAACGACTTTGTCGTTAGACGGCCTTTCAAAATTTTAGAATCGCAAAAAAATGATGTTTGAACCTCCGTTTTAGCAGTTTTGTCAAAATTTTAGAATCGCAAACAAATATTAATTCAATGACTCACAAATAGGACTGCCACCCCCTGGCAGTCCTACGCTTATGAAGGACTGCCAGCACCCTGGCAGTCCTCCTTTTGTATAGGACTGTCAGGGGGGTGGCAGTCCTAATTGAAACTCTCTGTGCCAGGGGGGTGGCATATCCAACAGAAGTATTTCAACACAAGTATCCAACACATAACCAACACAAGTATTTCAAAACAAGTATCCAACAACATGTTCGACATCCAAAAATATCAACATCCAAAAATATTTCAACACAAGTATCCAACAACATGTTCGACACCCAAAAATATAAACATCCAAAATACCCAACTTCAGACAATCAGACAATCATACTACATATCATGGCGGACCTTCGAACGAGACTCCGCATTACGCATGAATGGGAACTCAACCTCGTCGTCGATGCGCTCAAGCTCGTTGGCGACCAAGGCACTAGTGTCGACCGAGACACTAGTGTCACTTTGGCAAGCGCTCCGAAGTGTCTTGGCCAGTTCCTTCGCCCTTCTAGACTGTAAATGAAAGTATAATTGAATTTAGTCTACAAACATAAAAATCTTAAACTAATTACTAATACGGAACACACCATCTTCACCAATGAAGCATACAAGATATTTTTCGAAGGAAGATTTCCAACAACTACTATGGCCTCGGGACCCGGGTTTGTAGGGTTCAACAACTTAGGATGTCCGACCCGCCGGAAGTACGGCATGTAGTCCTCGCTGCAGTCGGCCATCTGGATGACCGGTTGACTCTCATCTTCCCCAAGCATGTGCCTTTACCACTCGGAGTAGAAATCGGTCACCCAATCGAAATACGCCGGTTTGTAGTTCAATGGTTGGGTCCCGCGGGAAGGTTCCAACAGCTGTAGTGTGCGCTTCGGCACACTTTGCACGAAGCCAAACTGTCGAAGTACACGATCAGGCATGTATGGCTCCGTAATATCATAGCATGTGATCATGCCATGAAATAAAGAAACTTGTTGGATGGCACGACTCTTCTCGCACAAATCCCGATATGGATCCCAAAATATCTGTAGGAAAATAGTTAACAGCAAAAAAAACTTAACATGAAAAAATAAGTCCTAATTTATTACCTCTTCTGGTACCAAATTGTCAAGTACTTCACGAATGGAAGCCAGTATTTGCCAATCTTTGGTTTTCACCTGGGCCGGCCTCTATCGAGCCACTCTAGGAAGGTGTTCAAAATAGTTTGGGTTCAGGTCACCCCGCCTGAGCATCAGAAAGTGCTCATATATCCATGCCTATTCAATTTATAAGTTAATAGTCACAAAATATAAACAACAAAATAAAGTATACGAGATTAAATTGTTGGAAGTTTTCTTACATGTAGCAGAGTTTGGCATCCGGCAATTGTCTTAGTCCCGACACGGGATGCGATGCCGAGCTCACGGTAAAGATAGGCGAGAATACCGCTACCCCACGATATATCAATGAAGTCATCCACAGACAATAAATTGAGCATGTACCTCGCATGTATCGAGGTTCCAGACTTGTCCGAAATGCCCACCGTTTCTAGGACGAACATCATGTAAGCACGGGCCACCGTGTCGACCAACTCATCATCATCCTCATCCAATTCCATATTCATGAAGTGCTCTACCAGAAATGACAGAGGAATTCCATATGATTTCTTGAAGCCAGGGAGAGTTGTAAAACTAGTTTCCTCAAGTCCAAGGTTACTTGAGACAAACTTGACGATCTTCGAGTACCATTTTGTGGATTTTTCATCTATGTAATGTTCTTTGGTCATGACGCGACCGGTAACTGGTAGCTCCAGTATCTGGTAGACGTCGTCAAGTGTAATAGTCATCTCCCCGCATAGGAGATGAAACGTGTTGGTCTCCGGGTGCCATCTCTCCACAAAGGCGGATATCAGGACACTATCCATTGTCCTATAGGCATAATCTGCCAAATTATGCAAACCACTCGGTATGATTTTAACCTGGACGGCCTCCGGTAAGGTTCTAAACGGCCAAGACACGGTTTTCTTCCCGTGACTCACAGCCCTAAGGATACGATATGTCCTCTGTATATCAAACAACATATAAAAACATAAAAAATATGAAATACATATAGATATCATATACTAAACTGGTAGCTTACAAAAGTAATGTACATACCGAGTCCTTCCATATTGCATATGCAATATGGTTCTCAAAAGAAGCCAACATTGAGCAACCTGGCGGCCGGACATGCGGCTCAGAAGGACCGGCCTCCTCAGATGGAGGAGAACCACCTTGACGTGGTGGTAGGAGTTGGCTAATTGGCACGTCGTCGTCATCACTGAAAGAAAGAGAAGGAGTACGAGCTCGTTGCTTCGACCGAGCTTGTGCAACCGGTGGGGGTCTCCGTGTCCCAGCCCGACCTTGGCGCTCCAGTTCGAAAATTGTAATCGGACGCTCAAGAGGACGTTCCGTACGTTCCTTCCGCTTTGACGCGATGGGGCATATTCTTTTTGGTGCGTCCGGAGGACTGTTACCCCTATAGAACAATAGATTGTGCGACCGTACAATTAATATACATTACAAACTAAAATAGAACTGTTACAATAGGACTGCAAAGCATGTGGCAGTCCATATGTAAACAAGGACTGCCACAGGCCTGGCAGTCCTCTATTGAAAGAGGACTGCCTGGACTGTGGCAGTCCTTGTTTACATGTGGACTGCCACATGCTTGGCAGTCCTACTGTACTCGGCCAACAGACAAACGACTCGCTAGTTTGTCGTTTTCTAGGATTAGGGTTTGAAGAGAAATTATGGGTTTGTCGTGTTCGAAAATGTCATTCATAAACCCTAAATACATTCTAAACCTAAATTATCAAAAGTTTTTAGACAATTAAAACTATTCTAGGGTTTCGAATAGAATGTAGAAAATTATAGAAAAAATTAGGGAAGAACGTACCTAGAATCCGATTTCTTCGACTTGCGTGTCATCTCGTCGAATGTGGGAGTGTTCTTGAAAGAAATTTGGTGGAGGAATTAGGATTATAGTGGTGGAGGAGAATTTTCTAGGGTTTTGGGAGAGGGAAAGAGAGCTTTTCTTTTTTTTTTCTTTTGGAGGAGAGAGAGAGAGGAAGTTATGAAATGGGAAGGAAATGTGAGTTTGGGGGGTTGGGCTGCCCCCTAGTAAAATTTGGGCTACCCCCAGTAAAATCTCCACTTTATGGGCTGCCCCCTAAGTAAGGGCTGCCCCCTAGTAAAAGTGGTGGTGCCCCTAAAAAAAACCCAGTTATTTATAAAGTCATATCAATTTTGGGTCCGGCTATACACATCCCAAGACTTGCTAAGGACACCCCAATTACTAAGTACACTCCATATATATTTAATAAAACTTAAAAACATACTAAGCATACCCCACTCTTTGACAGAAATACCCTTTTTAAGCACACCCCACTCTCCTCTCTTCCCAAACCAACAATTCTAAGTACACCCCATTCTATACAAAATAAAACACACCCCATTTCTATTCACCACTAACACCCCATTCTCTTCTCTGTCCCGAAGACGAAGCGGCCGAACCCCCCCTTTTCGTTCGACGATAAGGAGTCCCGTTCGAAGACAAGGAGTTCGTTTCGTTACAATGACGGGCCAATCCGAAGACCGATCCCAAGATGAACCCCAATCCCAACAATATGGTGAGTTTTTCAAATCGAACCTCCCCATTACTTTGAACTGAGTCGAACGTTTAGGATCACTGAATTAGGGTTTCAAAAACCCGTCATTTTCTTGGAAGAACTTCTTCGTTTTCGTTTATTTTTCGAATTTCGTTGTTCTGCCCGAGCCTGGTTGGTCGGGCAGAAAATCGCACGTTCGACAACACGAAGTCGTACATTTTGTGCATATGTTCGACAGACGTATGTCGAACACTCATGCCTTGTTCGACAAACATATGTCGAACGCTCACTCCTTGTTCAATCCTGCGTGATCGAACATCCTGCTTCTGTTCGACCTGCATCTGTCAAACAGTAAGTATTTGTTCGACCTGTAATGGTCGAACAGTAAGTATTTGTTCGACCAGTGTTGGTCGAACAGTTCATTTTGACTATATAGATTGTTTAATTCTTGATATTTCATTCAATTTAGCAGGAATGACATATATAAGGAGACGACCACCTACAGCTTCTAATAGGAGGCATCGTTTAGAAGAGTTGGCAGCTGCACGTAGCAGTCATCAAGAAGGAGCAACAGTTGCTCCGATTCAAATGCAGGAGCAATATGCTGCGGAAGAAGAGACAGCTGCACGTACTACTCCAACAGCTATTGCAAGTCAAATTAGCGAGCAGCAACGTACTGGAGAAGAAAAGGATGAGGAACATGTTGAGGAAGAAGAGGAACAAACGAAAGCACATGATGAGGAAGAAGATGAAGCACGTGCTGATGAAGATGAGGAAGCACGTGCTGAGGAAGATGAGGAAGAAGGTGATGACAGTGATATATTGACGGGCCCTTGTCCCGGTGGACCTAAGGATCCCCGACTTATCCCAAGTTTTAAGACTCATGTGGCGTTCCAGATTTGGAATGGGATTGAGCGGCCCTTATTGAGGTGTTGGTGCCACACGACCAAGATGGAGACATAGAAGTTTGGTCAAGGGGGTAATGATTTTAAGGAGTTGATTCATCGTTCCAAAATTCTAGACTTGAGATGGATTTCGTATAAGATGCCGAACAAAAATCTAATTTGCGCGTTTGTTGAGCGTTGGCAACCGGAGACCAACTCATTCCATATGCCATTCGGTGAGATGATAATTACGTTGGATGACGTATTTTGTCTTACCGGACTCCCGGTTAGTGGATTACCTGTGGTTGCACCAGAGTCGGCAAGGGGACCGGAGGACCCTAAGAAAATGATCAGTAGATTATTGGGGATGACAGAAAGGGAGGCAGTCGATGCTCTTCAGGGCCAGAGAGGTAGCTTGGTCTGGCTGGAGTAGCTCCGTTCACGATTTAGTCGAGATGTCACCAGTAGGGATGAGAGGAAAAGAAGACGTGCAGCCCATGCATATTTATGGTTCGGCTTGGATGCACAATATTTGCAGACAAGAGTAGGACACGTGTGGACACAAAAATTCTCAGTCTTCTGGAGACGGTCAACCACGTCAATGAGTATGCTTGGGAAGCAACCGCTCTATCATACTTGTATCGACAGCTTGGTTTAGCATCTCGGAGTGGTGTGCGACAAATATGTGGATATCTGACGTTACTGGAGGTAGCTATCTCTCATTCTTATATGCATGTTTTTATGTTATTATATGCTCGATATTTATGTTTTGTTTATATGTCCGATATTTGTTTTTTTAGGCCTGGATATACGAGTATTTTCCCTTCACAAGGCCAACCCATAATGTCAATTATAAGTTGGGCGATCCACTTGCTTTGAGGTGGGCCAATAGATCCCATTCTGCAGGAACTGCCGACCGGGTATTGGCCTTGAGGGAGGTTTTGGACAATCTCCAAGTACATAGTGTGAGTGTTATTACATTCTTTTACACCATTTATTTATGTGTTCTATGTATTAGTAATTATGTTTTTTATGATGTAGGTCAATTGGACACCCTACAATGGGATGAAGGACTCTTATCCTCGGGACAATGTCACTTTCTACCACGGATGCATACGTGCATTTGACTGTGTAGAGCCGTATCATCCCGACCACGTGCTTCGACAATTTGGCTCACTCCAGAAGATACATGATTTTCTTTTGATTTCAAGTATTGTCCGTCGGAAAAATACGGGCCAGAAGTACAACCTGACGTGGGATGTTTTGGGAGGCTACTTCCGATTCTGGAGCAGCCATGTACTATCGACCGAAGCCTGCGGGAGAGCTGCAAACCCCGCATGGGAGTGTTCGAACGATTATATGCATTGGTATAGGACATTTTCACATCCTATCATCCAGGATCCGGAGAACATCTCTACCGCCATCGGCACTACATCTACCCAGGCAGGCCCACAACCATGAGAAATGATCGGAAATGCTTTGTTTAGAGCCGGTCTACCAGCAATGGGTAGAGAATGAAGAGGGTCTAGACACATCGATACTAGTCCCAGCTTTAGTCGGCGCCTATCGTGCTTTGAAGATCGTGCCTGAAGAACCACCAGAATCTTCGAAGGGGGCGTCTACTAGTAGGAGTCGAAGGCGTCGAAGATCATAGATTTATGTTAATGAACTCTGTGCTCATGTTATGAACTCTGTTGTGAACTATATTAATGAACTCTGTGCTTTGTTATGAACTCTGTGCTCATGTTACTGAAACCTGTAATGTCCATTCTGTGTTCATTTTGAACTCTGTAAATGTACTCAGTTTATGTGAATTTTGCTCAAAATCGTAAATATGAAGTTGTACTCAGATCTGCAATTTTTTTTGCTTAAAATTGTACTGCTCGACTACTACAGGTCGAACATAATTCTTTTGTTCGACAGTTACAGGTCGAACTATTGTACCAAACGTCCGACCTTTACTAGTCGAACAGAAGGGCGTTGTTCGATCGGTAATGGTCGAACAGTAGGGAGTTGTTCGACCAGTGATTGTCGAACATAAAGGGTCTGTTCGACTTGTCATTGTCGAACAATAGGGGGTTGTTCGACCTATAATGGTCGAACAGAAGGGTTTTGTTCGACCTGTAATGGTCGAGCAGTATAATTTTCAAGAGAAAATGCAGAGCTGAGTTCATATTTACAATTCTCGATAAAAATACAATGAACATCTCATAATACCAGTACATTGTTCTTCTCATAGTACAATTTCACAACACATTTAAATAACAAAACAATTTTGGGGAGAACAGTACATTGAACATCTCATAATGTTGTACATTGAACATCTCATAATGTTGTACATTGATCTTCTCATAGTAAAATTTCACAACACACATTTAAATGAGAACACACTTTTGGTGGGAACAGTACAATGAACATCTCATAATACCAGTACATTGATCTTCTCATAGTACAATTTTGCAATACACGTTTAAATAACAATAGGACTAATCGTCCAAACTAATCGGATCACCATCAACATGTGAGCTTTTGGAGGGAATAGTTTCACGATACTTTTCAATCGTTGTTTATAAATTTCGCCCCAACCAGCAGCACATGGAAGACGCAGAGTAGACCATCTGTTGATAATGGGTGGTTGTGGTGCGTCTGAGGCCAAATTTACCTGCATACAAATAAATAAAAACACATTAATCGTGCATGTGAACGATAAAATGATACAACCACAAGCTTACATTAGAAAATAAACTTTACCATGATGAAATGATTGGTATCAACAAATGCCATGCATACAAGCCGAGGATTGGCTGGAACTTCTGTCCTCATGGGTAGAAACATAACGTTGACATCACCGTGCATGTGAACGATGGCCATATTGTAGGCCGACGCCGCCAAGTAGTACATATTGGAAAATGACCACCAGTACTTGCGGTCAAAAATTGGTTCTACGAAGCAATTCAAAGATTCAAGTACATGTTTTGGAGACCCCTTAATCAGGTTACATCTACCATATATATCTCCCAAGAGTGTGATCTCTTGGATGAGGTCACTACGTACTTTTGGCCAAGATTCCTCCCCCAACCCTAGTGCATGGGCTATGCATCGAAAACCACAATGTCCATCCCCTATTACATTTTTCGTACTCAACACATACGGATGATGTTGAGGTGGAACTTGTCCTATATATGCAATATCGGTGGCATTGCGTGATGACTTCCGTAGAACATGTTGCTTTCCCCTTCGGATAGAAGTGAACATTGGTTTTGCCGAAGAAGGTCCATCGAGCATTATAGTTTCCTCCAAAGGTGAACAACTATCATGAGCAGACTCAACAATTTCAAATTTGCTTGGTTCACGCTTGGTCGAATGTGAAGTAGGGATTTTCGTATTACTTGGCCTACCACGAGGTCGTCTGTAGCCCACTGGTTCAAGCAGTGAAGATGTCGAAGGAACTGATATCTCCCGAAGTCTTTTCAACATCAACAACCTTGAGAATCGGTAGCCGATCGAACATATGATTAATAGTTCCCATGGTCTCCACCCAACGACTTCGGACATCTGCATCAGCTACACTGTCCGTTTTGGAGGGTTCATAATCCAACTTTGTCCAAAATCTGTCAACCATATCTAACTGGATAACCTGACCATCCCATTTCAACACTGCAAGTTCATATGCACAAGATAACCCGCAAGTTCTCCTTAACACACAACCACAAAGGAGGGGATCTACACCGGTATTATCTATACCCTTCATCTCCTCGAATATCCTACCAAGTGCATGATGAGACACCAATCCTCGGATATTCTTAAATAGAGGAGAACTGTAACGATGTGGTGCCACATTAAGGCTCATCTCAAATGAGGCCTTAATTTGGTTATGTTGAGCGATCAACAAATCATGTATCCTGCTCCATGAGATCTCAAAATTGGATTGACTAGTGCCCAACTGTTTTTTCAATTTTGTATGTGCACTCTCCGCCTCTCTCCGCCCTGTGAGTATGAAATTCATACAGTCAAAATCGTACATTATAACGTAATTAACATATATATATATATATATATATATATATATATATACAAACTATGGTTTAAAGACACGTACCTGCTACTTGTCGTGTTCTCAAAATGCATCACATTGTTAGTCCAACAAAAAATAAATCTTTCTTTAAACGGCTCAATCCAATTCTTAATGGCATAGTTAACTGCTTTTGGATAATCGTGGAAATCTTGCTCCAATCTTCTAAGTAACTCATTAAATCTTGGTTGATCTTCGGCAAGAACCAACGAATTCCATGAGTTGTTAAAAGAATCCCACTTCTCCTTGGTACGAAACAACTTATTGTAGTTGGCCAATATATTCTTGCTAATATGCCACCGACATAGCAAGTGTGTGAAGCTGGGGAACGTAAAACGTAACGCTTATAGCATTCATAAGTGCAACCTCACGATCAGTCACAATCACCTTCGGTAAGCATGATTGATCCACTAATCCTTTAAGCGTACTAAGCGCCCATATATAATTATCCTTCCGCTCAGCCTCTATATAAACAAATGCCACAGAAAATATAATATTTGTGGATGTGACCCCTACTATTTCCAAAAGTGGTATCCTGTACCTGTTTGTCTTGTAGGTACAATCTATCAATAAAATATTAGAAAAAGCACGCAATAAATCCACGCTAGTCGGGTGAGCATAAAAAAGATCCTTCACTTTATCGGTTTGCTCATATCTCCTATCTAAATAGTAGTACTTTTCTGAGTCCAACTTACCCAACAAGTACTGCATTTGAGATAGGCCCGCATGCTCGACAACTCTATGCTTTTGCCGAGCATTGTAAATTGTCTTCAATGTCGACTCATTCTCGCTAAAGGATTCCTTCAATGTGCTCAATATATCTTTCGGCCTTGCATTGTTCTTCGATAAGTCTTTCACAAGTTGATCTTTAGTCGGTGTTAGTCGACCGGCATATGAGTGTCCAACCAAATTGCGTCCGAGTGGGTGATTATACGAGCCGCATACAACCGTCAATGACCACTGCCCTAGGTTATTGAATTGCACTCCTTTCAGTTGAAACAGACAGTCACATTTCTTCGTCCCCGTAAGCTTTTCCCGTCTTGACTTCTTCGCATTGCTCGTCGAATTTGCTTCAGCAACTTTAGTCTTTGTGAGACTCGTCTCACAGTATCGGTATTTATATACAGATACGTATTTTGTAGTGTATTTCGTATTTTCTTGATTTTCGTAATGCTTTAAAATTTTCCTAACTTATAGATTTTCTTCTTGGCCGGCATACTGCCAGTATACCGGAGTATACCGACGGCATACCGTCCAGACATATTTTTCACATTTTAGATATTTTTGATTTCAGATATTTTCATGAATAGTGTTTCCGATATATTCACGAATAGTGTTTTAGATATTTTGATGAATAGTGTTTAGATATTTTCATGAATAGTGTAGATGCACCCTATTACCCATTGGATATTTGGTTTTGTTTTGATGGTTAGGATTGACTTAGATCTTCACATGGATCACCATCCGACGGCTAAGATTAATTCCCCCTTCTATATATACCATTTTACTTTCTCTCTCCTCTCTCTTTTCATTCTTTTTACTCTCTCTTCATTTCTTCTTCCCTCTCTCTCCCTTGGAGCTTGCCAAGAGCTTGGCCTTGAGGCCTTGGGTGTGGTGTCTAACCCCCCTAGGAGGAGGAGTAGAAGATTAGGCTTGGAGCTTAACCTAGGCAAGTACATCTTGCCAAATCCATGAACCATATTATTTGGTTGTTATTTTGTTTTCCTTGGTGTTAAATGCTTAGAATTGCCTTAAACTTATTTTGTTTAATATGTTTTCCTTATGATTCTCGTATATATGCATGTTTTTCTAAAAATTGTTTAAGCAAGGTTTTGATTTTCTGTTAAAATCCAATATAAACTTAGTAGAAAACTTGGTATCAAGAATGATACTAGTGTTACCATCATGTATCTTGGTCACATATACATATATGAGGCCCTCACATAGTTTGTATATTATGGATTTTGAGTTTGGTGGCAATCGGAACCCGCTTCGGTGTCCCGAGAACCTCTATTTGGGAGTATTTTGAGGTATTGATCTATCAAATGTTTTGATTTATGAAAACTAATACTTCCATGTTGTAGGAAATTCAATTCTATGCAATTTGACTTTTGAAAATCCGAATTTCGATTTAAAATGAAGTTTTTATGGCCGAAACAAGTTTTGAGTTCAAAAATCAACTTTCTGTGACGGTTCGGAAAATCCGTCGGAAATTCGCGGAAATCCGTCGAAAAATTCGAACTTGCACCACAAAACTTGCTGTGACACTTCAGAAAATCCGCTGAAAATTCGCAATAATCTGCCGGATAATTCGGTTAGGCTATTTTTGTCTGTTTTTGCCCGTTTTTGCCCGTTTTTGTCCATTTTTGATATTTTCTTCGATTGTAATGATTTCTTAACATGATTAGATGATCTTGCATAGTTAGAAAATGATTGTATACCCTATATACACTTGACACTAGCACATGTTCAATCATTTTCTATGAAATATACTTAGCTTAAATTATTGTTTCCCACATGCCATGATATGTCTTTTGATAGATTCTTTCTTACAAGCTATGATAATTGTTACATGTCTTCCTTGCTTACATGATAGTGACCCGTCGTGGTGTACTCTTGTACATGTATTTCTTTGCTTACATGATAGTGGCCTGTCATGGCACACTCCCTATAGTGGCTCGTCGTAGCGCACTCCCAGCTTTCAGTTTATTATATTTTTTTGTTGTGGCTTGTTATGGTGCACATTCTCGCTTTTGTCCAGTCTTACATGTCTCATGTCTAGGATGGATTCTGCGGAATGCTACACCCAGAATCCAAGAAAATGGTAAGGATTATATAACTAGATTGATAATTAGAACATGGGTGGGGAGGATTTTCCAGTTACATGTTGCCTTTGGTCTAGGTTGTTATAACATTCAATTTAAGGGTTTGGAGCTATCCGTCGAGATGAGCACTCTTCCAGCTTCACCGTCGCGTGGGAGCACAAGGATACACCACTAATCACTTCCCGGCATGACCAATAGGTGGCAACAGGCAGGTAACCGGACTTGGAATTCTCAAACTTGTATTTGTTAGTAATTAGGATTGTGACAACCCTAGTTAGCTAATGTATAAAGCCGTACTCATTGCTTGGCCGTGACTATTGTATGGAGTCCAGTCTAGTCTAGTTTGTCTAGGCAGTGTCCGAATTTGTTTATTTTCAGCACATCTTTGTTTATGCTTCACTGTTGTTGATAAATGATTAGATACTAAATTTTTGTTCAGGAGAAGGGTTACAACCCCGGTCCTTGTTTGGTTTATGGGTTGTAACTTGGGTTTCAGAATAGTTCCTAAGTCATCTTATCATTTGTCGTTCTATATAGTATCTTACATGCTCACATTTCTCAGTTACCCTACATGCTCATATGTTCCAGTTATCTCACATGCTCCAGTTACTTAACATGCGATCACATGCTCCAGTTACATAACATGCTCACATGCTCCGTCTACTTAATATGCTCACATGTCTAGTTTATCTTTCATGTTCACATGCTTCCTTCTCCTTACATGTACACAGTTTATATTATGTCACATGTCCTTTACTTTATGCTACATGTTGCTTTACTTATTGTCTTTCCTATTTTTGGGATAAGTGCATTGGTAGCGCACGAGTCTCGATTTGCTTTTACTTATTTCTGTCTCTATCCGTTGCTATGATTTGCATGCTGATTTTAGTTCATAGTTTGGCTTCCTTTGTGGTACTTGCTATTGGGGGTCTGACCCCACTGGTTTTGTTTGGCCAGATCTGATAGAGAAGTCCGGAGGATCTTCCGTACCTTCCACTCGTTGGTGATAACCCAGAGCACCATAGTACCTTAGTGGGTTTTCTATTTCATTCTCCCACTAGTTATGTACATTATTCTTTTTTGGCATTTAGCCTCCGAGCACGTGTTTAGCTCGTGTTTTGGACTTGACATTTAGCCTACGGGCCAGAACATAATTTGCGTATTCTAGACTATAGCTAGAGCTTATCATGTATGACTATTACTCTTGCTAGTCTTTACTCTGTATTACTAGCTTCATGATCATTGATATATGATAGTTTGGGATGCTTTACTATTTTATATTCCAGTTGATCTTACTTCTTGTACATTGTTTACTACATGTGATTGAGATACCTAGGATTGCTTAACCTAGGATCGACTGTTGGCTTGTAGTAGTATCCTCCATCTATACAGCTTATACTTTATTTCGGAGTACTGGAGTACTTTGGTATACGTAGCTGGCCTGGTCCGTCCCTACTTGCCAGTATTCTGGTTCTGGGACGTGACATAGGTTTTAGTGGTGGCCCATGCAGGTCTGATTTATCAGATATGTGGGGGTTACTGATGTTTAGATATCTCAGTCACAACTATGCTTTATTGATATCCTTCGTGTTATTCTACATCTCTGATCCTTGACCTAATATCTGCCTTGATCGTTGATCTTTCATGTTCCCTCGATTTAATCCTTGTGTCCTTTAACTTTCAAGGGCACTGTTCTTAATCCTTCGGACCATCTTATTTGGGTTCTGCCGATGGCAGTCAGTAATCTTCTGTTAGGCTAGTTATGGAGGATTAGTCTCAGAATTCAGGGGCAGAGTTCAGAGTTGACCCGAGGACAAAGGTGTCACTTCAGCCTGATCAGCCAGCAGGGTCAGTCCTGCTAGAGTCCAGCTTCACCGGCTACCCTGGCAGTCCAGCAGTATATGGCTCATGTACCGATTCAGCAGCAGCAGGTCAGAGCAGCAGTTCCGAGATATGGGTAGGCAGAGTTTGGTATGTTAGAGCAGGTTTTGGCCGAGGGCGATTATGTTGTAGGTATTGTCCTATTCTTCTTCCACTCTTATTTATCTCTTGGGTTACACATATTTGGTGAGTTTCTCGTCTCACTCTTCTGCCTTCGTATCTTGAGATACATGATATCTATCACGTGTCTCGACTACGAAGATACGTCCTGGGTAGAGTCATGTCTTGGATTAAGTCATTGGTCCCGGCTTATTTTAAGAATTGACTTTTATTTAAGTTGTGGAGTCAGCGTAGGCCTGCTCCTACTCAACTGACTCAGGAGACATATTTATTCATATGCCTCCATCCCTTCTTGATTGTAGTTGTGTTATTGCTTACGCATTTACTTATATTACTGTTGTCTTTATCTTACCAACATGCCATGCTTTGTTTTGATTGACATAATTTTTCAGCCCTTTGGTTTGGTTTTCATGCTTGACTAGATTTAGGAAATTCCGAGGACGAAATTTATTTTTAAGTTGTAGAGAGTTGTGAGACTCGTCTCACAGTATCGGTATTTATATACAGATACGTATTTTGTAGTGTATTTCGTATTTTCTTGATTTTCGTAATGCTTTAAAATTTTTCTAACTTATAGATTTTCTTTTTGGCCGGCATACCGCCAGTATACCAGAGTATACCGACGGCATACCGTCCAGACAAATTTTCCACATTTTAGATATTTTCGATTTCAGATATTTTCATGAATAGTGTTTCCGATATTTTCGTGAATAGTATTTTAGATATTTTGATGAATAGTGTTTAGACATTTTCATGAATAGTATAGATGCACCCTATTACCCATTGGATATTTGGTTTTGTTTTGATGGTTAGGATTGACTTAGATCTTCACATGGATCACCATCCGACGGCTAAGATTAATTCCCCCTTCTATATATACCATTTTACTTTCTCTCTCCTCTCTCTTTTCATTCTTTTCACTCTCTCTTTATTTCTTCTTCCCTCTCTCCCCCTTGGAGATTGCCAAGAGCTTGGCCTTGAGGCCTTGGGTGTGGTGTCTAACCCCCCTAGGAGGAGGAGTAGAAGATTAGGCTTGGAGCTTAACCTAGGCAAGTACATCTTGCCAAATCCATGAACCATATTATTTGGTTGTCATTTTTGTTTTTCTTGGTGTTAAATGCTTAGAATTGCCTTAAACTCATTTTGTTAAATATGTTTTCCTTATGATTCTCGTATATATGCATGTTTTTCCAAAAATTGTTTAAGCAACGTTTTGATTTTCTGTTAAAATCCAATATAGACTTAGTTGAAAACTTGGTATCAAGAATGATACTAGTGTTACCATCATGTATCTTGGTCACATATAAATATATGAGTGTAACACCCAGTTTTCTGAAATTGGGGTATTTTGAAAATTTATTATTTTTATTATTTATTAGTGGTATTTTAGTCATAATATGATTTTTGGGTGATTTTAGTTAAGTTAAACCATTTTCTAAGTCATGACTTATGACTTTATGATTTACTAGTATAACCCTAGTGTAAACCCTAGAGATTTCATAACCTAGAGACTAACCATGATCATGTGAGCCTAGTCATAGGTTTAGAACATCAAATTAGGGCTTTTTATCCTAAAGGGTATTTTGGTAATTTTCTAGGATTTATTTGGAATTATTTGTATTTATGTGTTTTTATTATTATCTAATTATTGTTAAGTGTCATGAGAGCCCCTAACCAAGTTTAGCCTAATCTAGAGATTAGTTACTAACCAAGAATGATAAAGGGATAGATATTTACAATGGTTAAAGTAGGAAAATTATCTTGATATTTACTTTGTTGGATATTTTCCACAAAACACTCAAAATATCAAGACTTTTACACCAAAGTCTTTGCCTTCACCATGAAGGAAAGGCCAAGACACCCCCCCTTGCCATGGCCGGCCAAGACACCCCCCTAGCCCTACACCATCCTATATTAACCCATTGTATTCATTCATGATCATTTTACATGAATTTTAACCTAGAAAAATCACATTCCTTCAAACCTCCACAACTTGGCCATTTTTGATCCAAATCACCTCTAGTTTCTTGCATTGGACTCCCCTACACTAGAGGGTACTAGTTAGGGCCTGCTATCGAGGATTTGAGGGGCTTTGGGCATCACCAAGAGAAGAGGACACCCCCCCTACTTGGTGTTTTCTTGAGTTTTCACACAAATAGGTAAATACCCTCACACCATGTTAATATTGTGTTTTCTCTTCATATTTGCATGCATCTAGATACCAGGGAACTGTAGGACAAGTTTGGTGAAAAATAGGATTGGTTTGGTGTCCGTATCGGACACGTATCCTAAGTTAGAAACCCTTGTTTGGTGAAATGCCTCATAGGACTTTTTGTTCTTGGTTTTCAGAACAAACTACATATTTGTGAAGCTTATTATATGTATATTGTATGTTGGTAGGACTGAGTTGATATTAGGGTCCTT
>JANAVB010042617.1:21479293-21855372 GCA_029216955.1 Iris pallida
GTCATGACATATTTTATTGGGTGCGCACCCACTAACATATTGTCTAATCAGAACCGGCGCATGATGGTCTGATCAACCTATTGCATTTTTGGTTCGCTTTTCATATATTAATCCACGTGGATGGAGACACAGTTAAACTTGCCCTAGAATCTTATCCGCAACAGCCTTGACAATTCTCCTTGGAATTATTTTATCACCTATGAACCTCGTATTCGTATCCAGTTGAATTAAATTTAATCATGACCTGGATCTTCATCATTGGATGCTCGTGCTCATACTTGATTTCATTGATTTCCCATCTTGCCCAAATCTTGATTATCCTGAAATTGATCAACTTAGATCGTGTCAAGACTAAAATCTATTTGTGATTGTTTGTGCCTAAATTTTTAATTTTCTTTTACCAGTTTATGGAATAGTAACTTTTAATGATTTCTCACTTACTTGTTAATGACAAATTTTCATATAGGATGGTAGACGGCCCTATAGCCTTGATGATTGTTGTTCCCTTACCTTTCCAATTAGGACACCTTAGATTGCCTGTACGTTTTGATACCATAGGACAGTCTTGATCTAGAATGACTAGTGCACCTAGATGAGACCACAGACTATTCCATTTAACCTGTCCCCCTGGTACCACTATTTTATCACGATTTTTTGTTCAATTTAGGCCATAGACCTTTCCCACTCTAAATTATGATCACCGTAGACACGTTACCGTGACTTTTAAATTAAGAGCACAAGACTAGTTATTTTTTCAAAACTAATTTCACATACGTAACCTAGACATGACATACTACACCCATGACCTTAGTATCCCACTCAGGCATACCATCGTGTGCTTTATTTGCTTAGTACGATTTTCCTGACCCGAGACTCCACCCTGATTTACCCCATAGAGTTACTTTTGATTTCGATTTGGATTAAGGGCACCTTATGACCTAAAACTGCCTGCCAATTTTTGGACATGACCCAGCATAGGTCTACTACCCATATTTTGCTTGTTGACCTTGTATGTTGCTTGGTAGTAGCTTCGTCCCTGATTGTTGGAGGTTTGACCTAGGAGGAGTACGGCCACCTAAATTTCGAGGACGAAATTATTTTAAGGTTGGTAGACTTGTAACATCCAGTTTTCTGAAATTGGGGTATTTTTGAAAATTTATTATTTTTATTATTTATTAGTGGTATTTTAGTCATAATATGATTTTTGGGTGATTTTAGTTAAGTTAAACCATTTTCTAAGTCATGACTTATGACTTTGTGATTTACTAGTATAACCCTAGTGTAAACCCGAGAGATTTCATAACCTAGAGACTAACCATGATCATGTGAGCCTAGCCATAGGTTTAGAACATCAAATTAGGGCTTTTTAGCCTAAAGGGTATTTTGGTAATTTTCTAGAATTTATTTGGAATTATTTGTATTTATGTGTTTTTATTATTATCTAATTATTGTTAAGTGTCATGAGAGCCCCTAACCAAGTTTAGCCTAATCTAGAGATTAGTTACTAACCTAGAATGATAAGGGGATAGATATTTACAATGGTTAAAGTAGGAAAAATATCTTGATATTTACTTTGTTGGATATTTTCCACAAAACACTCAAAATATCAAGACTTTTACACCAAAGTCTTTGCCTTCACCATGAAGGAAAGGCCAAGACACCCCCCCTTGCCATGGCCGGCCAAGACACCCCCTAGCCCTACACCATCCTATATTAACCCATTGTATTCATTCATGATCATTTTACATGAATTTTAACCTAGAAAAATCACATTCCTTCAAACCTCCACAACTTGGCCATTTTTGATCCAAATCACCTCTAGTTTCTTGCATTGGACTCCCTTACACTAGAGGGTACTAGTTAGGGCCTGCTATCGAGGATTTGAGGGGCTTTGGGCATCACCAAGAGAAGAGGACACCCCCCCACTTGGTATTTTCTTGAGTTTTCACACAAATAGGTAAATACCCTCAAACCATGTTAATTTTGTGTTTTCTCTTCATATTTGCATGCATCTAGGTACCAGGTAACTGTAGGTCCAGTTTGGTGAAAAATAGGATTGGTTTGGTGTCCGTATCGGACACGTATCCTAAGCTAGAAACCCTTGTTTGGTAAAATGCCTCATAGGACTTTTCGTTCTTGGTTTTCAAAACAAACTACATATTTGTGAAGCTTATTATATGTATATTGTATGTTGGTAGGACTGAGTTGATATTAGGGTCCTTTTTGTGTCCAAATTGGACACAAACACACGAGTTGGACACAGCACTGTGCACACTTTGTTCCCCTGCTACCCGACACTGTTTTCTCCATGAATTGGACATGTGGACACGTGAAAATTGACACAGAAGAGGGGGCAACCTCTGTCATGCCCCCCCTCGAGTTTGAGACACTCTCGTGTCCTATCGAGGACACGAGGACACGTGCACTGGTCATGCACTGACAGTGCACGCGCACGTTTTCCTCACTGACACGCGACTCGTGTCACACGGACACGAGTCGTGGACACCTCATGGTGACACGAGTGTGTAGCCCAACACGTGGGCTACACGTGGGCATGACCACGAGGCCCCACGTGGCTCGTGTCGTGTCCACGAGGCGTGTGCATCTCTGCACGACGCAGTGTAACCGCGCGTATCAGTCGTGTATTTCACAACTGATACGGGCTTCCCATTTGGACACGGCGACACGTGGGTGCGTGTCAGGGTCCTAGGTGTGTAGCCTGACCCTAGGCGAACCTAGGGACATGAGCACGATAACTCACGTGTCCTGTGTCGTGAGCACGAGACACGTGAACACGTGCACGACACTGTATAGTGTGTGTGTATCCCAGTTTACCCGATTGGGTTCTTTTGAGTTTTGGACACGTCAAACCGTGTTGTGGTGTCGTGTCAGGCCCCCTAGACACTAGAGGATACTGTGGGACACAGTTACCAACCTTGGGATTCGAGCCTTAGCTCGGTTACATGTGTGTTTTTGGGTTTACCCTATTTACCTATGCACAGTCTCAATATTCTAGATTTTGTATTTATTTCCAGTTTTCTAAAAACGAATTTCAAACCTAATTTTGATATGATTTATACATGTATGTGTGTATTTTTAGTATATGTATATGTAGTATATATGTATGTGAGTTGTCGGAGGAATTTAGGTGTATACACATGTGTGTACATGTGTATATACATGTAGGTGTGTGTGTGTATTGTGTGTGTTGTGTTGGGCTGTTTCCTGTTCTCAGGAAATCTGAGAACAGCCCCCCTCCTCTTTCCTGTCCAGTTAAGTCCCTCTCTCTCACTGTCCAGCTCTCTCTCACTTTCACTCTTTCTCACATCTCTCTCTATTTCCCTCTCTCTATATATATATGTTATATATATATATATATATATGTTATATTATATATAACTATATATATTGGTATATATATAGTTGAGGGTATATATATATGATATATGAAAATGTATATATATGTGTGTAGGTTAGCTATCTATATATATATATGTATATGTGTGGGCATTATATATATAGTTGGATATATATGTAGGTTATATATAGGTGAGAATATATGGTATTAGATATATATTGTATAGATGTATGGCTAGAAACCTATATGAGATACCTATACATGGTATCTAGTGACACATAGCCTATAGGCCTATGTGGTTATGTTATATGTGTGTATATATATATATTATATAGAAATAGATACCTATATGATATTAGCCTATGGAACCTAGATATACTAGCCTATGGCTAATATGGGGTTGCCCTATACTTGGCCTAATTGGCTCTTGAATGGTTGACCTAGGTAGCCTTGTTGACCATGGTTGACTAAAGTCAACTATTGGTCAAACCATGACCTAATTGACCTAAAAGTGACTAATTTAACTAGTCTGACCATGTTTGACCCAATTACCTTACTGACTAGTCTTTGTTTGACCTAATTACCTTACTGACTAGTCTTTGTTTGACCAAAACCTTAGTTGGTCTAAGTTTGACCTAGATTTGACTAACCTTGACTTGTTTGACCTTGTTTGACTCTAATTGACTTAGTTTGATTTCCTGTGACCTAGTATGACTTCCTGTGACCTAGTATGACTTCCTGTGACCTAGTTTGACTGTTGAGTTGACCAAGAGTTGACTTTTGACCAGATTGACCTAGAATCATGTAGTATGCATTGTGTACTTTATTTTTACCATTGTGGATACATTGTGACTTGTATTGCTCTGATTAGGAGCCATACACCTCTCCTCAGACAGTATATCCTCTTCAGACATTCAGTTATCAGGCGAGTACATTCTCTGACCGTTTCATACTTGCCAGGATTTATATTCTTGCTCTAGATTACTTTACTTGATGCTGACATGATTGTTATCACGGATTGGTACTATATGGATCTTTTCATGAGATGTTATCCCACTCGGGAGCATCAGATACTTTTGTCACGTGTGTTTCACTTACATCATGTATCTCATGCTTCTATTTTCATGTATCTTCATGTATCAGCTAGTGACTCATGTACTCTCATGATCACCGAGCCTTCATGAATCTTCATGAATCACTCATGCATCACCCATTTATGGGCTTATCACGAATCTTAACGTAACATGAATGGATCCTTGTGTATTGATTGGGGAAACGGGGGAGTAGAAGTGGACATGTGAATAATTCCAAAGTAGTATAATCATGTGCAAACTCTGTAGTGTAATCATGTATAAATTCTAGCCATTCACATGCCTATCTTGTGCTCTACATCACTAGCCACTTACAGTTCTCTATATACAGTAGATATTTCCTTTACAGCTATCTCTTTTGCTACATGTATCTTCCTTCAGCAGTTCCTGTATTTTACTCTATTGCATGCTTTATATTTCCTATCATACTATGCACTGCGTGAGATGTATTGTGCTCGTTCCTGTCCTGACTGGACCTGTTGAAAATATTACAGAGGATGAGGATGAGGCCCTGGTGACTACCTATTATGGAGCAGGACTAGATGACACTTATGTTGTGGACCCTCAGCAGGATCTACCTGTAGCTGAGGATGCTACCACAGTAGTCTAGGCCAGTTTAGCTAGACAGTTATTTCTGTATTACTATTTTGTCTCATATTCTGAGTTGTATTTTGAGATGTTGAGATGTATAGACTCTTAGACTTATTGTATATTGGTTTGACATTCTGATGTTATGTTATCCTAGACACTTGGACTTATTTCATCTATTCTACTGTTCTCTTTGAGTTACTGTCTATCTGTCTATCTTTCATTCTTCTACCCTAGATGTGATTGAGATGTATATTGTTATGTCACCTCCATTCGGAGAGTATAACCTATACAGGTACTTTTATATTGTTAGATGATTGACCTAGGACAGCGTTCTACCGCCGACACTGCGGCGTAGGTTGGACGTACCCACTTCTCGTGCCCTTACTCTAGGGTGCGGGTCGTGACAATGAGGCCCTCACATAGTTTGTATATTATGGATTTTGAGTTTGGTGGCAATCGGAACCCGTTTCGGTGTCCCGAGAACCTCTGTTTGGGAGTATTTTGAGGTATTGATCTATCAAATGTTTTGATTTATGAAAACTAATACTTCCATGTTGTAGGGAATTCAATTCTATGCAATTTTGACTTTTAAAAATCCGAATTTCGATTTAAAACGAAGTTTTTATGGCCGAAACAAGTTTTGAGTTCAAAAATCAACTTTCTGTGACGGTTCGGAAAATCCGTCGGAAAATCTGAACTTGCACCACAAAACTTGCTGTGACACTTCGGAAAATCCTCCGAAAATCCGCAATAATCCGCCGGATAATCCGGTTAGGCTATTTTTGTCTGTTTTTTGCCCGTTTTTTGCCCGTTTTTGTCCGTTTTTGATATCTTCTTCTATTGTAATGATTTCTTAACATGATTAGATGATCTTGCATAGTTAGAAAATGATTGTATACCCTATATACACTTGACACTAGCACATGTTAATCATTTTCTATGAAATGTACTTAGCTTAAATTATTGTTTCCCACATGCCATGATATGTCTTTTGATAGATTCTTTCTTACAAGCTATGATAATTGTTACATGTCTTCCTTGCTTACATGTCTTCCTTGCTTACATGATAGTGACCCGTCGTGGTGCACTCTTGTACATATCTTTCTTTGCTTACATGATAGTGGCATGTCATGGCGCACTCCCTATAGTGGCTCGTCGTAGCGCACTCCCAGCTTCCAGTTTATTATATTTTCTTGTTGTGGCTTGTTATGGTGCACATTCTCGCTTTTGTCTAGTCTTACATGTCTCATGTCTAGGATGGATTCTGCGGAATGCCACACCCAGAATCCAAGAAAATGGTAAGGATTAAATAACTAGATTGATCATTAGAACATGGGTGGGGGGGATTTCCCAGTTACCTGTTGCCTTTGGTCTAGGTCGTTATAATATTTAATTTAAGGGTTTGGAGCTATCCGTCGAGATGAGCACTCTTCCAGCTTCACCGTCGCGTGGGAGCACAAGGATACACCAGTAATCACTTTCCGACATGACTAATAGGTGGCAGCAGGCAGATAACCGGACTTGGAATTCTCAAACTTGCATTTGTTAGTAAGTAGGATTGTGACAACCATAGTTAGCTAATGTATAAAGCCGTACTCATTGCTTGGCCGTGACTATTGTATGGAGTCCAGTCTAGTCTAGTTTGTCTAGACAGTGTCCGAATTTGTTTATTTTCAGCACATCTTTGTTTATGCTTCACTGTTGTCGATAAATGATTAGATACTAAATTTCTGTTCAGGAGAAGGGTTACAACCCCGGTCCTTGTTTGGTTTATGGGTTGTAACTTGGGTTTCAGAATAGTTCCTAAGTCATCTTATCATTTGTCGTTCTATATAGTATCTTACATGCTCACATTTCTCAGTTACCCTACATGCTCATATGTTCCAGTTATCTCACATGCTCCAGTTACTTAACATGCTCACATGCTCCAGTTACATAACATGCTCACATGCTCCGTCTACTTAACATGCTCACATGTCTAGTTTATCTTTAATGTTCACATGCTTCCTTCTCCTTACATGTACACAGTTTACATTATGTCACATGTCCTTTACTTTATGCTACATGTTGCTTTAATTATTGTCTTTCCTATTCTCGAGATAAGTGCATTGGTAGCGCACGAGTCTCGATTTGCTTTTACTTATTTCTGTCTCTATCCGTTGCTATGATTTGCATGCTGGTTTTAGTTCATAGTTTGGCTTCCTTTGTGGTACTTGCTATTGGGGGTCTGACCCCACTGGTTTTGTTTGGCCAGATCTGATAGAGAAGCCCGGAGGATCTTCCGTACCTTCCACTCGTTGGTGATTACCCAGAGCACCAGAGTACCTTAGTGGGTTTTCTATTTCATTCTCCCACTAGTTATGTACATTATTCTTTTGTGGCGTTTAGCCTCCGAGCACGTGTTTAGCTCATGTTTTGGACTTGACATTTAGCCTACGGGCCAGAACATGATTTGCGTATTCTAGACTATAGCTAGAGCTTATCATGTATGACTATTACTCTTGCTAGTCTTCACTCTGTATTACTGGCTTATTGATCATTGATATATGATAGTTTGGGATGCTTTACTATTTTACATTCAAGTTGATCTTACTTCTTGTACATTGTTTACTACATGTGATTGAGATACCTAAGATTGCTTGACCTAGGATCGACTGTTGGCTTGTAGTAGTAACCCCCATCTATACAGCTTATACGTTATTTCGGAGTACTGGAGTACTTTGGTATACGTAGCTGGCCTGGTCCGTCCCTACTTGCCAGTATTCTGGTTCTGGGACGTGACATAGGTTTTAGTGGTGGCCCATGCAGGTCTGATTTATCAGATATGTGGGGGTTACTGATGTTTAGATATCTCAGTCACAATTCTGCTTTATTGATATCATTCGTGTTATTCTATATCTCTGATCCTTGACCTGATATCTGCCTTGACCTGACATCTAGAATTACATTGAAATTAAAGAAACAACACTAGTTGACCAAATTGTGCAAATTGGTAGGAAACAACACTAGTATGGCCTATAGGCACGTCCTTATTGGAGGAGGAAGTAGACGGAGGACTAGCAGGAGTTAGTGCCTTCGAACGAGACTGGTGAGCTGATGCAGTGACTTGTCTCCGTGGCTCTGGCTTGGCAATAGTGACCGACCTCTCAACCAGACGGGTCACATTGCGTTCCTTGTGCGTCGATGCAGTGGGCCGTTTCTTTTGGTAGCTGCCGTAAAATTGGAAAAAAAAATTTAGGATACAGGGATAAACAACTAGGAGTGTAAGGACTGTCAAAAAAATCTATAATCCATATGCAAAACAGGACTGTAGGATTTTATTGCAGTCCTACATATACTACAGGATTGTAGTATTTTAGGCATTACCAAAATTCACGAAAATTAAATAAAAAATACAAATAAATATTTCAAAATCCTAATAAAAGGAGGAAGAATATTGGAGAATATTAGAGACATACCTAGATTATGATGAAGGTTTGGGTTTAGGTGCCATTGCTTGGAATTTGAGGAGTTGGAGAAAGAAATTGTGGTTTAGAAAGAGAGAAAAAGGGTTTAGAAATTTGAAAAGAGAGAATAAAAATTTTAGAATGAAGGGTTTGGTGAAGTTTTTTTTTTTTTTTTGGGGGGGGGGGGATAGCCCAAAGTAAATTTGGGACTGTCCTGAGTAAAAGTTGCAGCAAGCTAGGTGTCCTGAAGTAATGGGTTGTCCCAAGTAAAAAGTGTAGTGTCTTTAGGATTCTCCATGTTGTTTCTTGAGATTTTTTCCCCCAAATTTTAAGGGCACTATAATATTTGGCAAATGTTAAAGGTACTATGGACTTTGTTAGGAAGCGGTAGAGGATAGAAGCAACACACTCTAGTCAATTTTTTGTTAAAGAGTGTCACCATATATTCATCTTCTTGTTTTCTTCTCTACACATCAACACACTTTATCTTTCAAACTCTAATTACCAATCAAGGTAAAATTTTATGTTTCTTAACCTATTCTTCATTAGCTTTTCAGTTCTAGAATTTTTATTTTGAATGTTCGTTTATATGTTCATTTCATGTGTTTATAAACATTACTTAGTATATTCTAGGTTTATTATTATTATTTTTTTTGATAATAAAGTATATTCTAGGTTTAGATTCCCCATGGGTGTTTAAGAAGTTATAAATAAAAATTTAGGATTTTTCAATATAAGAATGTAATACATTCTCGTTGGGTACGATACTGGACTTCCAAAAGTTTGACAGTCATGACTATGGTAAGGACTGTCAAAATTTTGGCAGCCCTGTTTATATGATCATGATTTGGTTCTATAATTTATTTTCAAATATTATTTTTTGTAGTCGACAAAAGAACAAAGGAAAAAAACCTACGAAGGGACAAGTCCAAGCTAAGAAAATGAATCCCCTGACGGCTTCAGAGCGCAAATAATGACAAGATGAACGGACAAGTGAAGTCCCCTCACTATAAAAGAGCCGAAAGCATCCTCTCCGAGTAGACCATTCGACTATGCAACTCCCAAACGCGCTAAAAGAAAAGAGCCCCATCAACTCTTACTTAACTTCAACTTCCTTTAATGACAACAAAACAAAGGAGTAACCGTCCAAAAAAAGAGAGGCAAAATGATGGGTCCAGACCTTCCGAAGAGTCGACTTCTAAGGAGACTCGTCCCAACGGTTGTTATCTCCTGAAATCCTTTGATAATCATATTGATTATAAGATACAAAATAGCAAGGTAAGTACATTATGTTATGTTTGTAAATTTGTTTTCAAAACTATAATTTGTTAGTTTTTAATCTCTACCTACCTATTTTTTAAGAGATGAGACAGGTCATTAGAATCATTAATTACGGCAAGATTTGAGGCTTCAACTGATTGGACACGTAGTAAAGGATAAAATTGTACTCACTTGTATACAATATCTAGCGAAGTATGCATACCATATGGTCGAAGATGCACTATTATTCGCATTCGTCGAGCAGTGGCATCAAGAAACCAATACCTTCCATCTTCCAAGTGGTGAGATGACGATCACACTAAACGACGTTCATCACATTTTGGGGCTCAAAGTAGATGGTAGGTTCATGATGCACAATAATGATAACCTAGATGAGCTCATGACACGGATTGTCGATTCCCTTGGATTTGACCAGAAATAATTGATAAATATTCTAGACTTCAAAAGTCTTACGGGCTTCCATTAATTTTTTTGGAAGATGGGATAAAGACAAGAAACCCAATAATGACAAATTTGATCCCCAAGTATATCTTGATCAAGAGGTATATTCGTATATACTTGATGTTTATCTTAGGAGATGTCAGCAAGATAAGTCGGGAATGTCAATAAATTCAAAATATATCCGGAACTTCGAAGGCGTCTCTAACTTGGCTGATATTTCTTTTAGAAGCGGTATACTACTACCTTTACTGTGAGCTTGGTGCTGCATCCCGCATAGGATCTCGGACAATATCGAGCTGCATGACTATCACTTCCCATTTTTGTTTTTCGTTTTTATATGGATATCGTATCGTATCATGTATTCGGTCGTATTACTAGTACCCGTATCCACTTGATTCTTGTTTAGTGTTATTGATTTTTTTTGTTAGTGGTATCGATAGTCATACGAGTGTATCACCCGTACGGAAATCGACTACTTAGAACGATTAATTAACTTATTAACCTAATTTGGATTTCAGTTTTCGAGATGATAATAATATGAGAGACTATCCTAAACATCTAGTCATATCATGGACATTTTTTAGACCCGTACTAGGACCTGCATATAGACTGGATATCCAAAATATGATTTTTACTGAGGAGACGATATACTGGTAATATACTGTCAATATGTTGTCAAAATACTAACAATACATTGTCTGTACAGCAATGGCCCAGTCAGCCTACTAACTAGGCTGGGTCTTTACCATTGGTTGGTTCATTTTCCTTGGACGACCATGATTGGTTGGGGGGCTTGGATAAGTGACACGGTAGGATAAAGGGTTAAGAATTAAAACCTTCTTTATAAACTCTCCTTTTTTTCTTTTTTCAAATCTTTTCACGCTCTTTTACTTTCTTTTCCATTTCTTTCTATATTCTCCTTTGGTGACCTGACCTAGAAGAGTAGGGTATGACCTTGAGACCAATGGTGTGGAGTCTAACCTCCTTAGGTGGTGGAGTTGAAGCTAGGCTTGGGACTTTGTGTAGGACCGATTGTAGGAACGAGTTGTAAAGCGCAATACTCTAGAGGGGGATGAATAGAGTAGACAGCAGAAAATTAGCTATTTAAAAATGTTAGCAACAAGATCACATAATATATATCTCAGATATGTAAATGAAAAATAGAGAGCAGAGAGAAAACACAAACACAAGGATGTATACTGGTTTTCCTCTTGTGAGGACTAGTCCAGTCGGAAGAACTCTAGCTTCCAGTTGAATCCATTATGGAAAATCACCACAAGTTTTCATTCGAAGTTCTTGGAACTTCTACAACGCGAGCTTTGATCCGAAGTACTCGACCAACTTCAATTGTGAAGAGTCTTTCTTCAATCAAGCCTCTTATTACAATCACTCTGAAACTTCTAGACCGTACCGTACTAGCAAATCAACTAGAAGATTGTAACTGGCTTGGGATTTGAAAATGAATAGCTCAGAACACTTTGGAAGAAGTAGTAGGCTTATAGAGAAGAGATATGAAAGTGAATTGGTGTATGAGTGAATTGAAATGATCAAAATTCTTTTCTATTTATAGTTTTTCCAAAGGCAGAATTCTGACAGAATTCGGGCAGAATTCGGGCAGAACTCTATGAGAAAATCTCGTTGGGATCCGTAACCGCGGGAAGATCAAGTTCAAAAAGAAACGTTCACTAACCGAACTTTGGCCGAACTCTGGCTGAACTCTGTTGGAGTTCTGTCAGGGTTTTTGCAAATTGGTTTTTGGACTTTTTAAAAATTCAAGCAGTTATGAAGTAGTTTAGGCTTTTGTAAGTAGGCTTGTTTTCAAAATAAAAGGGTATTTTAAAAACGTTTCTTGGGTAGCCTATTTGCCAGTACGATACATTGTACATCGTATTCCTAGACTCAATAAATATAAAAAATTATATTGATGAAATAGGAAAACCAAGAGCCCTTTGATGACGCCTTTCTTCAAATATTTGAGCAGACTTGAAGTCGCCTTTTTCCTTGACGGTGATCGTCCAAAGATAAACAGATATGGAAATCTAAATACCTTTCGGGAGCTTCGCCAACGCTGTCTTTGGCCCATTGCATATGTCCTGGTTTGATCATGTATGATCATGCTTACAGCATGTCTACAAGTACATGTTAGACAAACAAACCAATATGATACAAGCATAGCAATATAATATAGAACATTAGGACAATGCTAAGTTAAAGTAGCAACATGATAGTGATTACATGAATATTAGTGATGTCATTATGGTAAAATTAATTGATTAGCCATATTCAAAAATATGATATAATCATTGGGCTAACACTTTGGCTTGAGGCAAGTGCAATCTTACATTTGTGAATAAAATCAAAATTTTATTTTGCACTTATTCCTATGATTAGGGTGACCATTATTCAATTTTAGACCAAAATCTAACTGAACCGAACCGAAAGGAATAAGAGATTCGGTCCAGTTTGAAAATAAATTCGATTCGGTTTCAGTTTTGATAATATTAAACTTTCTTTTTCGATTTCGAATTTCAGTTTCAGTACAAAACCGAATAAAACTTATGAAATTATGTAATTATCCTAAATTATATGCATATTTTGTGATTAGTAATGTATATAGGAAACAACAATTCTATGTATGTATTTTGAATTACAACTTTGGTAATTTAACAAATAGTCCAACTTTGGATACAATTTTAAAATACAACAAATATGTGTATAAAAATTATTATTTTTTAATATAATTTGACCATGATTCCAACTTTGGATCAGACCCATTAAACAGTAGAAATAGACCAACCGAACAAACCGAATAAACTGAATCGATTATTTGGCTCGTTTTAATTTCGGTTTGGTTAATTTTGATTTGGTTTCGGTTTTGAATTTTTAGAAATTTGGTTTCTTCAATTTCGATTATTCCATTTTCAGTTGAAACTGAATAAACCGAATGCTCACCCCTACTAATGATTTATGTGTTGATTAATTTTATCCCAAAAAAAGTAATAATTTATTTTATGTTTATCATGGCTCCATGTTATTGCTATTGAAAGTGATTATTGTCAATGTTGTATTTTGGTAGGGAATGAATTATGTGATACTAGGATGAACATAGGAATTCATAATAGAAAATTTAGTTTGAACCTTACCCATAGTTCATAATTTCTATAGGGATACCCTATTTGCTATTGCAAACTTGTTGGGCACAATTTAGAGACAATGTGATATATTTTGGTGCCAAAAAATCCCACCCGAGTAGTTGTCTGCAAAATAACAGTACAAACACTATACTGTCACTATATTGTGTGGGTTTTTCCAGTTTCGAGCAAGTCTTGTGCACTAATCTATAAGGCAAAATAGTATACTGTGTGGCACATTTATTTTTCTAGTAAGTCCAGTGTACTATTCTATAAGGCAGAGTATACAGTATACTGACAGTATTTTATTGTCCTACTAATTTTTCAGAAAATTATCCTGGTTGTGTGTCATCTTCTCGTGTGGGCATTTAGTTTTTCCTGAGACATAATCCAGTGACTAAAGGGTTGAGGATAGGGCTATTTTTGTCAATTTATATTATTTATATTGCATGAGTAGTTATTTAATTAATTGTTGTGAATGTTTCATTTATTGTTGGTTTAGTCTATTTATTGAACCCTTGACTTGTGAACCCAATTAGACTAGACATGACCACTTGGACTTATATTCTAAGATGAACACAATTAGCCACATTTAAGTCATGTTAAGTCTAGTTTTGGAATAGAAATTAATCCAACACTTAAAGCACAACTAACCCTTCATTTAAGAAAGTGTTCATGACAACTTGAGGGATATAATGGACATTTTATCCTATAAGACTAGAAGCTTGGAGACCAAGGAGCTCGTGAGAAGGAGTCCAAAAGATAGAGAGATTGTGTCAAATTTGACACAAGAGCATCCCTAGAAGGTTTCATTGGGAATCCATCTCCCAATAGGTAAACCCTTGTCATTTTTACATGGTTTGAGCTCCATTTTCATGCATGACACTTGTAGGAACATTCACATGGATTAGGGGTATCCATGGGAAGAATAGCAAGGCTCTAATCTTCATTTGGTATATTTTATTTAGGATTTTTGTGTCATCCTTCGAAAAATCCGATGAGAGCCCACCAAGTGTTTGTCAAAATGACAAAGTGACCATAGTGGGTTTGTTTTCAGTTTTGTGACCATGGTTAGTCTAGTTTCTCATTTAAAAATAGGCATGTAGGATCCTAGATCCATATATATATATATATATATATATATATATATATATATATATATATATATATATATATATATATAATATATATATATATATAATATATATATATATATATATATATATATATATATATATATATATATATATATATAATTTTATATATATATAAAATATATATATATATATATATATTATATTTTATATTTTATATTTTATATTATATATATATATATATATATATATATATAATATAAATATAAAATATAAATATAAAATATAAAATATAAAATATAATATATATATATATATATATATATATATATATATATATATATATATATATATATATATATATATATATATATATATATATATATAAACAATGGCTAAAGCCTTAATTGAAAAAGAAAACTAGAGGTTGGAACCAGGAGATAGCCCAAGTTCCTACAAGATGAGGGTGGAACCCTTAATAAAGATCCTAACTAAAAATGTCATTAACCAGCAGGCCTTTTTTTTTTTGGAAATATGGAGATCCGAAATTCGAACCCACTAGAATTCGAATTTCGAAAATCGAAATTGCGTAGTGGGTGGGGCGCTGGGCCCTGGGGGGGTAGACGTGTGCGCTGCCCGGGGGGGGGGGGGGCGCTCGTCCCGAGGGGGTGCTCTGTGCGAGGAGGGCGCGCTGCCAGGGGGGAGAGGGCACACTACCCGGGGAGGGGGGCGCTCAGCTTGGGGCCAGGTGGCTCCGGCGAAGGAGGCCGGAAGGGGACGCCGTCAGGAGGCGGCTAGGAGAGCGGGAGGGGCGGGGGTTGCACCACGGCTCGGGGAAAGGGGAGCCTCAGCGAGGGGAGGGGGCTCGACCTCGGACGAGAGAGAGGAGTGGAGGAGAGGGGGCTCCACCGTATATATATATATATATATATATATAAATCTAGGATCCTACATGCCTATTTCTAAATGAGAAACTAAACTAACCATGGTCACAAAACTAAAAACAAACCCACTATGGCCACTTTGTTATTTTGACAAACACTTGGTGGGCTTCATCGAATTTCTCGAAGGATGACACAAAAATCCTAAATTTTTATATATATATATATATATATATATATATATATATATATATATATATATATATATATATATATGTGTGTGTGTGTGTGTGTGTGTGTGTGTGTGTGTGTGTGTGTGTGTGTGTGTGTGTAGGGGGGTGGGGGGGGGGGTGGGGGGGTGGGGGGATCTATATATATTGGTATCCTTGCATTGGGAATGTGTTATTGTTTTTTTGAGTCTTTGGCCACTGTTTGAGTTCATGAGGGGGGGGGGGAATTTAGCCGTTAGCCTTTGCTTACTGTCAATGTGACAGTAAGCTCACATGTATTAGTATGTACATGTGTGGAAGAGTTTCCTGTGAGTTTGTCTTGAGTGTGTCCTAAGTGTGTGTGCCTAGTGTCTTAGTTTAGTATCCCATTCCTTGTATCAGTGGGTGCAGTAAGTGGTTCAGTGAATATATTTATGAGTGAGTGTCCTTTGAGTATCCAAGTGCCTAAGTGTATCAATGACAGTAGACTAGCTTAGTGGAGGAGTGAATTTGGTGTCATAGTGTTAGTAGAGTGATCAGTGAACTGGAAATATGAGTGTATCAGTGAAGTGTCTTTAGGTGTTAGTTAAGTTCAGTGTGTGTTAGTGTGTCTCAGTCCTTGAGTGAGAGGAGAACTTAACCCCCTCCCCCCTTCCACGGCCATAGGCAGTTAGCCATTGGCCTTGTGTTTTCGAGAGAGAGGGTGAGGCCGTTGTCCCCTGTGAGCAGAGTCATTGGCCATAGGCCAATTCCTTTTCTATTCTGTGAGCAGTGTCTTACTGTATCAGTGACTACAGTTGCCCAGAACAGGGAGCCCCACTGCTCGAGGGTTTTGGCCATAGCCCATAATACTAATGCTTAGTATTTCCATGTGTCAGTGTGTGTCGAGTATTCAGTGAGCAATGTCAAGTATTGGTGATTAGGATAGTGAGAGGTTAGTACATGCACTGATCAAGGACTGATCATGTGTTAGTGTGTGCTTGGCACAAACCATTTGGCCAATGGTCAGTGCATAGTAGCAAGGGATCGAGTAGGTAATGTGGGAAGGAGATAGAGTATCATAGGTTAGGATTTTTAGTGAGTATCCTATAGGAGTGAGTCAATGTATCAGAGAAGCATCAGTAACAGTGAAGTGAGTTTTGTGAGAGTGTTCTAGTGTTCAGTTGGTGAGACTTGGTGTGTGGTACACACATGGATGTGGCCATATGGGTTAGGATATGCCATGTAATCGAAAGCAAGTGTTAGGAGAGATCTTGTTTGGACTTAGCCTTTGAGCAGCCTGTGGGTGGGGCTTGACCCCTAGTAGCAGCAGCAGGGGATTATCCCCTGTTTTGAGTTTCAGAGTGGCATAGCCACTGCTATTCAGTCAGTGAAGAGTGCACTGATGACCAGTGCACTAGGCAAATATGGTTTAGGTATGGGGTTTTTGTCCAAAGGCAGGCCTGGTTCAAGGTATGAGGAAGGGGTTAGTCCCCTTAGTTCAGAGCAATGGCCACTTGGCCATTGTTTGCACTTGGCAACAATTAGCTTTGTATTGGCTTTTGCATTAGTATTTGCATTAGCTTTGCATTAGCTTTTGCATTAGCATTTGCATTAGCTTTGCATTGGCTTTTGTATTAGCTTTGCATTGGCTTTTCATTAGCATTTGCATTAGCTTGTATTAGTAGCAGCAGGTAAGTCAAGGGGTATGGGGATTGTGGCCAAATCGGGTATTCTGGCAGTGGGGGTATAGTTAGATAGGTAAGTTTGAGTAGGTAATCAAGGAGGGGGTGAGGATAATGGAGAGGGTAAGGTTTTACCTATTAGAGTAGGATATTGGATAGGTAAGATATTACCTAATCTAGGTTAAGGTAATAAGAGTTACCTTGAGATAATAGGTAATAAGGATCACCTATCTAGGGTTAAGGTAAGGTCATTACCTAGGGTTAGATAATGAGGCTAGAGTTTACCTAGGTAGGAAATTGCCTTAGGGTAAGAAATTCATGAATAGGTTATAGGGAATATCTATATATAGGTAAAATCCAATATATGGATAACATAGGTATCCAGGTAGGTAGTAATATAAAATGGGTTAACCTAACCTAGATTGACTTGGTTTGACCAAAATTTGACCAAGGTTGACCAATTTGACTCAAAGTCAACTTTAAGTCAAATTTGACCTAAATTTGACCTAGATTGCATATCACGCACTAGAAAACCATGTTTAACACTATTAAACACCAATGTATATCTCATCTATAGGTCTTGTGACTCCATCTTGAGCCTCGATTCATATTGTCTGCTCAGGACCGCATGCGAGTATATTCTTTGATAGTTTTCATTGCTTTGATACTTTCTATATCTATTTAGTTGTAGTGTTTTACTTGATTTCCGACACGTGGATACACGGACTAGTATACGTTGGATCCCGTCATAAGTTTTTATTCCCGATTAACCTGGTATATTGGTACTTGTTCGATATTATTTCTTGTACTTGTATAGACACCGATTTGGGAGTAGGCTAGCCCCCTGCTTCTTGAATCCAGTGTCATAACGTGACATGGTTGGATCCATTATACTATTCGAGGGGTTGGGGAGTTATTAGAGTTTATGTGATCAAAACTCCACTTGTTTACTCACTTGTGCATAGCTCACCCTCGCCACACGTAGGGTGTAGCCTGACCTTATACTACTTGTGCATAGCTTTCCATTGTGGCTGGCCTGAGCCACTATACTCATACTTGTGCATAGTCGGTCAAATGTAATAGCCTGATCTGGACCCAAGCCGATCACATAACACTCTAATATCTCAAGGCACCGTTTATACCTTATATTATACTCAGATTGCTTGTGTTACTTCACATTCCAGTTTTACTATATATTTCTCATACCATGACATGATTATCAGTTTATCTTGTACTTCTTACTTCCAGTTTTGATATCCTATCACATATTCTATTATAACTGTTTATTATAGCACTTGTCAATTTAATGGAACTGATGTTGGCGTCTGTACTTCGCTCCAATCCTGACTGGATATTATTTTTCAGAGGATTTAGAGGCTGATTGCATGACCTACTATGGGTCTGGGATAGATGGTGACACTGATCAGGACTTGCCTGTGGAGCCGGTGCACATAGAGGACGCACCTCCAGTAGTGACTTAGTTTTAGCTAGGTTTTGCTGGATTTGTTTCCAGATTGATACACTTGGGTCTGTATTATTATTTGGGATTGTACTATGTCTTGACATCAAGACTTATCTGTGTGTGACTCTTGCTACTATTTTAGACTATTTCATCTTTTATCATCTATCAATCTTTCGTGCTTATCTTCCTTAGAATTGTGATTGAGTCATATTTTATATATCATATATTCCTCCGTACGGAGATGACAGGTTTATACTCAATACTATTAGATGTTATAGATGACCTATACAGCGTTCTACCGCCGACACTGCGATATAGGCTGAACGTACCCACGTGCTCGTGCCCCTAAACCGGGTGCGGGTCATGACATATATATATATATATATATATATATATATATATATATATATATATATATATATATGAAAAATTCTACAATACATCCACCCATTTTGGATGTATCGATACATCCAAAATCTGGACCGTTGGATGTTAATCCAACGATTCAGATTAAATTCAGATGAAATAATACAGGAGACATCATTTAATGCTGTTTTTGACTTTTGACCTCTTGTTAACTTGCTATAGCAGGTCATTCTTCAATGCAATTTTTCAATGAACACCCTAAATTAACTCATATTTACTTTCTCTTTCGTCCACGTAATTTAATATTTTGTGCAACTACGTATATAAAACAATAATTATGTGTTGTCCGGAAAGGAAGGACACAGTGTGTCCAGGTCTGTAGGCTATGTAGACGACGACACCACCGCCGCTGGCGATCTAGATGGTGACACCGACGACGAAATGGTACATTTAGGACGGAGAATGGTACATTTAGGAAGCCGATAAAAGCTTGTTCTCTCAAATCTCTTCTTTGTGTAAATTAAATCCAAGGAGGACTCAATCCCTAAGGACACAATGTGTCCAGGTCTGTAAGCAATGTAGATGACACCACCGCTGCTGGCGATCTAGATGAGGACACCGAAGACGAATGGTACATTTAGGACGGAGAATGGTACATTTAGGACGGAGAATGGTACATTTAGGAAGCCGACAAAAGCTCGTTCTCTCAAATCTCTTATTTATGTAAATTAAATCCAAGGAGGACACAATCCCTAATTTTAGTTATTGCCTAGCAGAGTCTGCTTAGTTGTTGTAAAATTGTGGTGTTGCTTCTGTGACACTTTCATCTTTAATCTCATATTTTCTATGAATATGTGTTCTGTTTGATTTTGATTTAGTAATCTTTCCGTAATTAGTTTTTTTATTTCATCTAACAATTTAATATTTTTGTTATAAAGCTACAGGCTATGGTGGTGGTGGTGGTGGAAGGAGAAACGGAGATGAAGAAGGAAAGAAGAAGAAGGAAAGAAGAAGAAGTTCCAGTTCGCGGCGGACTTAGTCGAGTTCCTCAATCAAGCGGAATTAAACCTCTTATAGAGTTCCTTAATTGAAGTTGATCATGATAACCTTTTATATTTTTCAAACGGCTAGTAGAATCTTCCTCGAGCCCTCCTCAATCAAACGGCTAGTAGATTGTTTGTTAGTCTCAAAATTAATTTGTCTTTCCATCTTCCTCACTTTTTGTACTTCTCTTTTACAATAGTTTTCTTGTTTCATAGTACTATTATTCATTCTGAAATACATAGAATAGTTTTCTGAAATATAATAGTTTTTTTGTTCTCAAGATGTCTACTCGTGTGGTGGGAAATGTAGAAGACGTAGAAGATTGGTTGCCAGCTCCAAATGAAACCTTCATTCCGCGTATGTTGCGCAAGATTAACGAACATCTGTCGACGATTTCAGCTGAAGTTGTAAAGATCAATTCTAAGCTTTGTTCATTAGAAATTGAACAAATGAATTTATCTCGGCGTTTTGAGAAGATTGAAGAATCTCCAGCTTTGAAAAAGGCATCTTCATCTGGAGCATTTAATAATGTGAAGGTGGTTTCCGTTGAATCTTCTTCCGATGAGGAGGACGTGGAGCTACAGTCTCCTAGTAAAGCATTGGACCGAATTCTCGCATTGTTCCCTACAGAAGAAACTAACTTTAGCAGTTCTTCTAAAATAATGTGTGGAAATTTAGATCCGGTCACACCATCGAAAAGTTTAACAAGGGGTTCAACCTCGAAGCCTAGCAATTGTAGTAATGGTTCTTCGAGTTATTACGACTATATTTTTGCCGATGATAGACCTGACAAGTAAGTAATATGACTTTTGATTTAATTCCAACAGTTTTTTTCTCCTAATTTATTCGTTTCTTTTCTTAGAGAAATAATATCATCTTGCAACAAAATCTATGTGTCTCGGTTTGAGATGAAGACCTTAGCTCCTTTAACGAGAATTGGAAATGGGGTATGTATAGAGAGTATATTTCTTCTTAGATGCCATCTATGTTTACTTCGATTCCATCGCTTACATTTTTAATGATTTATTCAGATAGTAGGCATTGTCTCTGCTCTTCTCACCGCGGAGGAACGAAAAAGAACCTCCAATAAAGCTAATGTATGATTTTTACCAATAAAGATATCGGTGAGTGAGCATTTTATTCTTCAATGCATATGCATTAACAATTTTCTTGTTTGTTTATCCTTCATAATGTATTAGTTGATGTGTATGTAGAAAGAAACGTTACCTCCATCCGACAAAAAGCTTCATGAAATATGGAAGAAGTACAAATATTTTCAGGATTACATGGGATCTTTAAGCACTTGTAACGAGGTATTAATGTATTTTCGTTTAAATATTAATCCTAATTTTCTTAAAATTTACTAATTTGTTTTACCTAATTAATCCTGATTCAGATATACATACCCATTTGTCACGCTCCGACCCGGGAAATTGCTCGTCCTCGCTAGATTTTACCCGAATCATCGTCCTCGCTGGGGCGTGATGCCGCACGAGCCTGAGATTGCGCTCGTGCAAGGCAAGATAACGATTCACATAGTGATTATCTCAAATTCGTAACATAAGCAGCGGAAGGAAACAAAGTATAACACAAGAATCTCTTTTATTCATAATGAACTGAAGATTACAAAGTCTCTGAATAGCCCAACATACATGCCAATTGGCTACAACGCTCATGATCTCTCTAGCTCACAAAGGATTACATTGTTCCATACATTATGCCTCTGTATAGCCACCAAGTAGTCTTCGGCCGAATATCTCCATGTCGCAAGTCCGAACGCCTATGCGGAAACTCCTCTTGAACGCCAAGGACTCCATGCCTCGACACGTCCAAGCCAAGCTTCACCCCGCGCTGATCATAACCTGGGCCCGTACATAAACTAGTGGGGGATTAGTGCTTTCGTTCTCGCTTCGCACTGATCAAGACCCGCTCGCACCCAAACCAAACACTAAATATCTTTAGTGAACATGCATCTTAATTTGTGATCTTTCTATTTAGCCTTAGGGTCCATTACATGGCAATACTCATGCATAGAAACTTATCTTAAACGTGTCCCATACCATGTTCCTGCAGCAGATACAGTTAGCCATAACATGAACATAACATAGTGTTTGTGCTCGTCTTCGTCCCATTTTCCTTAGCATGCACTGGTTAGAACTTATGTATGAAGCCATATAATTCACGCAACATTCCAACCATAAACTTAGACAATGCATAAGGGTCGCAGGCCCTGTGCCTGCACCAAACTCTCATCTCAGCCCACCAGCCCTATCTATATGAAGGTCCCGGTGTTTCGCACCGTAATGGACTTGGCATCTCTTATGTGTAAGCCTACAATCACTTCGATACGGGTTGCTAGTCCAGTATCCGAAGGATCCCAAACTTACGGATATCATAGCTTATCACAGCACTGGATGGTCGCAATCCGTCCGAATGATGTGCACCATAAATACCACACATAAATCCCTCCTAGGCCGAACAGTCCCGGTGCCCCGGCAAAACCGTCCGAGGGAAGCCGTACCCGTACACGGGCCATCTGAGTCCATTGACCATGCAATACGTGCCATAGCAAACACACATAACATTCCAATCAAATCCTCCGTTGCATAAACATAGTCTCGATCCATAAACGGTTTCCCGTGCCATAACATATTCGCGTCTCATAAACATAATACACCATCCATATGGGGAGCTCCGTCGGCGTTATGCCCCAACACATCCATATTGATGCACGATGTCCAACGGCTTAGACATCTCGTACTCATATTCAGCGCGTACCATTCGTCAGTTGTTCTCATAGCCTAATTCCGTAGTATACTCAGTCATTTCATAGCTTAAGTGTCCGAGGGCACGCTCAACGCCGTATTCAATGTTCTACGCCTAGTGTTCAATATTCTCGGAGGCGTGCACGTGATGCACATCTCGATATTTTCTTTCAATGTTCTACCATCACCGCCCTACCGTGACCCGTGCACTTGATGCACGTCGCTTCAATTGTTCGATTGTTCAATGTTCCATCTTAGTGTTCGACACATACTTGGACCTTTCGTCGTCGAGCCACGCTCGCTAATTCGATAACATCTTACGCATACCATAACATATTTTATTAGACGTGAAGGAATAGGGAGAGAGAGAGTCAAGAACCCGCCCACCTTAAGCCGATACGCCTTGTCGTTTTGCCGATTGAAGCGTCTCGCTTCCATAACTCGATCGCATAGCTAACTCCCGGACTTAGCCATTCCTTTGAACTATTCGGTTGATTTGGCCTATCGCGCCCACGTCACAATCCGTAATCCAGCATAAAGGCATAGCCTGCACACCAGATCAACTAAAATCAACACTTGCTCAACGGAACTCATTCTTTTGCATCGATTCGATTCATAGATTCCAACCGACTCAAAGCTTACCTTTGGCCAACATAACTCTTACATCGATTCGCATCGATACTTCATCGGGTCAACGCAACTCTTCGAGTCAACGACTCATCATAATGCACCGAGCGGAGCGGGACATTACATAATATACCACTCAAAATCAGGTTCGTCCTCGAACCGAAACCAACACTTAATCCAAGTGCCTCGCGTAGATTGTTTCGCGATCTCGTACTACTACCGTTGGAATTATTCAACTTAGTTTGGATCATACACATATTTTAGGCGTCCCACCAATATATGCATTTCAGCCAAGCTCAGTTGTAAGATATCGGGACAACTAACAAGCTCAACTTAAGTCCCTTTGCACCAATAAGTTCGTACTCAACTTAGTCATATCTTAGCGCCTATTCCCAAAATACTCCTCGTATGTGTATTCCATAACATGTGATCCTCTTCCATATATCTCTGCACATAACTTGATTCAAACTCGTAACTTCGATCTCATAAGTTTCTCGCTGGCCACCTAACACTCGCATTGCATCGAGTCATTGCGCATCCGATCACAACAATTCTCTGCAATGCCTATTCGCCCAACCGTTTGTCTGTCTCTCACATAACTCAAGTCTTTCATCCAATCATTCATAACATTTGGCCTTAACGACATGGACTAAGTCCACATGTCTCAATTTCCTTTGCCTATCGTTTGTACTAAGTCTCGCACATAACTATCCCAACATAATCCACGTTCTCGAACCATATACTTATCGCGTCTGGGGCTACCCCCGCTAGGTAACTTATCCAGACATACATGCTCGTACTCTTCCGACACAAGAGGTCAACTTGAGTCTACGATGCTCAAAGGCAACAATCTTTCCAACCCAAGGCCTCTTACGATACGCCCATCTCCTATTCTCGACCGAGTACGAATCCCTTACTCAATCTTTGAATCAATCCCGACTAGTTCGTTTCGTAACATAGATGGCAACACACATAGCCTAATCGTTTTCTCAATAGGTCTACGACACAACTCTTAGGGTCATTCTACTATTCGTTGCTCTCGCGCATTGCAGAATCCTTGCAATCGCCTTACCGCATCACTACGCTAAGCACGTTCCTCGACATCTATTCGATTATTCCTTATCCTCGACAAAATTTCTTTATGCGACTTCTTTAGGGTCATCCTATGGGACTTCAATATTCACTTGATTTGGCGGTCAAGTCTTCTAGGGTCATCTGCCCCGAAACTACGCTCGATAATTGAAGATCATCAACGAGGGACAGTTACAACGAACCATGCTATATCCTATCGCAGAGCCAAATCAATTTCCGACAATTCCTAGGGGACTTTTACCCAATCCAATATACTTACAAACCCATAATTATCCACCCCCGCGCGATTGATGCGCCGTTGCTACTCGAATCACTCCTGCATTACCGTCGATACTTTTTAAAACCGAGCAATATTTGCTCGCCATAGTACGAGTCCATCTACTTACGTCAATATCTGGCACACTCTAGGCCATCGTACAATCCTCAATTCCACCTTCGTATCAAACCACAAGTCCATATCAAATTTGTCACGCCTCACAAGTTCGATCATCCCCGCTGGATGAATCACCATACCAGTGCTCACGCGGAATGACCGTTCTAATTTGATGTGACGTATATGCGAGGCTGGTGTTACGCTCGCTCAAGACAAGAATGTCAACATAGTGGTGATCTGCGAAGCAATCCAGACACTTTCATTTTCATCTAAGCAATATCCATCCACTCTCAATTTCTCGAAACATTCCTACCGACATCATCCAAACTACCTTCAACTTAACTTGCATCTTATTCGTCCAACAACAATGCTCAACATAATTTTCGTTCATTCGATCAGAGTATCCCCGAGTTATTGCATATCGTCTTTGATACGCCTCAATACCATCGTCGATATGCATAACTTGAATATCTTCCTTTATCATAAGCTCAAATTCGTTGCAATCACTGTCATTATCCGAACTCGAATATGAATCAAGTCTTACACTTATCAAGATTCATTCCGTTATAACTAACTACCATAGTCGCGACGCAATTTCCAATTCACATATCCATTCTCATATCCCTAACTCGTACTTCCAAACCGTGCTACCGACTTATCATACTAACTCGAATTCGTTCGAACGATTCCTTCGTACTTACTCGACACGTGCCTGAATAAGTCTTCGTACTAACTCAATATAAATTCGACCGGATCGACTATTTCCTCAACGTAACATTCCTTCGCATATGCTCTGTCTATCGTTCGGCTTATTCTTAACGAATTCTCGTCCGACGTATCCTCCGTGGATATGACTTCGCACATAATCGTTCAACTCAATTCACCGAAGCATACTTGCATCGACTTCTCTCAAATCATTCCCACTCGAGTCTCGGTACTACTTCGTCCGTTAGGGACAAACATATCGTAACAACATAATCGTCTCGACGAAATCTATCGCAAGTCACCAAACGGCTTAACATAGCTATCGCTAAGTGGTATCCCATATACCACTCAGGATCGAGCCTATCCTTATCGATATAATACTTTGCTATACTGATCGCATAATTAGAATTTCATATACCACTCGAAATCAAGTCATTACTCGATATCGCATTCCGTATAGGTCCGACATCTATTCCTCAATCAACTATCCCGTATGGCGATCCTTCCGATCCCAGCTCTAGCGTTCGCTCAAGTTTGACACACACATTCAATCTAACCATATCTTGGCGATCATATCGATCACACCCGCAACATTCGCTTATTCACAGCTCAATACGACACACGGCCAACATAAATGTTCGCCTATCCAACTCGATTTAGCGACCAACTCGACCCGTTACTATCGCATCTGCGATCTTCCAATCTCACTCGTTGTAACTCACGCAATAACTCATTCTTGATACTTAAGGTCTTTACTCAATCTCACACATCATATCGCTATCCATCCGCATAGCCATACAACACGCATCATACCATATCAACTCATTGCACCGATGTAATGAACGATCCACGACTTGCTGCACTCCGTGCAACCAACAACACATAACCGTTTGCGTAGCCACATAATATGCACTGCCTCACATATCGACTCGTTGCACTTCGTACAACCAACAACACATATCTTCTCGCACTTCGTGCGACCAACAACACATAGCTCCTCGCACTTCGTGCGACCGACCACACATATCGTTGCACTTCATGCAACCAACATCACCATATTCGTTGCACTTCGTGCGACCAGCGACTCACAAATTTCTTACACTTCGAGAAACCATAATCTCATAACACGTTGCAATTCGTGCAACCAACACTCCATAACTCGTTGTACTGCGTGCAACCAAAGTTGTCCGATGGCACCCAGAGATAATATGATAGTCACGACATACTTGTGGCAGACGTACTCACTTAATATAGACTTATTGTATGGAACATCCAATGTAGCATCGAGCAGATCCATGAGCCATGCGGTTGCGAAAACAACTTAGAGTCAACTGAATTCGATAGCGAAGCAACTGAGGGTCAAAGAGATTCATGCACGGTCCAAAGGATGGAACCGCTCTGATACCAACTTGTCATGCCCCGACCCGGAAAATCGCTCGTCCTTGCTAGATTTTACCCGAATCATCGTCCTCACTGGGGCGTAATGCCGCACGAGCCTGGGATTGCGCTCGTGCAAGGCATGATAACGATTCATATAGTGATTATCTCAAATTCGTAACATAAGCAGCGGAAGGAAACAAAGTATAACACAAGAATCTCTTTTATTTATAATGAACTAAAGATTACAAAGGCTCTGAATAGCCCAATATTTATGCCAATTGGCTAAAACGCTCATGATCTCTAGCTCACAAAGGATTACATTGTTCCATACATTATGCCTCTGTATAGCCACCAAGTAGTCTTTGGTCGAACATCTCCATGTCGCAAGTCCGAACGCCTATGCGAAAACTCCTCTTGAACGCCAAGGACTCCATGCCTCGGCACGTCCAAGCCAAGCTCTGCCCCGCGCTGATCATAACCTGAGCCCGCACATAAACTAGTGGGGGATTAGTGCTTTCGTCCTCGCTTCACACTGATCAAGATCCGCTTGCACCCAAACCAAACACTAAATATCTTTAATGAACATGCATCTTAATTTGTGATCTTTCTATTTAGCCTTAGGGTCCATTACATGGCAATACTCATGCATAGAAACTTATCTTAAACGTGTCCTATACCATGTTCCTGCAGCAGATACAGTTAGCCATAACATGAACATAACATAGTATTTGTGCTCGTTTTCGTCCCATTTTTCTTAGCCTACACTGGTTAGAACTTACGTATGAAACCATATAATTCACGCGATATTCCAACTATAAACTTAGACAATGCATAAGGGTCGCAGGCCCTGCGCCTGTACCCAACTCTCATCTCAGCCCACCAGCCCTATCTATATGAAGGTCACGGTGTTTCGCACCGTAATGGACTTGGCATCTCTTATGTGTAAGCCTATAATCACTTCGATACGGGTTGCTAGCCCAGTATCCGAAGGATTCCAAACTTACGGATATCATAGCTTATCACAGCACTGGACGGTCGCGATCCGTCCGAATGATGTGCACCATAAATACCACACATAATTCCCTCCTAGGCCGAACGGTTCCGGTGCCCCGGCGAAACCGTCCGAGGGAAGCCGTACCCGTGCATGGGCCATCCGAGTCCATTGACCATGCAATACGTGCCATAGCAAACACACATAACATTCTAACCAAATCCTCCGTTGCATAAACATAGTCTTTATCCATAAACGGTTTCCCGTGCCATAACATATTCGCGTCTCATAAACATAATCCACCATCCATATGGAGAGCGCCGTCGGTGTTATGCCCCAACATATCCATATTGATGCATGAAGCCCAACGACTTAGACATCTCGTACTCATATTCAGCGTGTACCATTCGTCAGATATTCTCATAGCCTAATTCCGTAGTTTACTCAATCATTTTATAGCTTAAGTGCCCGAGGGCACGCTCAGCGCCGTATTCAATGTTCTACGCCTAGTGTTCAATGTTCTCGGAGGCGTGCACGTGATGCACATCTCGATATTTTCTTTCAATGTTCTACCATCATCGCCCTACCGCGACCCGTGCACTTGATGCACGTCGCTTCAATTGTTCGATTGTTCAATGTTCTATCTTAGTGTTCGACACATACTTGGACCTTCCGTCGCCGAGCCACGCTCGCTAATTCGATAACGTCTTACGCATACCATAACATATTTTATTAGACATGAAGGAATAGGGAGAGAGAGTCAAGAACCCGTCTACCTTAAGCCGTTATGCCTTGTCGTTTCGCCGATTAAAGCGTCTCGCTTCCATAACTCGATCGCATAGCTAACTCCCGGACTTAGCCATTCCTTTGAACTATTCGGTTGATTTGGCCTATCGTGCCCACGCCACAATCCGTAATCCAGCATAAAGGCATAGCCTGCATACCAGATCAACTAAAATTAACACTTGCTCAACGGGACTCATTCTTTTGCATCGATTCGATTTATAGATTCCAACCGACTTAAAGCTTACCTTTGGCCAACGTAACTCTTGCATCGATTCGCATCGATACTTCATCGGGTCAATGCAACTCTTCGAGTCAACGACTCATCATAATGCACCGAGCGGTGCGGGACATTACACCATTCATTTGGACGGACACTATACTCTTGCAAGAGTTCTGGTTAAAAAAAGGACTGTTAAAATTTGGGACTCACTTGCATCTAAAGATGATCCGATTCAAAACAAAACAGTCATAAAAGAAATAGTAAGCTCATATTCATCAATTTTTATGAATTGGGTACAAGATACGCGGTATACTAATACATATTGTATTCTGGTAATTGTAGTTTTCAAATTTGGATCTCTTTCTCGAAGAAGAGATTTTGAAGTTGAGAGATGCTAGGTTCAGCTTTTCTACTTTTGCAATAAAACGTCCTTCTTATGTTCCCCGCCAAGACAATTCTGTTGATTATGGGATTTTTGTAATTGCATTCATGAAAGACCGATGTAGTCTAGACTACCATTATCTCGATGTAAGTCTGAAAATATGTCGTCAAAAACTTACACTTTTTAGAGCAATATTTTTGATGTTATGTTTGTTATATGCAGTTTGATGCGGGAATGGAAAGACGCAAAGCTGCTGAATGGATTACAACTTCAGAGCACAATGAAGAGCTAAAAGTAGTCCAATCTGAAATGATTGAATATGGAAGACGATGATTTTTTCTTCTTCTTTTTTTATATCTAATGTATGGAAACCCCTAAAGTATTATGTTCATTTGTTTTGTTGATTTGTAATGACATTTTTGCTAAACGGCTTCGATTCTTTTTGATTAAGCATAATTATTTTTACCCTTCAAATTAATATAATTAAGCAGAAATGAGTCTTTTGCCCTTCCATTGAATGATATTTTTGCCCTTCTAATTAATTCAAAACAACCCCAAACCCTGTTATTACAAAAAAAAGAAAACCGTTTCGATTCTTCCTCTTCTTCCATACTCCACTCTGTACTCAAACCTAGGTCATTCTCCTCCAAAATCTTCAAACCTTTCTCCCCATTCGCAATCTTCACACCATGTCGGCATCAGCGGCAGAATCATCACCGACAGCATCACCAATTAGAGAAGATGCACCAGTTACAGAAAATCCAAAAGCGATAGACGGAGAACAACCGAAACCCTATTCTAAGAAAGTTGCACAAAAGAAAAAGGAAAAAGTTGCTAAACAAAAAGAAGTGCAAACAGAAGGAATAACTTTGATTTTATGTTCGCAAATTCTGTATATATTACAAAGAAAATGATATTCTCCGTCATAAAATGCATTTGAATGTTAAATTCTATTCGCCGTTTAATTTGGAACGGAGAATGGCATTCTCCGTCTAACTTGAAACGGAGAATAACATTCCAGTGTTAAAACACATTATAATGTTCATTCTCCGTTTTATTTTAAACGAAGAATGACAGTCTCCGTGTTATTTGAAACAGAGAATGACATTCTCCATGTTAGTTTACACGGAGAATGCCGTTCCCAGTGTTAAAACCCATAAGAATGGCCATTCTCCGACCTAATTTTTTGTTTTGTAGAAAAAAATCTGTCAGGAATAAGGATTCAAGACTTTTCCGTTCTACCTTCAAGCCAATGCTAAATCTTATGGAGGAGTTCAATCAAGATGTTGGCCGTTTACCTGAGCCAGTTATTGGTTCCTTGAAGAATACCGGTTTCTGAAATTTTGTCGAGATTTTCTACCAAAACAGAGTCCACATATCTAAAGTGGCCAAGGTAACAGAAGGGCATGAGAATTTAATTGCAAGTTACACAGAAGAAGAAGATGGCGTCGGATGCTTTGAATTGAGCACCACTGTTAAAATGGCGCCAAGCATCGACGATATGGCAATCATATTCGGTCTACCGCTGAATAAAGAAAGCGATGATGATGTTTCTTACAGAAGATTGATAAAGGAAAAACAACAGCAGCCCACACCACCAGCATCATTGAGCCTGTGTAGATATCACTTCACAAGATTGCTGGCTAATACTAAGGGCAAACACTCAGAAGTCACGAATAAGGAAGTGAGAGACACGTTTTTTGAATTGTTACGATGGCTTCGTGGCAGAGATAACGCTGTTAATCCAGATGATTTGGCCAAGCTAATAATCTTCCACTTGTGCCAAACAGTATTCTTCACAAAGTCTGGCAGTTCAAATTTGCCGTACAGATTCTTGGCCTTGGTAGACAGTGTGGACGTCATCAACAGTATATGCTGGCCAAGGTTAATCCTGGCATATGTAATGGATAGCATAAAGAGGAGTAGAACCAAAACTGAACAGGGGGATTACTCAATAGCTTTCCACAAATTGGAAGGTTGTACAATATACTTCCTCTATTGGTTTGCAGAACATAGTAAATTTGTGGAAAGGAAGTTCGCCCCAATTCCTGATTACCCAAGATTTTTCATATGTAATGGGTACAAAATCTCAAACTTCCTTAAGGCCGAATATCACAACAAAATAAGATCGAAGATGATATTGGAAGATCTGGTTATACCTGTTGGAGAAGAAGAATGACACGAAGAAGATGAGCCACCTATAGAAGAAGTTGAAAAAGAGGGAGAGAAAGAACACCAAGAAGCAGGTGGAGATAATTTTGATGAACAACGGATACCACAGCATCATGAAATGGGCACTGTAATGGACGACTCAGCAAAGGAATTGATGGATTTGAGAAGACATCATTCTGATATTCTTACGCAGAATGAAGAACTTAAAGAAAAATTAAAAAAGATGGAGGCACAAGGAGCGCGGTTACGTGCAGCCAACCTTGAGAATGCCATACTGAAAGAAAAGTTGAAAGAGCTCGAGGCAGAAGAAGCGCAACAACGTGCAGTCAACGTTGTGATGGAGGGCTCTGTGCATGAACTGGAGGATTTGAGAAGACATCATTCTGATATTCTTGCGCAGAATGAAGAACTCAAAGAAAAGTTAAAAGAGATGGAGGCACAAGGAGCGCAGTTACGTGCAGCCAACCTTGAGAATGCCATACTCAAAGAAAAGCTGAAAGAGCTCGAGGCAGAAGAAGCGCAACAACGTGCAGTCAACGTTGTGATGGAGGGCTCTGTGCATGAACTGGAGGATTTAAGAAAGCAGAATTCTGTTCTTATTGCAGATGTACATGCACAAGGTAAAATCTTTTATATTTCAAATTTCTTATTTGTAATCTTCCAGGAGAATGGCTATTCTCCGTGGATTATAACACGGAGAATGGCATTCTCCGTGTTATTTGAAATGGATAATTGCTATTCTCTATCATTTCGATACTGGAAGGTTATTCTCCGTGTAATTCCAAACGGAGAATGCTATTCTCTGTATTATATTACACGAAGAATGTCATTCTCCGTGTTAGATTCACATCATACATTTCATTGTTGTTTATTTTATTTCAGTGTGAACAACCGAGCAACTCAGAGAAACAAATAAAAGGCTCGTTGAGGAGAAAATGGAGGTTCAAAATAAAGTTGAATCGTTCAATATTGAAGCCACTGAAAAGGATAGGAAAATCGTTAATCTCGAAGCCATGGTTGTAGCATTGCAGCGTCAGGAGATTGTAGCAGCTGCTGAACTTGCTACTCCAAAAAAAGCCAAAAGAAGAGGAGGATCGGGGGAAAGAGGTTAAGAAAACCATCAGCGCCATTAGCCGTTGAAGATGTTACTCCCTTGGAAAAGAATACAGTTAGAGAGGCTAATAAAAAGTAGAAGATTAATACCGCTCCAAAATCCAGAGATTACGCCAAAATGGCTGAATTAAAGAGGAACAATGTCATACTAAGGGAATGCGATGAACTCTTACTTTGGAAAGATGCGGATGAAGAGCTGAAGAAGCAATACATCGACATCGTAATTCCCAAAAAGAAGTGTCCAAAGTATGTATTCTGAACCCTTTTTTTCTTTTGTTTTTCTTTGACTTTTTTCACAATTATGTAATGAGAATCTATCTTTATTAATTTAATCTAAACTAAATTTATGTGCAGTGATATTGTATACTTATTTTCGCCGAAAGAGGGTGAAAATGGAGTTTCAGTCGAGCTGTCGGCAATAGACCTGTAAGACATACTCAACTATGACGACATGGAGGCTGGCATACTGAACCTAATAATAATGAAGCTGAGAGAAATTCAAGGCATTAAAAGAAGGTGTGCCCCGTCTAGTTCAAAGGACGTACCATTTATCCCGAAGCAAAAGCTGGCACCCCAATCACATAAGTGGTCTGCATTTATGATGGCCCACACATTGGTAATAATTCAAACAAAAAAATCCATATTCATGTGTACACCGATGAAAAATGACAGAATTAAATTACTCATGATATTGTGTTTTGTTTTTGGGAAACAGACCATCGTTGAACGTGCCAATGAACAAGACGCAAAAGCCGGCGCCTTTCAAGACATCCAAACAGATGTAGTAGACTTCGTCATGGGTTTGGAGGACGACATAGAGTTGCTATTCATCCCACTCTTTAATTCATCAATGAGACACTATACTCTGCTCTCATTCAACTTTATCTCCTACGACTGGACACACTACAACTCCTTGAGGCAAACTACGTACGAAAAGTGCAAGGTGGATGCAGAATTAATGAAGAACACCTTAGAGCCTATCGTCAAGAGAAAAGTTGATATGATGAGGGAGAGATGCCCGGCGAAAATGGAGTATGAGAGCAAAGTGCTGAATTGTTCTCCAAATTGCCCACAACAACGGGCACCCAACTGCCTCTTGTACACGACGTATTATATGAATATGTTGACGACTACTCCCTTCGAAATATCGGGAGGAAATGACGATGAAACTCACCAGAAGATTACAATAATGAGGTTGGTATGGGCTAAGAAGTTGCTTTCAAGCAAATATGTAACACGAAACAAGCAATGACATTGTAAAACAATAATGTAATTATGTAATTGGGCAAGGAACTTCTGTCTTTTATAAGCTCTGCTTTTATAATAAAATCATTTTTGAATTACATTTGCATTGTCAAAACTACGAAAAGTTTGACTTTTATTTACATATGAAAGTCTAAACTACTACATAAAATCCTACAACCAAGAAAAAGTTGAATAAGACGGAGAATTCCATTCTCCATGTCATTTGAAGTGAACCAACAGGAAAGAGACTTGCCAAGGCGGGAGATCGGTAGAGTCCAATGAATCTGCCCCTTCGGATTATATTCTCCATTTTATTTGGAATAGAGAATGGCATTCTCCGTTTATTTGAAACGGAGAATAACTTTCCCGTTTAAATTAAATCGTTTGAGGATTATATTCACCATTTATTTCGGAACGGATAATAACATTCTCCGTCTGTCTTAAAACGGAGAATAACATTCCCAGTGGTAAAACACATTAAAATGTTCATTCTTCGTTTTTATTTAAACGGAGAATGACGTTCTCCGTGTCTTTTGAAACGGAGAATGTTATTCTCCTTTTAGTTTGAAAAAGAGAATGAAGATGAGCTTGATGAGAATATGACGAGGTTGGTATGGGCGAAGAAGACTACAATGATGAGGTTGGTATGGGCTAAGAATTTGCTTTCAAGAGAATATGTAACACCACCAACCTAGCAATGACATTGTAAAACAATAACGTAATTATGTAATGGGCAAAGAACTTCTGTCTTTTATAATGTCTACTATGCTCTGTCTTTTATAATAAAATCATTTTTAAGTTACATTTACATTGTAAAAATTACGAAAAGTTTGACTTTTATTTACATATAAAAGTCTGAACTACTACATAAAATCCTACTATCAAGAAAAAAGTTGAATGTGAGCTATGTGCGGGCATCACAGAGCAATGGAACTCCTTGAGGCAAAGGAATTCCTTGAGGCAAATCACTTCATCGTACATCGTCAGAGCAATGGAACTCCCTGAACAAAAGAACTCCGTGCATAGTCAGAGCAATGGAACTCCATGAACAAAGGAACTCCGTGCATAGTCAGAGCGAATCAAAGTGTGAGCGCTTCGACAGAGTGTGGGTTGGCAATCAACCCAAACCCTGCGGCTCTTCCAGTAACCAACAGAAATGAGTCTTGCCAAGGTGGGGGATCGGTAGAGTGCATCTCCAGGATGAAGAAGGATGCCTTTGTAAGGTGCTCTACCTCAAGGAATTCTTTTGCAAGGTCCTTTGCTCTCAAGGAATTTCTTTGCTTCTGTTCCTGTGCCTCAAGGAATTCATCTTGCTCTTGCTCTGACGATGCACGATAAAGTAATTTGCCTCAATGAGTCATCCAAAGGTTCCTATGCTCTGACGAAACACGATGAAGTGATTTGCCTCAAGGAATTCCTTTGCCTCAAGGAGTTCTATTTCTCTGACGATGCACAATGAAGTAAATTCAGTTCATTGTGTATCATCAGAGAAATGGAACGTTTTGAAGCAAAGGAATTTCTTGAGCCAAATCACTTCATCGAGCATCATCAGAGCATAGAAACTGTTGGATAACACCTTGAGGCAAATCACTTCATCGTGCATCGTCCGAGTAAAGGAACTCACTGAGTCAAAGGAATTCCTTGAGGCAGAGCACCGTGCAAAGGCATCCTTCTTTATCCTAGAGGTGCACTCTACCGATCCCCCACCTTGGCAAGACTCTTTCCTTGAGGCAAAGGACCTGCAAAGGAATTTACTTCATATTACATTCTTCTGAGCAATGGAACGCCCTGAGGAAAAGGAATTCCTTGAGGCAAATCACTTCGTCGTGCATCGTCGGACCAATGGAACACGTCGAACAAAGGAACTCCTTGCGGCAAAGAAACACCGTGCATAGTCCGAGCGAATCAACGTACGGGCGCTTCGACAGAGCGTGGGTTGGCAATAAATCCAAACCCAGGAACATCTCAGTCTTCTGAAGGGCTTCACCACCAAAGCTTTTTCGAACGAGAAGATCGACAACCAAGACGAAAGCGTCTTGCCAAGGCGGGGGATTGGTAGAGTCCATCTCCACAAGAAAAGCTAAGTGAGACAAGAACAAACTCTTCCTACATTACTGCCATTTATAGGCAAGGAACAACTCAGACTCATGTGCCAAGTGGCAGCCACTTCGAATTCAATTCAATTAATTTCCATCAATACCAATGCATCTGCCCCTTATCAAGTAAATCTGAGTAAGACTAGAACAAACTCTCTCAACTACTGCCATTTATATGCCATTAATACCAATGAATCTGCCCCTACGAATTCTGCCAAATTTGAAGAGGGTTTCAATTTTAGAGAGAAACTTTGATACAGTAGGGGGTATCAAAGTTTTGATACCCCCTATGTATGACATGTGGGCCCTCTCAAATTTTATGTGTATATATATATGTTTACACGTTTTAGAAAGCAGGAGGGGCCCACATGTCATACATAGGGGGTATCAAAACTTTGATACCCCCTACTGTATCAAAGTTTTTTCCTCAATTTTACTTAACTTTTAAATGAGAGAATCTTTGATACAGTAGAGGGTATCAAAGTTTTGATACCCCCTATGTATGACATGTGGGCCCTCTCAAAATTTATATATATATATATATATATATATATATATATATATGTACACATTTTACAAAGCAGGAAGGGCCCACATGTCATACATAGGGGGTATCAAAACTTTGATACCCCCTACTGTATCAAAGTTTTTTTTCCCTTACATAACTTACAAAAAAGTATAAATAAAACAAAATTTTGTTATAGTCAAGATTTGAACCAATGACCTCTTAAATGTAAGTCTAGTATTGTAACCACGACACCACAATAGCATTGTCCTTGTTTTATTAAACGGAGAATAACATTCTCCGTTTTGAATTACACGGAGAATAGCATTCCCAGTGTCAAAACGATTGAGGATTCTATTCGCCGTTTAATTTGGAACGGAGAACGGCATTCTCCGTTTAATTTGAAACGGTGAATAACATTCCCAGTGTTAAAAACACATTAGAATGTTCGTTCTCCGTTTTAATTTGAAACGGAGAATGATATTCTCCGTGTCATTTGAAACGGAGAATGATATTCTCCGTTTTGAACTGCACGGAGAACATATTTTCTCCATTTTTGATATTATCCGTTTTGAACTTGGAATTTGATATTCTCCATTTTTATCTAATTGTCTTCTCAAACTTTTGCATTGGAGAACATATTTTTTATCTAATTATCTCGTGTGAATGACATCTTGCCACATAGGAAAGACATTGTCTTAAGTCAACGACGTTTCATTTTATTCTGTTTTCTCTTTGTCGCTATTTCGCTTTCGTACTTTACAATTATGAAAATCGTGACCCGATTTTTTACAAACTCTACAAGTTCTAGGCTTCGGGATAGGCTGACTTTCTGTAGGCTGGCTTGATTTTTCTTGAGAAGGCCTTCCTTTTGTTGTTACCGGATTTGGCTCTTCATGCACTCCATGAACTGTATCAGCTACCATTTGTTCTTCTTCACAAATATCGGTCACCATTTCTTTCAACTCCATCAGAACAGACGACATCAACTCCGTTCCCCTCTCTTGAATTTTTCTTGATTTTTTACAATAGTATGTAAATAGATTAACTTGTTCATTAATACCACCATACCTTCTGCTCTCAACAATGTCTGGTTGGATGAATCTTCTTTCTGAGCCAGGTCCAGAGAGAGAACTCTCTTTGCAATCCTTGAGCCAACAAGATTTTATCAAGTTCTTTGGAATATCGCCAATTTGCAATCTCTTCATTGCTGAAAATATGCCTACAAGGAATCCCCTTGGTCTCCATCCACAAGCATTCATAATTTATGATGTTGTCGGCCAGATCAAATGTAACCTTCCGGTTGGTACTATTTGGCGACATATACTTTTGGATAGTGCAAACTTCTGCCTCTCTTATGATGTGATGATGGAGAACAATATATGCATCAGAACGTGTGATTTCCTTCCTTACCTCTATAAACACCATTTTAGTATAAATTACGGCAAATTTATCTTCTATTATGGCCATGCTAGTTTGATTCACAACTGGTGTTGAGAGTTTATCAGTGACATGCTTACTCATCTGGCCGTAACGTAAGGCCGCCAAACCGAAGTCACAATTTTGAAGGGCCTTCCATAGTGGCAGCTTCTCATTCGAAAATCTTTTCAGAAATGCGTTCATAGATTCACATCTATTTGTTGCAGTAGAACCACCAAAGAAATGCCCACGTAGGAATGTGTCCGCCCATCGCTGCCTCGTTCTGTATAATGCAGTGGTCTACTCATTGTTTTCTACATTATAATCCGTTAGCATCTGCTGCCAACGGTTTTTTAAATTCTTCGACTGAATAGTACCTGTTTAGAAAACATGGACAGTAACTAAAGTTGTAATATTGTAACAACAACATACTTCAAAGTAAAGTAGCAAGTGTGCGATGTACCTTTTAATCATAAGACTCAATTTATTATGAAAACCCTCTTGGTGTACATGTTTGGCAGCATTGTTTAGGATGTGCCATGAGCACGTTCGATGAACTACGCTGGGCATTAAATCCTCAATTGCTTTATTCATGGATCTGCAACCATCCGTAAGAACTGTCACTGGTAATTTGCCATTCATACACTCTTGGAATTTTTCTAGAACCTAAGAATATGTCTCTGCAGTCTCATTATGGATCATTACAAACCCAAATACCCAAGTCATTGCATGATTGTTTATACCCACTAGAACCACCAACGGCATTTGACTTCTATTTGTTTTATATGTAGAGTCAAATGCTAGCGAATCTCCAAATAATTCGTAATCGAATCGACATGCACCGTCAGTCCAAAAGAGATGGGTCAATCTGGAATCTTCGTTTACCTTGTACGCGTAGAAGAAATCTGGGTCAATGCCCTCCTTAGATTGAAGAAATGTAAGTATTGTGTTAGCGTCAACATCGTCTAGTGCTCTACTATCTTGAGCTAGAGCGTTGTATAAATCCTTTTTCGTCCAACCAACCTTATTCCAGCCACCTTTCTTGTGGACAATTACATTCCATATCGCTCCAGTCCCCAGCCCTGATTGCTTCGTAATCTTAATTTCTTCCAACTCTGCGGGTGGTATCTTACGATGGGATCTCAAAAAAACTGATTCATAATCATTCGCCAGGCTATGGTTGTGATGTACATAAATTTTTTTGATGGCCCACATCTTTATAGAATCGATGTACCCAATACGAAAAATTGCTTTACAGCCACTTCTGCTTTCACTTCTTGGCTCACGAACCCTGTTAGGAGCTTCCTTGTATTTCTTGTGTCTGAATCCCGCATTCGAACAACACCAACTACGGACCATCACCATCCAAGACTTGTTTTTCTTTACCTCGTTCTTTCTAATACTGAAACCATATGCTTTTGAATATATCCGGTAGAATGCCTCTGCTTCTTCAATAGAGTTGAACTGTAGGCCAACAATATCTTCTTCTAAGAGATGTTTTGGATCTTTGTTAATGTTGGCGGACTGCAATATTTTTTTCATCGTCGCTGCAACGAAATCCAATGGAGATTCACCGTCGTCCCTAAGAACAGAATAAAACAAAATAAATATGAGAAATAAATGTAAAAATATAATACATTTCTTAAATCCATTAGAAAGGGTGATGCGAAATAACATTTCGTTGTTTGCGTTGACGTCGTCGTCATCGTTATGATGCATTCTTCCGGTGTTTTCTTCATCTTGTTCTTTACTGTCTCCTAAGTTAACAGCATCCAAACTTTGCTCATCATCCAAATCATCTGACACTCCTCTTGAAAGGAAGCTTTCTTCATCGACTAAATCTTCCACACGATGATTAGTTTCTCCATGTGACGTCGACATTGAAGAAAATAGAGTGTGTTAGAAACCAGCAGAAGAAACGAAGGACAATAAACAATACAAGAAGAAAGAGTAATGCTATATTCGTACCTCCAAATTGTCCCTCTAATATATAGCCCTCCCATCTGATGTGGCATGTTAAATAATAGTGTGTGTCATCTGACATGACTGATGACATGACAAATTTTAATCCAAAAAGTTAACTACCCAATTTTCTCCATAATAATTTAACGGTAATATCAATGTTAATTTAATGTTAATATTAATTTATGTTAATATTAATGTTAATATTAATATTAATATTATTGTTAATATTAACGATAATATTAATATTAATGTTAATGTTAACATTAACTTTAATGTTAATTTTTATTTTTAGTTTTATTTAAAAAAAATTTTGCCACGTCAGCTGCCAGATCAACATATCACGTCAGCTGCCACGTAAGGATGGACAGTTTGAAAGTGCAATTTGGAGGTACAAAAAGTATTATTCAGGAAGAAATAACTTCCAGCAAGGCAACAACACAACCTTTTCGTCTTCCTTGTAACTCCGCCACGTGGCCCTCTTTTGACGGCTCATGAAAAATCTTGACTGATTCTAGGAGCAAGCATAATTTTAAGGAAACAACTTCCAACAACACAACTTTCTCGTCTTCTGGGTACATGTATTATTAAATTGTGTAGCTAATAACGCATGAGGAAGCATGCAACGGCATTCTCCACGTGGCCCTCTTCTGTAGGATAACGCATGCAGCAGCATTTAATGCTACGAAACCCTATTGTCTTGTTATGTGTTGTGTATCCTATCCTATGTGGCATGAGGCAGTATCTTGCATAGGCGGCAATTCATTATATTCACAAATGACAATAAGTTTAAAAAGTCATCTCCAATGCAAAAAAGTATTGAGAAGACAATACAAAGTAATTTTTTACAACTTTCAAGACAACTTTTACTCTTCTAATGATATGGTATCAGTATTTATTATTAAATTGTGTAGGATAACGCATGTAGCAGCATTTAATGCTACGGGATCTGTTGTGTAAGGAACACAACCTGTGAGAGAGAACCCGAGAGAGAGAGAGAGAGAGAGAGAGAGAGAGAGAGAGAGAGAGAGAGAGTGTGGGAGATGGGATAAAGAGGAAGGATCGAGCTCGAATAGATTTTAAACTTAAAATTCAATTTTTGGTTTTCATTACTAATAACTAGTTCGCACGTACGAGTTTAGACGAACACTAACCGAGCCCCGAGCAACGTGACATCAGCTAGCTAGGTTTCTAATACCGTGGCATTCCTGTTAATTTAAAATTTACAATATTATTGAAACTAATATTAATACTAAAATTTAAAATAGTTTTTGATTTAACATTTACTTCAAACTAGTTAAAGTTAAAATTGCATTCTTTTTTATTTAAAATATAATTGGAACTACAATTAATATTAACATTTACTTGTCTCGTAGTTTAAGTCGTATTTCACTGCTTCTTGCTTAAGTCTATGCACCCAAAGAACTTGATTGTTCAAGTCGAACGCGTGCACAGCACGTTCCCTCGATGCAAGGCTTGACGTAGCCCTTGGTTAAAGTCGTTGCACGAACACATTAGAAAAGAGTTTTGTTGGGCTATCGAAGTATAGCAAGCACCGTCCCGTGTCACGTGCATTTGTTAAGCAGTGAAAGGGTGTGAAGGCCACTGGCAATGTTAAGCCATCACGGACTATAGGTGGGTTAGACGGCGACCCCTTTGCGGTGGGCCAAATCGGTCCCTTGGTCTAGGAATGGATTGGTTGAAGGAGCAATACACAAGAATAGACTGCCATATTGGCAGGATTATTTTTGGTATTCCCGGTGAGGCAGAGTTTTCATTTTCCGGTAAGGCAGAGTTTTCACCATCAACTTGATTCCAGGGACGGCACCAGTATCGGAGAGAGTCTACAGGATGACACCTTCAAAGTTAGAAATCTTGTACAAGATGATTGAAGAACTCAGAACCAAAGGATTCATTCGTGCTAGTGGATCGCCTTGGGGAGCACCGATGCTTCTTGTAAAGAAAAAGGATGGTACATCAAGATTATGTGTTGATTATCGTACATTGATGACTTATTTGATCAGCTCAAGGGAGCGGCTGTAGTCTCGAATGTTGACTTACGGTCATGTGGGTACCATCAGATCAGAGTCAGAGAGCAAGTCATCCCGAAGACATCATTCAGATCGAGGTATGGACATTGGAATTTCTTTGTTATGCCATTTGGAGCGACCGGTGTGCCAACCGTATTCATGGACCCCATGAATCGTATCTTCATGCACTATTTGGATCAGTTCATGATAGTGTTCATAGACGACATTTTATTCTATAGCTGTAGTGCCCCGTCCCTAAATCGTGCCCCGTACTCCGTCCACGGGGTGCGCGAGAAAGGAACACTGTCGCTATCGAATCGGTCGGGATCGATAGGTCAGGATCGATTGACTCGATCGAACGGGAACGGTTGAATTAAGATCCATTCTCTCGCCTGAAGTAAACTCAAGGTGAGTGGCTGACCCTTCTCTTCTCGACCCCCTTCATAGTTAAATCGATAATGTTATTGCGAATGAAAGGATAAATGCAAGGGCACAAACACGGGAAAGGGATTGAGTTTTCAAAGATAATGTAGGCTATATCTTAATAACTAAAAGGAAAATATGTCTTCGTACGGTTATGGACAACTTGTCGACAAGGCGGTAGTTTCCTCGAGCAGCAACCAGGGGCCACGGGACTGTTTTGGCCTAGGAGGAAACATGGTATAGTCGTGCATAAGGTTTCAGCACAGGTTAAGCGGGGACTTGCATCGGAGCTAGCTACTTGCGTTGAAAGGACCCTGATTAACAAAGCTATACGTCCAGGATGGCTTGTGATGCCAGTGACGTCGAAGAGGGACGAGGCGAAGGAGGCCAGCCACTCGCCTTAGACTTGCTTCAAGCGAGCGACTGGTTGGCTGCGCTGACGTCGCCTACGCGATTACCTGCAACCCGCTGAATATGGGACTTGGTTCCAGAGAAGCCATTCCATAACGTGGAATAGATCTTAATTCAACTATTCCCGTTCGATCGACCCGACCGATTCCGACCTATCGGTTCCAACCGAATCAGTAGCGACATTGTTCCTTTCTTGCGCACCCTGTCACGACCCGCACCCGGAGTAAGGGCATGAGTGCGTGATAGCGTCCCAGCCTACACTACAGAAACGACATAAAACGCTATCTAGTTCTACTATCTAACAACAGTTATAATATCAAAACCTGTCGAGAACGGCCAACTCCGAATGGAGGACAAACAATGACAATATAATATCCTCAATCATAAACTCTAAGAAATATAGATGATACCGAAAGATAAAGACAACAAGATATGAAATATCATCTAAAAGATCCAACACAGAAATAATACAAGTCTAGAGTCAACAATCTCAAGACAATACTAAAATAATATTGGAATCTATGAATCGAATCGGTGCAAAGGATAAGTCCCGTTTGAGCAAGTGCTGATTTTAGTTGATCTAGTGTGCAAACTATGCTTTTATGCTGGACGATAAGAGGTCAACATTTTGCCTTATTCAGTAAAGTGTCCGCAAAACCAAATCGTCGCCTTGCAACGGAGTGTGACATGGGCGCGGTAGACCAAATCAACCAAGTAGTTCAAAGGAGAGAATTATGTATGGTATTTATGGTGCACATCATTAGGACGGGTTGCGATCGTCCAGTGTTGTGATAAGCTATAATATCAGTAAGTTTGGGATCCTTCGGATATTGGGCTATGTCACGACCCGCACCCACTGTGAGAGTACGAGAGCGTAACAACGCCTAGTCTATGCCGCAGTGTCGGCGGTAGAACGCTGTTCTAGGTCATGAACTATAACTAACATAATATGAATGCTCTCCATAAGGAGGCCAACACAGAGGTACAACTCAATCACAATCTAGAGATAAAATATGGCACGATAAAATAGATAAGAGAATCCTCAACCGAGGTACAACAAAAATAAAATACAAGTCTCAACATCTCTACAATATACAAACTCTGAATCAAGAACAACAACTAAACATAAAAGGAAAACAGTCTAAACTATCTATACTAAGCAAGGTATCGTCCTCAGCAGCTGCCTGAACCTCCCCTGGGGTCCAGGTCGCGAGTGTCAACTAGGCAAACTCCAAGTAAGGGTGCAGGGTGCCTCATCATCCTCTGTAAAATTTTCAACAGGTCCAGTCAGGACGGGAGCAAGCACAAAATATCTCACGCAGTTCATATCATATTAGGAAATATAAAGCATGCAATAGAGTAAGGTACATGAAACGCTGAAAGTAAGAAGTATATGAAAACAGTAGAGATTTGATAACAGAAAATATCTAAATATGATAAATAAGAACTGTAAGCCTACTGTGATTTAGAGTACAATATGGTTATGTAAACGGTCTAGGAAAAAGCAATGGTAACTCCATTGTACGTGGGTGTACAATAGACATATACAATAGTTATACAATGTGTACAATAGGATTTGATTACATAACCAATTCTATTCCCCCTCTCCAAATCAATACACAAGGATCTACTCCGGTTATATTATCTTGTACAATAGTGTACAATGTTATACAATAGATGTACAATATTATACAATAGATGTACAATGTTATACAATGGATGTACAATGTTATACAATAGATGTACAATATTATACAATATATGTACAATGCTATACAATAGTTGTACAATGGTCTATCCCTGGGACTCATATGATACTGAGAGTACAATATGCACAAGGAGTATACAAGGATATGGGTATTCAATAAATACAATATGTAAGTGAAACGCACATCACAATATGTATTTAGTGAATACAAGAAGATAACATCTCAGAAGAAGATCCGTATAGTACCAATCCGTGATAATGATCGTGTCAGCATCAAGTACAGTAATCTAGAGCAAGAATATAAATCCAGACAAGTATGAAACGGTCAGAGAATGTACTCGCCTCGTATCTGAATGTCTGAAGTAAATATACTGTCCGAGATGAGGTACCTGACTCCTAGTTAGAGCAACACAAGTCAAGATGTATACAGGGGATGATAATAGTAATCTATAATGCATCTGCATGCTGTCTAGGTCAAACTAGACTAAAGTCAATACTTGGTCAACTCTAGTCAACCACACTAGTCAACTAGGTCAAGTCCTAGCCCAAACAAGTCTAATAAGTCTCACTAGACCTAACCAAGCCTAGACTAGCAGTCATACACCAATCACAAGGCTATACAAGCCAACACAAGTCACACATCAATATTATACATAAGAGAAAGGAAGCTAACATGTAAAGCTATGTGTGTGTGTGTGTGTGAACATGGAGGTATACATGAAAAGAGAATTCAATACTAGGCCATATATCACATATATGTATATATAACTATAGAAAAACTCTATTTACCACATTAACACATTTAGCCATGTATAGTATATATATATATATATATATATATATAGAGAGAGAGAGAGAAGAGCATGTTATGTGTTCATGGGTGTGTGTGTGTGTGTCATAAAAGTGCACAAGAACATGTGTGTGTTATCATGGAATGAGTGTTAGGCAATGTGTGAGTGAGAGTGTCAATGAGTGAGGGTGTGAGGGTTATATAGTGTAGTGTGCATTGTGTGTGGAGTGATAGTGAGGTATGACAGTTGTGTAGCAAAGTGTCAATAGGAAGTTAACATTCACATATATGAGTTCTCATGTATCTCTTATTTAGTGAAACAAAACTAAATTCCAGTTTTATTCCTAACAAGGCTACATATATTACATCTATTATTATATTACATTCATTCTTGCATTCATTCATCATTCATTTATTCTCTTGCACCACTATATGCACCATACATTACATACTATGGAATCTACATATTCATTACAAGCCATACTTATACATGCTTATATTAGATAGGATACTTACACCTCATACATCATTTATTTAAATATTTACTCATGCTTGCATTCTCTATTTAATTATATAATGTATATACATTAACATGGATTAAAATCAAATAGAACATTATATTACACACAAGGGTACACAAAATGCATATGCCGAATAGTAACTCCTACTAATAATCAATACTGTACCATCTCAGCATGAATTAAAATCTAGGATTAAAGTATATTATAGATCTATGTGTTAGCTTTCCGAAACTTCAAACGGATCGCGTTTTCGTTTCCGAAAACTCCCGAAATCGCGGAAAACACCAAGAACGCATTTGTCTTTCGTACAGCTGACACTCAAATAATTCTCCAGAAAGTTACATAAAGAATTAGGCCTATTAATACATGTTTTTGGAAATCTAACTTCAATACGCTTCTTTTAAAAAAATGGAAGATTAAACCGAGCTTTGAGCTAGAAGTTATGACATTTCTAAGTTAGGGCTGAAATTAAAAACGTGGATAAAAATCATGACGGATTTGGGTAGTTTGAGACAAAAGAACACAAGTATATAACATAATATATCAAGAACTCACTCTCTACACTAATATATATATATATGAGACACTATAGAACACATCTCTAATACAAAAATATGAGATTAAACATGTAATAATTTATTCATACATAACAACAACACATAGTGTGTCCAAATTTGGGATTTTCCTACATGGACACAACCACAACACAAAGGACACTCCTATGACCTCCAAATAGACACGAAATGGACACAAATAGAGATGCAACCATGGGGGTCATTCCTATGGGTTCAAAATAGACCTATATGCATGAGGAAATGAAAAGGAGAAGGGATTTATACCTCCCGGTAGATCGAATCGAAGAGAAGCCTTCTCGGAGCGACACCGACACGTAGAGATTCCAAAAGGACACGAACGAGCTCCGAATCCTCCCAAACTTGGGTAGCTTCCTCCTTGGCTAGAATGGAGAAGGAAAGAAGAAGATTTGGTGGCAAAATAGAAGGATTTAGTAGAGAAATTGCTAGGGATTGCTCTCTAGAAATTTGGGGAAGAACAAGAGAGAGAGTGTGGATGAGAATAATGAAATGAACTTGAGCCTATCCTCTCCCAAAGTGGCTGGCCATATGGGGCTATTTGTTCTATTATGGTAAGGTCCAAAATGCCTCCACTAACCTATTCTATGAGTATTAGGAAATGGCTAATTGGTTGGGGCTAAATTAGTCATTCTAAAGTCTCTAATCACACTAACCTTATCCATAATAATTAGTCTAACCTCTAACTAAAATATTTCTATAATTTGGACTAAATTTAATATCATGTGGGCCATGCCTAACTAGTGTGTGGGTCCCACTAGAGTCAAACTACCCCTGGGTCCCCGTTTTAAGTCGGATTGAGTTGAAATTCGAACCCGACTCAAATAACCCCAAAACAATATCATAAATAATAAAATGATATCAAAATAATTCAAAGAGGTCAAATGCAAAAATATTCTTAGGCCAAAAATGATATTAAAATATCATAATCACATGGTTAGGCTCTAGGTCAAACAGACTCTAGGGTTTCACTAGCAAAACGTCAAAACCACAAGTCATGAATTTAAATAGTTTAGAATAATTTAAAAATCACTAAAAATTATAATATGAAATAAATATCATTAAATAATAATTATAATTATAAAATTTCAAAATTATCCTCATCTGGAAAACTGGATGTTACAGGCTAGCAACCCGTATCGAAGCGATCATAGTCTTACACATAAGGATGCCAAAGATGCATTACGGTGCGAAATACCGTGACCTTCATATAGATAGGGTCGGTGGGATGAGATTGGCGCTGGGTGCAGGCGCAGGGCCTGCCACCCTTATGCATATATTTAAGTTTACGGTTGGTTGGTTGAGTGAAATGATATGATTTCTTATGTAAAGTTCTAACCTTGCAGGCTAGGCGAAATGGGACATAGATGAGCACGATCACTATGTTTATGTTAAGATTATGTCTAACTGTATCTGCTGCAGGGACACGGTAGTGGACAATTCAGGATATGTTCGGCTCGAGGCGGGGCTCGGCTTGGACGTGCCGAGGTATGGAGTCCTTAGCGTTCAAGAGGAGCTACCGCATTGGCGTTCAGACTTGCGACATGGATATGTTCAGCCGAAGACTACTTGTTGGCTATAAAGAGGCATAATGTATGGAACAATATACTCCTTTGTGAGCTAGAGAGATCATGAGTGTTGTAGCCAATTGGCATGTTAAGTTGGGCTATTCAGAGCCATTGTAACCTTCAGTTCATTATCAATAAAAGGGATTCGTGTTGTATACTACATTTTCCTTCTGCTGCTTATGTTATCAATTTGAGCTATAAACACTATTGTGAATCTGTTATCTTGCCTTGCACGAGCGCAACTCCAGGCTCGTGCGGCATCACGTCCCAGCGAGGACGATGATTCGGGTGAAAACTTGATAATGATGAAGACGGTAACTCGGTCGACAATCGTAAGTATCGAGGTATGTTCGGGAAAATTTAACAGTAGCATTAATATTAAATCTACATTGGCTTTTCTGTTAATTTAAAATTTACAATATAATTAAAACTAATATTACGAAAATGCTATTTGCTCCCAAAAAATTTGGGTGATACCATATTCCATTATGTGGCATATGACATGGTTGCTAACATGACAGCTGACATGGCAAAATTTAACAATAAAATTAATATTAAAATTAACATTAATAGTAAATAAATAACTTAATATTAAATTAATATTAATTAATATTAACATTAACATTAATATTAACATTAATATTAATATTAACATTAGCATTAGCATTAACATTAACATTAATATTAATATTAATATTGACATTAACATTAACATTAATATTAAAAAAATTTGGGTAATTAATTTTTGGGGTTAAAATTTGCCATATCAGCTGTTATGTCATCTGCCATGTCAGATGCCACATAATGGGAGATGGCATCACCCAAATATGTTAGAAGTCCAAACGACTAATTGCTAATATTAATACAGTGGCATTACCGTTATTTTCCAATAGATTCGTGCCTTGTTCGGTCACACCCCTCCACGAGCGGGTTACACCCCCTAAACGAGGGGTTAAATAGCCTTTTCCAAAGAAGAGAACCCATCCGACTAGAGAGAAACAAAGGAGAGAAGAAGAAGAACAGTTGCAATAGAGAGGAGCAAGAGCAAGATCAACTGCAGCGGATGGGCCGTCATCCCTACCGAGATTCTCTCGATGATACTGGTACTGTCGGGGATGCCGGTGGACGAGGTAATGTGCAACGTGGCTCCAGTTTGCCGTTCGTGGGGGAAGGCGCTCAACGGTCCCTTAGACTATTGGTCTATCGTCGACTTGGTACAGTGGTGCCGGAGGACCCAACAAACTGCTGAGATTAGTTTCACCGTAAAGAAGCTCTTGGCTCGCAATGGGGGATATCTAGGGTCCTTCTTCGCGTACAAGCTCGACCAAGCAGCCTTCTGTTTTGCATGTTTAAGGCCAGTACAAAATTTTATTTGGTCTTATTCTAATACTTTTTTTTTCTATTACAAAATTTTACGTATACTTTTGTTAATTTCTATTAATGTTTTCCCATTTTTATAATACAGTAGGAAATTTCTAAGGGTGCTGCGCATTTCAAAGTGCGACGTGAGTGATGAAACTTTCGTGAGACACTTGGAGTTTCTTCCGGTGCTGGAAGAAGTCGACATTAGCTACTGCCTCTATATCACGTCGACTGAAATATTTTCCGTCGGAAAGTATTGCCACCATCTGGTCAAGCTGAGTAGGAACATGCCCCCTCCAGATTTCATGCTCAGGAACATATTCGTGCTGGATACGAAAAACGAGACGGAGGAAAAGGCCGTGGCTGATTCGATGCCGCGTCTCGAGCACCTATATATGGGATTCGGCATGTTCAATGGAGACACGCTGCGATCTATCATATGCAACTACAAGGGTCTTCGCGTGCTCGACATACGTGGGTGCGTCAACGTGCACTTCGACGACGAACTCTGAAAAATTTATTATTTAATACAGACTTTTAAACGACCCTTTGATAATGTAATCCCAGTCCCAGGGGAACCTGGATACGAGATGTATAATGATTTAGATATCATCAATCATTTCTGGGGTGAATGGTAAAAACATTAGCATGCATGCATGCATTTCTTTATATTTTTCACTAGTCTACATACAAGATATTTTTTATGAGTTCGATTCTCCATTTTGACAAAATTTTACTTTTGTCAATAATTTTTTACATAATTAATTTTTTATATAAATAAAATGGACTGTGATATAATGACGCCTAAGACGGCTCACTTCTGAGATTTCGACATTTCCCAACACAGATTTTACCATTAATACATCTCACTGTAATCATATCTAAGAGATTTCGACATTTCCCAACACAGATTTTACCTTATTCAAAATAAATTCTGGCGGTGCAAATTCTACTTATATTAGTGGTATCAGTGCCATTCACCATAATTAATGGTGATCGATACGAAAATATTGGTTTCTTTTTCACAACCCTTTAAAATCTATTTATACAGCCAAACAGCCAAACTAATTCATTTTCACCAGCCTTCAAAACCAATTTTTATAGATTCAAAACAAAACTAAACATCCAAAATATTTAAAATTTACAACCCTATAGAACAGTCTCAAATGTACCATTCTCCGTCCTAAATGTACCATTCTCCGTCTTATATGTACCATTCTCCGTCCTACATGTATCATTTTTCGTCCTATCTCCGTCCTAAATCTACCATTCTCTGTCCTAAATGTACCATTCTCCGTCCTATATGTACCATTCTCCGTCTTATATGTATCATTCTCCGTCCTACATTTACCATTCTCCGTCCTAAATGTACCATTTGCTGTCCTAAATGTACCATTCTCCGTCCTAAATGTACCATTCTCCGTGTTAGAGGAACGGAGAATGGCCATTAACAGTCCCAAAAATTGTTCCATACTAAGTTAAAAGCATATAATAACACCCAAAAAATGTTAACAATAGAAAAATTCTACAGAACCCAAATACCAGACTCGAACCTAGGCCTTCCATGTAAAAGCCAAACAGCACAACCAACTAAGCTTGGAATAAGACATCAATAATGCTAAGTCTACTACCAAATGCTTACAACACTCTTACAACCTTCACCCATTGCTGACATGTGGGCCATGGCCCACATGTCAGCAATGGGTGAAGGTTGTAAGAGTGTTGTAAGCATTTGGTTGTAACTGTAGCATTATATCCCCAACTTCCAATAAGGAATAAGAAATTGAATATCCCTAACTTCCAATAAGGAATAAGAAGAGTCGGTTAGGAACGTATATATATATATACATAGGGGTCCCCATTCATCTGAGTAGGTTGCACATTAAACATGGCTCCAAAAAGATCATATGGTTGGGAACCATTGCCAGAGTCTTCTTCCAGTCGTCGTCGAGCCTCTCCGTATGGAGCACCCTCTGTGCCGCCTCCGGTACATGACTGGCTGGCAGCTGCTGCGGACTTCCTGACCTCCTATGGGTTGTCACTGGAGGTCATCGCTCGACCTCTTCATCCGGCGCCCAACTTTGACCTATTGCCGTTCACTCCGGAGGAACGAGATTCTCTGGAGAAGAGGGAAGCGTTTTGCCGCCTGTGCCATAGGGCGGGTATGCGCACCCTGCAGGACTTTACGGAGATCCTCCGCGAGGCCAGTGAGGGGTAGACCTCTTATTTTTCTATTTTTTTTTTGTTTTTTTATAGTTTTTTGTCCTCCTCTTGTATACTTCTTCGGAGAATGTTCCGGCGACGAAGCTGGAATTTAATGAAATATAATATTTTATTAACTCAATTTGGTTTCGGCTACAATCAAACTTTTACAACCTTCTTACAACTTACACCCATTTGCTAACTATAGCATTGCTCTTTATCTATTTTTCAATTAACAAATCTTGTTACGTCAAATCCATATATCAGCGACGATATCCCCATCAATGACTTGTTATGTCATAGAATTGATTATGCTGCCAGCGTCAATCTTGCCGTCAAATCCATCTTAAATATGATTACAAAGTAAAATAGAGGACAACTTTGAGTGTTTCAATTTTACTCTTTTCAAGTACATAGTCTTCTTATTTTCAAAAATTTAATCAAATATTCGAAAAATAAAAATATTGAAATTAAACTTCACATTCTTAAATATGTTGTCAATTTTTTTTAAATAAACATGTTTCCACCACATTTTTTTCTGCCAAATTTTTCAATAATTTATACGGAACACGTGGATATATACTAGTAATAATAGTAATAAATTTAATTTTGGAAAATAGTTTTTAAAATTAGGGTCTCAAAATCCCAAAAGTTTATGTAGTAATTTCACATGGATATATACTAGTAATAATAGTAATAAATTTAATTTTGGAAAGTAGTTTTTTAAATTTAATAGTAATAAATTCGACCGTCTTATGCTAGTAATAAATTTAATTTAAGATTCAAAACTATTCTAATTTTTTCCACTTCCCAAGGTCATATAAGACGGTCGAATTTTTCCTCTTCTTCTCTCAAACCTTTTTTCTTCTCCCAAACCCTCTTCTAATCAAAATGCCGCCGAAGAAACAACGACCGTCGCCGAAGGGGAAGAATCCACAAAGGGATGCGATACAGTTCCGAAGGGCAGAACTTGCAAGGGCGGCAAAAACCAAGATTATAGTCGCTAGGGCAGAGGCCGAAAGGGCAGTGGCGGAAGCAGCGGCGGCAGCAACGACGATGAAAGCGGAGGCGGCAGCCAAGCCACGTGCATAAAAGGCTAAAAAAACTCATTGCTCGACAAAGACCGAAAAATCTATCTTCGATACAGAGTCGTCGGAAGACTCAACTTATGAAGATCGAAGGCGTACTTAAGCGAAGGCTAAGGTAGCAACGGATACAGAGTCATCAGCGTACTCTGAGGATTTTGAATCCTCATCAGAAGAGAAAAATGAAGAGGAAGAGCAATCATCAAATAAGTCCCAGGCTGGAGAGGAGGTAAAAAAATTTAAAGACTCTAAATCTAAGAAGATTTACATTAAATATTTCAAGAAAAAAACTGTTATGCCTGAAAGATCAATTAAGATGGATGATGTCGAAGATGAAGCTTTCCTGGATATATTAAAATTCTATCAATTGGAGAAACTGAACAAATCCTGTCTTGAGAAAATCTTTCAAACAATAGTAAGAGAATTTTACTCAAATCTTTCGGCTGAAATTAAAAAAAAAAGAAGAGGATCAACAACTGGTGTTTCTGAGAGGAAAACTGATTAGGGTAAATGCTGCTGTCATCAACGAATATTATGGATTTGATCCAGTTCCTGAGTTTGATATGAAAGATATTGATAATATTTCTATGACGGATGCAATTCATGAGATTACAGGTGTATCAATGGGTGCCAAGACCCCTCAAAATATATACAAAGATCAATTAAAAACTTTGTATAAATTGTTGCATACCTACGTATCTCAAACACTCAACCCTACTGGACATGAGTTTTCCATCCATCCCGAGAGAGTAAATTTTTTTTATTATATGGGGAAGAAAAAATGGATGGATATAGGTTCCTACATGTTTAGTGGAATGATGCATCTCGTAGGAAAACCAACTGCAAGGACAGCTCTCCCTTTCGGAGGATTTGTATGCTCGATGGCTAATAAACATTCCGTCCCAAGCTTAGCAGGGGATGTTTATATTAAAAACAAAGGCCCCATGAGAAAACTAACCTTCACTCGAATGTTTGAAAAACGGGCAGCAGCTGCAAGCAAACCATCAACATCTGGAAAACCATCAACTTATGGAATCAAAAACACTAAGGACAGGGTTGATGATCTATACAATTTTGTTGCTGCAAACTTTGAGAATGTCTTCAAAGAGATGAAGACTATATCCGACAACCAAAAATTTATTATGGATAAGATTAACCAGATATAGGTTGAATTTGCTGACCAAGAATAAGATTTTTCTTCCCTCGTGAAGAAGGTAAATGGGGCTAGCCCAAACTCTTATGTAAAAATACACACTGTGCACATTGACACTTTAATGCTAGCCATCACTTTGATACTTCTATTTATGTTTCTGGATGTCATTTCTACATATACAGTGAGTCCATACTGACTATAATTTTTCTTAATCCATCCCTCAAGGTGTAGGTGAAGGATATTTTGAGAAAGAAGAAGAAGAAGAAAAAAAAGAAACAAGAAGAAGAAGATGGAGATGGCTATGAAGATTCATCTTTTGAGTTTTGAATCTTTTATTTCAATTTGGAAGTAATATTTGACTTGTAATATGGTTCTGAATATTTGTTGGTCATGGCGGTCAAACTAAATTTTGTGTTTAAAATATTGTAAGACTAAACTTTTCGCTTGTACTAAGTACATAGTTCATAATTTATTTGGAAAATGTAATATGGTCTTGAATTTAGAGTGGGTCTGATATTTATTTGGATTATTGTATTGTGAATTATGCAGGTTCTATGTTGAATTACTAACGTGGAATGGGCAGATTACTGTAACGTGAATTATGCAGTTTATTGGACTTGGAATAAAGTATACTTAATTTGATTATGATTTTTTGGTTGAAGCGTTTATTTGATTGGCAGTTGGCCTTCATAGATGATATTGATATTTTGGTGTATTCCTTTGATTTGCAGATGCCCATCACAGATTTCATGAGTCCTGGGTGCATTCCTAGGGTTTACAGATGGCCTCATTACCGATGCATTCCTAGGATCACTAAAACTTTATTTGATTGTAATGTGTTTTGCTTTCTGTAAAAAATCATTACATCGATGCCATCAATATAAATTCGATGCCAGTGCCTGTTCATCCCTTGTTATTGCTGAAGCAATATTGTAATCCTGCCTGTTCATCCCTTGTTATTGCTGAAGCATAAATGTAATCCTGTCTGTTCATCCTTTGTTATTGCCATCAGTACATCGATGCCATCAGTATGAAGTCGATGCCAGTGTAATGCATAATGTAATGTAAGAAAAATTCTCTTTGATAGTAGTTAATTATATTCAAACACTCACAAGAAATTTTGTGCAGCCATACAGTGTAAGCCTGATAAAATAATATTCGGATTTTCTTGAAAATGATTTAATATTAAATGAATATACTACGGTAAATGATATTAAAAATACTGTAAATATTTGGTGAAAAAAATATGAGATACTTGAACATTTCCAGTCCTAAATGTACCATACTTTGTTAAAAGCACAGAGAGTGTCCATTCTCCGTTTTCAAAGAACGGAGAATGGCCATTCTCCATGTTAAAGGAACGGAGAATGGCCATTCTCCTTGAGAATGGCCATTCTTCGTGTTAAAAGCAAAGAGAACGACCATTCTCCGTCCATTCGCCGTATTAAAAGCATAGAGAATGGCCATTCTCCGTCCATTCGCCGTGTTAAAAGCAAAGAGAATGGTCATTCTCCGTGTTAAAAGAAAAGAGAATGGCCATTCACCGTCCAAAAAAATATTCACTTCGAAAATATTATTATTAAAAAAGTAAAAAATATTTCGTCCGAACAATACAGATTTTTTTAAAATATGTGAGCAAATGATCCGCCCGACCTCAGAAGCAGGTTTTCTCAGTTCACCACCACCACCACCATGACATGTAGCTTTATTAACAAAATATTAAATTATTAGATGAAAAATAAGATTTCTGACAATGGCATGAACAGTAAAATTAGAGCGGCGCCGCTGGTACTTCTTCTCGTTCGAGGAGGTTTCGACGACGTCCGACGCGAACCGGACCGATTCTTCTCGGCGTAGCTGGTACTCCTCGTTATTCTAGGAGGGCTCGACGACGTTCGACACGATCTGGACCGATTCTTATTTCCTTCTTCATCTCTGTTTCTCTTTCCACCACCAACACCACCACCACGGCCTGTAACCAAAAAAAAATATGAAATATTAAATTGGATGGACGAAAGAGAGAGAGTAAATATGAGTTAATTTAGGGTGTTCATTGAAAAAATTAAAGTGAAGAATGACCTGCTAAAGCAAGTTACCAACAGGTCAAAAGTCTAAATCAACATTAAATGATGTTTCTACACTATTATTCAATCCGAACCATTGGATCAACATCCAACAGTCCAAATTTCGGATGTATCGAAACATCCTTTTCCAGGGGATATATGGTAGAACGACCCTATATATATATATATATATATATATATATATATATATATATATATATATATACTCACACACACCTACTCTCCAAACGGACCCGTGGCTCGAACACCACCCAGCCGGTCCAGATACTAGTGTGCTCATCACTTGAGCTACCAACACTTGATTATATATATATATATATATATATATATATATATATATATATATATATATATATATACACACATACTGAGGTGTCCTTTCTCCAAGCCGGGTCGTGGCTATATGTTACCCCCAGTTTTCATGAACAGGGATATTTTGGTAATTTTCCACTTTAAAATTATTTTGGAATTATTTATTTATTTATGGTATTATTTTGGGGTTGTTTGAGTCGGGTTCGAATTTTAACTCATTCCGACTTGTATCGGGAACCCGGGGTAGTGTTGACCTTAGCGGGCCCACACACTAGTTAGTCATGGCCCATATGTTAGTATTTTAGTTAGTGACTAGGCTAATTATTTTGGTTAGTATTAATTAAGATTAGTGATTTAGGATTGACCAAACTACCCCCGACTTAACCCCTTGCCAATGTTTTAGCAAATAGACTAGAGAGGGGCTTTTGGATTTTTTCCTAATAGGACAAAACAACCTTATTTGGCCGGCCACACATGTAGGGGATAGGGACAAGTCACTTTATTATTTCCTCTTTCATTTCTCTCTCTTGTTCTTCCCCAAATTGATTTGAGAGTAAATCCTAATCAAATCATCACCAAATCCTTCCATTTCTCTACCAAACCTTCATCCTTCCTTCTCTATTCAAGCCAAGGGAGGAGCTCCTCAAGTTTGAGAGGATTCAGAGCTCGTTCGTGTCCGTTTGGGATTCCTACGTGTCGGTGGCATTTCGGGATCGATTCGAGTCATCGGGAGGTATAAATCCCTTCTCCTTCTCATTCTTTTCATGCATTAGATTCATTTTGACCTATAGGAATGACCCCCATGGTTTGGTGCCCATTGGTGTCCATTTCGTGTCCATTTGGACATTTGTAGAGGTGTCCTAGGAGTAGGATCGTGTCCTAATGGAGAAAAACCTATGTGGACACTTGTGGAATTAATTGTATATTAATTTATTGTTGTTCTAAATATTATTCTAGATTTTTCATGTGTTTAGATTTGTGGTTTCCATAGTATCATAATGTATCATATTATCTAAATCTATATATATGTATATATATGGTTATATATTTTTATATATATATATATATATATATATATATATATATAATATATATATATATATATATATATATATATATATATATATATATATATATATATATATATATATATATATATATATATATAATCCACCATATATATATATATATATATATATATATATATATATATATATATATATATATATATATATATATATATATATATATGGTGGATTATATATGTGGATATATATGTGTGATACTTGGTGATTGGTTGTGGGTACATAGAGGGTTGGCCAAGTGGGAGGATATGTGTGTGTGTTTGTGTGGGTAGAGTGGTTGTGTAGGCAAGGTGTTTGAGGATTGGTGTGAGAGTTGGGAGAGGAGTTTGTGAGTGAATAGGAGGGGGGATAACCCAGCAAACTCAGTCCAAAACACCACTCAATGACAGTCCTAAAAACCCCCCATGGCTGTCCTGATTTGTCCCCCAAAACCCACACTTTGCAGCCCATGTAATCCCCTACATGGCTGTCCAGAAATCTCCCCATGTGGCTGTCAATGACAGTCCATATTTTCTCAAATCAGTCCACCACAAAACAGTCCCATTGGACTGTAAAACCAGTCCCCAAGTAGCTCCAGTTCAGTCCAGATTTACCCCCCCATTGCTGTCAATTCAGTCCCTAATTGCTGTCATTTTTGGCCTACACAAACAGCCCCACATTCCACCCTTAATAGCCCAGGTTTAACCCCTAATGGCTGTCCCTATAACCCCACAAACCAGTCCTATTGGACTGTAAAACCAGTCCCTACTTTGCCACATTGCAGTCCCTTACATCCTATATTAGCTGTCACTTGTTGTCCCCTTAAACTTCCCATTCCCTGTCATTAATACCCCATTCTTTTCAAGTCTAAATAGCCCATATACCTGTCCCCAAATTGCCTCCATATGACAGTCCAACTTGGCCTATAGTTGCTGTCCTTTGACCCTACAAATAAGTCCCTCACTTGCTGTCCAGAATTCCCATATATGGCAGTCCATAGTTCAGTCCAATACACCCATATCAGTCCCTATGTGCTGTCCTCTTCCCACTCCAAATTAGTCCGTAACTGAGTTGTGTGTGGGTGTATCTACTAGCTTGTGTGTGTGAGTGTTTGTGAGCTTGTGAGTGTGAGTGTGAGAGCCTAAGTGAGTGTGTCTAGTAGCCTATAGGGTAGCCTATATCTAAACTAGTAGGAAAACCTATAGGAGGGCCTATGAGTGTGGTATAATGTGAGAGTGTTGTATGTGAGTGAGTGTTGGGTAGATGTGAGGGAAATTCATGATATAGATTAGGTAATAGAGTAACCAATACCCATGTATCCTAACATAGCCTAGATACCTAGGATACCCATTTTCCTTGGTAGGTAAACCTTAGATAGGTTGGTATCTAGCTACCCTAAGGAGCCTAGGCTAGTATCTTGGGTATTAGCGGGGTTTCTTTGGGATTGGACAAGGTATCGGGATTTACTTTGGTAGGGTAATATAAGTTTACCTAAAAAATAGGGTATTAGTGTTAGGAGTCTAAGATAGGACTAGAACTTGATTTCTTTGATTGGTAACGATCAAATATGGTACTCATAGACTAGTTTTGACGTCGGTTGGCCTTTTTGACCAAAAGTCAACCGAGAGTCAAACATAGCCTTTAAGCGACCAGATTTGACCGAAACCAAACCAGAGTTGACCAGTTGACTAAAAGTCAACAGTTGGTCAACATTAGACTAGTTTGACCTAGGGTTGACCTAGAGTTTACCAGAGTTGACCAGAGTTGACTTTTAACCAAAAGTCAACTATAAGTCAACTTTTGACCCCGTTTGACCTAGTTTGACTTGGATTGACTCCCAGTGACCTAGTATGACCTAGTATGAACCAGTATGACCTAGTATGACTCAGTTTGACCTAGATTGACCTAGTTTTGACTTAGACTTGCATTCATGGCTTATATTAGTTTTCTTTTTCAGTATTAAGCCCTGTTTGACTCATAGTATCTTATTTTAGGTCTGTGATCACTCTGAGCGTCTGTTCACCCTATCAGCTCAGGACCACAGGCGAGTACATTCATTGATAGTTTTTATTGTCTTGATATCTACTATATCCGATTCAGTCGTAGTGTTACATGATTCCTGACACGACGTTTCACGGACTAGTATACGTCGGATCCTGTTATGAGATGTTATTCTAGACTCCCTTGGTATATGAGTATGTGATATTTTTGTGTTCCTATACTTATATAGACATTGATTTGGGAGTGGGCTGGCCCCCTGCTCTCGAACTCCGTATCATGACGTGCCATGTCCGGATCCGTGATACTATCGGGGATGGGGGAATTATTAGGGGTTATGTGATCAAAGCCTCCCTTTAACTATATTTTGCTAGCGCCACCCTTACCTCACGTAGGGTGTAGCAGACACCCATTACCAGTTATCCAGGTTGGACGACATGACTCTCTGTTGAGGACACCGCGGATTGCCGGGCCAAGTGGATAACCATCTCTTGCTTCCCTAGCCGATCATATATCGCTCTAATAGTTCAAATCACTTTTATATTTATTAGTGTATCTTATATTCCAGTTCAGCTTTACTTTCTGTACTTCTCACCATGCTATGATTCCATTACTCACATGCTCTACCTGCTTTTATAATGTACCATAATTTGAGACAAAGTCCTGTTTGAAAGAAGGGTTACAACTCTGGTCCTTGTTTGGTTCAAGGGTTGTAACTTGGCTTTCAAATGGTTCCCAAGTCGCCTATATCTTTGTCTTGTATTTCATTATTGCTGTCTCTTATAGTATTTCTCAATTCAAATGGAACTGCTATTGGTGTTTGCACTTGCTCATTTTCCTGACAGGATACGTTGACAAATTTTACAGATGATTCAGAGGCTGATTGCCCGACTTACTATGGGGTTGAGTCTGATGGACTAGATTTAGACCGTGGCTTGTTGGTAGAGCCACTAGACTTTGCTCACCCTGAGTAGCATAGTTTAGTTAGGTTTGCCTGACCTGCGAGCCAGCTAGTACATTTCAGTTTTGTAGTATCTATTACATATATTCTCTGAGACTTGGATGTTTATGTTTAGCTCTGACTTGTAGATTTTGGAACTTATTTCCTATTTTATCTATCATATCTCTTTTCAATGCTATCTACCTTAGTTTGATATATGTGATTGAGACTGCATTGCTATATCACCTCCATTCGGAGTGTATATACTGTACAGGTACATTTATCTGTTTTAGTCGTAGTATTTACATACTCTATATACAGCATTCTACCGCCGATACTGCGGCGTAGGCTGGACGTAACCACGTGCTCGTGCCCCTCTTCAGGGTACGGGTCGTGACACATTTTTGTGGTGGCCCATGCAGGTCTGTGTCGCAACTAGTGCAAACTCGTAATGGTGCTCGACTTAGAGTACTAATTACGAGCCTGCAATTAGGATGTAGGATCTAGGGTATAATAGGAGTTACTCAATCACATGTTAAAAATTTCTGATCTTTTGATTACCATGACAAATTCTTTTGCATTGAATTTAATTGTCCGTCTTTGATATTCCTATCATGTGCCATATTGATTCCTTGTTTCACTCTATCCTCAGGATGACGATCACTCGCTCTCAGGCAGCGGGTTCTAGCGCTGTTCCAGAGATGCCCGATCCGGCTGGTCTTCCACCTCCGGCTACGGAAGCTGCACTTGAGGGAGCTGCCCCCTCAGTTCCTACCCTTCCGACGGGAGAAGCAGTAGACACGGTTCCAGGAGGTCTTCCACCTCCAGCAGCGGGACCGCCCCTGGTCATCCCTGACATTCTTCCACCGCCGCCTCAGTTACCGGCAGATACTCAGGGTATGATGGCCCTTCTGCAGCAGATGCTGCAGACACAGAGAGCATAGACAGAGGTACAACACCGTCATGCAGAGGTGCTGTGACAGACCATGGAGAACTCACATCAGCTAGCTATGGCAGCAGTGGAGAGAGGTGCATCGGCTATAGTTCAGGAAGCACCAGCACGGCAGCAGGGTCAGGGGAGGCCCGGTACACACCTCGACTTCAGGAAGATGAACCCGCAGGAGTTCAAGGGTACCGAGGGTATCCTATACGCGGACGACTGGCTAGAGGATGTCCAGCCGAGTTTGGAGTTGGCAGAGGTCCCTAGAGGTCTGTGGGTGACTTCTGCAGCGAGCCAGTTTTTTGACATAGCGCTGACTTGGTACCGCACGGATCCGCGTGCGTCAGTGAGAGGTATATCTTGGGAGGACTTCAGGAAACTCTTCAAGGAGAAGTTCTACCCAGATGTAGCCTTGACAGCTTTGGAGGGGCAGTTTGCCAGTCTGGTGCAGGAAAACTCGTTGGTAGACTAGTATGCAGCGGAGTTCTTCCGCCTGAGCAGGTTTGCACCTAGTTTGGTCCAGGATAAGGGGTGCAAGGCTCGGAAGTTCCGGAGGGGCCTTATACATGCAGTGCGTACTCGCACATCTGGGCGACGAGACGCGACGTTCGAGCAGATCCTTATGGAGGCTCAGATTGTAGAGGAGGACTTCGGCCTCAAGCCGAAGAGGAGCAGTGACGCTCTTGGAGCTAGTTCGAGTGCAGGGCCAGCGAAGTGCCCATATTTCCAGCAGAGGCAGTTACAGCAGCAGCAGCCTCAATTGCAGTTCCAGCAGGCACCGGCGCGTGCCCAACAGCATCAGGGTCAAGGTCAGAGCCAGAGGCCGGCTACACAGTGTAACTTCTGCGGGAAGCCAGGACACACTAGAGAGGTTTGCAGGAAGAGGTTGGGTGTCTGCTTATACTGTGGGGTGCCGATCACCAGCTGAAGGACTGCCATTTTCGGGGAGTCCGAGGAGGTCAGGACAGAGCACAGCCGGCCAAAGGACCAGCAGTACAGCAGAGAGGTCCTCCACTTCAGACGCAGCTGCAGCATTTTCAGCAGCACTAGAGGGGAGCCCCTGCGGGCAGAGTGTTTACCCTGACAGCAGAGGAGGAGGCAGAGCCAGTAGGCGATGTAGTGGCAGGTCACGTTCTTCTCGATTCATTCCCTGCATTTACCTTATTTGATTCCGGTGCCTCTCATAGCGTTGTGTCAGTCTCCTTTGCTCTGAGACACAATATTATTGTTGAACCCTTGGGTAGGACTTGTAAGATATTGACCAGGGGAGGCATCATCCTGGTCAACAATATCTACAAGGGGCGGAGAGTTACTGTAGGAGGCCGAGTTTTGGGTGCGTGCTTGCTCGTGATGCCTCTCCCGAGGTACGATGTGGTACTCGAAATGGATTGGTTGAGCATGCACCATGCTAGTATAGATTGCAGAGGAGGTAGGATTTTGTTTAGGCCGCCGGGAGAGCCAGAGATTGTGTTTGCTAAAGGAGCAGCTGAGCCGGAAGATGGGTTCTACGGAGCTTTACTGGCGGGGCAGGCATTGTCGCATCCATTGATAGCTGACTTCATGGATGTTTTCCCGAGGAGTTGCCTGGGATGCCGCCGGATAGAGACATTGAGTTCTCTATAGACTTAGTGCCGAGCGCTGAGCCTATCTCACAGCACATCTATAGGGTCAACAACAGCGAGTTGGCGGAGCTGAAGAAGCAGGTCGACGAGCTGCAGGACAAGGGATTCATTAGATCCAGTTCATCGCCTTGGGGAGCGCCAATTCTATTTGTACCAAAGAAGGATGGTACGATGCATATGTGTATCGATTACAGGGTGCTCAACAACCTCACTATCAAAAACAATTACCCATTGCCGAGGATCGACGACTTGTTCGATCAGTTGAGTGGTGCCAAGGTGTTTTCAAAGATAGATCTGAGGTCTGACTATCATCAGCTGAAGGTGAAGCAGGAAGACATTCCAAAGATAGCTTTTCGGACTCGGTACGGCCAGTACGAGTTCACAGTAATGCCATTTGGGTTGACCAACGCCCCAGCTGTGTTCATGAACTTGATGAACAAGGTATTCCATCAGTACCTTGACAAGTTCGTGGTGGTCTTCATAGACGACATCCTGGTCTACTCAAAGACACCGGAGGAGCACGAGGAGCATCTGAGGATTGTGCTCGAGACTTTGAGAAAGGAGCAGTTGTACGAAAAGCTGTCGAAGTGTGAGTTCTTCCTGGACCAGGTCGAGTTCTTGGGTCATGTTGTGACCGAGCACGGGATCTCAGTAGACCAGAAGAAGATTGCTGCGGTAGAGTCTTGGTCTACGCCCAGTACAGTTGTCGAGATTCGGAGCTTTCTGGGATTGGCGGGCTACTATCGGAAGTTCGTCCAGGATTTCTTGCGAATCGTGGAGCCGATGACTAGACTCACCAGGAAGGACGTGGAGTTTGTCTGGACTGAGGAGTATCAGGCCACCTTCGATGAGCTGAAGAAGAGGTTGACATCAGCTCCGATCTAGACATTGCCGTCTGGGACAGGTGGTTTTTCGATTTACAGCGACGCTTCTGGCCGGGGTCTGGGTTGTGTACTTCAGTAGCACGAAAAGGTGATTGCCTATGCATCTAGGCAATTACGTCCTCACGAGAAGAACTATCCGACTCACGATCTGGAGTTAGCCGCTGTCATCTTTGTCAGAAGTTGTGGAAGCACTATCTGTACGGAGAGCGGGTTGAGATCTTTACTGACCACAAGAGCTTGAAGTACGTGTTCACTCAGAATGAGCTGAACATGAGGTAGAGGCGTTGGCTTGAGCTGATGAAGGACTTTGATATCGCCTTGCTGTACCATCCAGGAAAGGCCAACGTAGTTGTAGATGCCTTGAGCAGGTATCCAGTGGCTATGTATCTGACATCAGACCGTCATCTTTTGGCTGACCTGGATAGTTTGGGAATCTAGGTGATTATTCCGGACATGGAGGTACAGATGTGGGGCTTGCAGATTCTGTCTGAGTTGATAGACAGAGTCAGATCAGCACAGTTTGATGATATTGCCCTGAGGAGCATCAGGGAGCAGGTGCGGACAGGGTTGCTTGATGATTTCTCTATTGTCGAGGATGGGTCGCTGCGGCACGGTGCTAGACTGTACGTTTCGAGTGGGGAGCTTCAGGAGGAGGTTCTTCAGGAGGCTCATCGCTCTCAGTACTCTATGCATCCTGTGCCAATAAGATGTACAGAGATCTGAGGGAGCATGTTTGGTGGTACGGTATGAAGCGCGATGTAGCTCAGTTTGTATCTCGTTACTTGGTTTGTCAGCAGGTGAAGGCCGAGAGGCAGAGGCCTGGTGGATTGCTACAGCCACTACCCATTTCTGAGTGGAAGTGGGAGCACATCACCATGGACTTTGTGTCCGGACTTCCACGGTCTCCAGGAGGGAAAGACGCGATTTGGGTCATAGTTGATAGATTGACCAAATTGGCCCACTTTTTGCCTTTCAAGGTGGGATTGTCTACGGAGAGGTTGGCAGAGCTATATGTTCGTCAGATCGTGCGATTGCAGGGGGTTCCTGTGAGCATAGTTTCAGATCGGGATAGCCGTTTTACTTTCCACTTCTGGAGGAGTTTGCAGGCTAATTTGGGCACCTTGCTCAAGTTTAGTACCGCTTATCACCCCCAGACAGACGGGCAGTCGGAGAGGACTATCCAGACTTTGGAGGATATGCTTCGTACGTGTGTGCTAGATCTCGAGGGTTCTTGGGAGAATCATCTTCACATGGTAGAGTTTGCTTACAACAACAGCTATCAGGCCAGTATAGAGATGTCGCCATTCGAGGCTCTATACGGACGGAGATGCCGTACTCCCTTGTCATGGGATGATGTTGGCCAGAGGGTGCTGTTTGGACCGGAGATGGTAGTGGATACAGCTGAGAAGGTCAGCTGATTAGAGACAGACTTCGGGTGGCTCAGGATAGGCAGCGGCATTGGGCCGATAGCCACCGGAGACCGTTAGAGTTCGAGGTTAGTTTCAGTTCCTGTTTGTGATTGTTTGTGATTTGTCTGTCCTGTGTTCTGAGTTTGTTTTTATGTCTAGGCTAGTGCTTTGGTGTTCCTGAAGATTTCTACGACACGGGGCACGATTCGCTTTGGCGGAGGCGGGAAGCTTAGTCCGCGCTACATCGGACCTTTCACCATTCTTGAGAGGGTCGGTGCAGTGGCTTATCGGCTAGACTTGCCGCCTACGCTAGAGGGGGTACACAACGTGTTCCATGTGTCACAGCTGAGATGGTACGTGGCGGACCCCAGCCATGTATTGGACCATTCAGCGATCGAGGTGGGGCCTACTCTTCACTATCCAGAGCAGCCAGTGGAGATTCTGGATCGTAGGGAGAAGGTGCTCCAGAACCAGATTATACCCTTAGTTCGCGTTGCATGGAGGCATCACTCTCCAGGTGAGTCTACCTGGGAGAGAGAGGACGACATGCGGGAGCGTTTTCCTGATCTCTTCGAGCCCTGAGGTATAATTCCTGTTCCTGCTTTGTGATTCATTGTATGTTTGTTTTAATTTTGAGGACAAATTTTTTTTTAAGGTGGATAGATTTGTCACCCCCAGTTTTCATAAATAGGGGTATTTTGATAATTTTCCACTTTAAAATTATTTTAGAAGTATTTATTTATTTATGGTATTATTTTGGGGTTGTTTGAGTCGGGTTCGAATTTTAACTCATTCTGACTTGTATCGGGAACCCGGGGTAGTGTTGACCTTAGCAGGCCCACACACTAGTTAGTCATGGCCCGTGTTTGCCATGAAATATAAAAGAACAGAACAATTATCGGAGGACCGGACTTTTACTTCACGTTACAAACTCGCTTGTACAAAGAAAGCCTAGGGACGAAAACCTAGGTACAGCAATCTAAGTACAATTATTTATTTTAGATTCTGGGGGGTGACAATAGAGGCTCAGGAAAGCAATGGCAGCTCTGCCTTACTCCTTGGACGATCGGTATACAGCCTTGGCTCCAGAAGATTGCTTGGCGTTGGAAGAAATGCTCTCTTTGCTTTCTCTGCTTCTCCTCTCCAAGTATTCTGGTGCTCTCTCTCTCTATATGTGTACTCTTCTCTGTATCTCTCTGCCTGTGTGTCTCTTTTTCTCTTTTTTTTTTGCAGGAGAATGGCACCCTGCTATTTATAGGAATAGGATGTGATCATTAGGGTTGCAAATGATTGCTTCTTGGAGATGGCGGCGGCCAGTGGATTGGTCAATCTAGGCCCTTCGTTTTGATTGTGATGAATCCGGACCATTAAGTATAGTTACACCAAATCTCATCAGCAATTAATACTAATTAGAATAAATCTTCCTCATAATGATCTTCTGATATCTGCGAGTAAATTTGATTTATTCTCCTGCCACGTGTCCCAGATTATTGAGATTTGACCCAATCTCTGATTACAATAAATCTGGGAGATTGATCGGCTTAGAACACGTGTCCTAGGAGCCACTGGGGAGATATGAACCGCATAAAGATTGAGCCGCATATGATTTTGGGCCGCATAAGGTTAGGGCCACGTGTCATGGCTGCTCGGGTAGTGGCTTCCCCCCCTTCGAACCCCTGAACCGTATAGAGATGATCATTGCGATCCGCATTTGGATGCATCCGCCTAGGCCGCATGGAAATGGTCCTCTTGAACCTCATGGGGATGATCATTGCGAGCCGCATATGGATGCATCCGCCTAGGCCGCATGGAAATGGTTTCCTTGAACCGCATGGGAAGGCCTCTGCTTGAGCCGCGTGAGGCTGTCTCAGCCTGAGCCGCATGGAGCGGCTTCATTCTGAATCGCATGGAAAGTCTTCGCTCGAGCCGCATATGATCGTCCACGTGATCAAGGCCACGTGGCATTTTATAGATCTCGGGGGATTTGTGTCAGAGATCTTTTTCTCTTCCCTAGGGGGTTGTCATTAGACAGGGTCATAATTACTTCTTTTGCGTCAGAGCTGTCACTTTTTCAGAATTATCAGCCGTCACAGTAATTAATGCAGCATGGGTCGAAGGGGAGCGCTGTTGCGCCACGTGTCTTCTGAGCCGCATGAAATATTTCAGACCGTATAGTTCCTGAGCCGCATAGTCTTTCTGTGTCGCATGGGCTGTTTGAGCCGTATGGGGTTCCCTGGCCGCATGGTTCATTTTCTTTAATATTTTCCATGCTTCTACAAGACCCCCTTCAAAGTTTTCAATTTGCAAAATTGAAATACTTTGAATAAGAAGCATGGTCGTATTCTTCTGGCCGTATATGCTACGCTGGCCGCATGGATAAATCGGCCGTATGAATGTTTTGGCCGAAATGAATGTTTCAGCAGCAGGTCTGTGTCAGCCGCATAGCTCTTTTGCCACGTGCGTGGGCCTTTGATTGCCTCGAATTTGTTAACGCCGTCTTTAGGGGGAATCCCAAGGGTTGGCTCATTAAATCTTTTTTGGATACTATGCCCTGGGTGAATCTTGGGGATAAAATCCGAGGTGTCGGTTGCGCCTTCTACGAGGCGGTTACTAATCCACGTGTCTTCCCCTTCTCTCCTTTCTATAAATAAGAGAGTTTTGAGAGAGAAAACTTCTTTATTTTCTCTCTTACTGTAAATCTTTCCTGTCTCGATCTTTATTTCTTTCTTCGATTTTAGCAGATGGCTCCCAAGAAAACTGTTGCGGAGAAGAAGGCATCGTCTTCGTCGAAGGGCAAAGCTGCTTCTACTTCGACTGCGGCCGCTCTTCCACCGGTCATCATCCCCAATGTTCATCCTGACGTTCACCCCCCCATTGTTGGTAAGGAGATTGTATGAGTTGAAAAACCCTAACCGCTATGGCTACGTCGTATACTTTATGCACGAGCCTTTACGAGCCGCATGTTCATCATATGGCTGAGCTGCGAGCCGCATAAGAATATCCATTGTGTCCGCATATGCGCTTTACTGACGAAGCCGCATGAACGACGCTGAGCCGTATGGATTTTCACTGAACCGAGCCGCATAAGTGTTTTCTTGAACTTGAGCCGCATGAGGCTTTGTTAAATTAGAGCCGCATGGGTGCTCTCCCGAGCCGCATGGGACTTGAAAGCCCCCAACCGTTCTTTTTATCCATCTTTTTAACTTACACTTTTTCTGCCTTCTTTTCAGTGAATTTGCCAGTAAATGCTGTTGGAGAACTCCTGGTGGGTAGTACCCAAGCTGCCCTGGGTTATAGGTATGACCATATTGTTCAGCATATGGCGGATCAACTGCTAAGTGACGAACCCTCGGCTAGACTAAATGCCATCAAGAATCAGTCTTTCTATTTCCTTAATGCTATGATGAACTCTGGAAAATTTGAAGGGGAGTATTTGAAGCCTGCGTTCTTTTTTGGAGACGCCTTGACTGTGGAGAACAATCATGTTCTGGAGGTGTCGGAGAATTAGAGTTTTGTCTCTAACGGGATGGCGATCCGCATCCCCCAGATGGAGCGACACTTCCCATTATATTGGTTCAATATGCTCCTATTGGACCGGAAGATGGAGGAGACTTTAACCCCTACCAGAAGTGGGATGTTCGTGGGGAACATCCATTATAATAACAATCTGAAGTCCGTGACTGCCGGCAAGGTGCATACTAGCTGTTATGTGATGGGATTGGTCCCAGGTTCTTTCTTGAATATGGCGGGCCCTAACTTCATATTTTCTACTGCCGATACTTTTATAAATCAACTTGCTCGGAAGGGCTCCTATCCCGTTGGCCGGTTGATGTTCCCTGGTTGGGTACATCCTATTCCCTCGTGGACTAATTTGTCTATGTGGATCTTGCAGAAGTATGAGGCCTTTTTGTGAGAGATTGGCCTTTACCACGCTATCCGAGGCACCAGTCATAGCTTGTCCATAAACAAGAAGCTGTTCATGTCTCTGCTGGAGATGTATAATTGCCGTACGGGAACCTTTTACACACCTGTAGGGGAAATGGAACTCGCGCTCCATGAAATGCACGCGGTCTCCAAGCTTTCTTGGGGGGACGAAGCTTTTGAAGCGTATACTCCCACTAATGAGGAACTCGAAGATTTGGAACGACGGTATCCTGGCTTCGTGGCTCTTTACCAAGTGATATTGTGCCATTATAGCACATGTCATCAGATAACCCGAAAGGATAGTAACTCGGAAGGGAATGCTCCCCACACCAAGGACTGGGTGTACTATCTCTTCCCGACAGATGTCTCAAGTCAAGTTACCTCTCGTCGCCCTCGATCTCGGGAAGCGGTTAAGGACTTGGTGTCGTTGGCTAGTAGAGTGGCCACTACCAGTGACAGATTCGGGAGTAAGACTGACCCTTTTGGTTACTTTTACCAAGATACCCAAGAGCTGTCCGAGAAGGCGCTTCTGGTAGAATTTTTGATGATCTGGCTATGAAATTGTGTAGTCTCGGGAGGAGCCGGTTTTATTGAGAGAATTAGTCGTAACTTCATCCTTTCGGCTGTGAAGTTAGTTTTGCGAATCAGGCTAGCCCTCCTCCCGGCCATGGTATGCAGCATCCATCGTGGCCTCAGCACCTTCACATCTAAGGTCATCGTTCACGACGTGACCAAGGATTTCGAACAGACTGAGTTGCCCTATCACTATTTGATGGGGTGGCTGTTGATGCATTATCCATCTTTGATGAGACCGGGCTCTGAAGACGGTGTAACTGATGATGACGCATTCATCTTCCATTATCGTGATGAGCCTTGGGAGTATGAGACTATGCGGGCTTGCCGGGTGGCATTGGCAAGGGCAGATATGTACCATATTTTCGTATCCGTCCCTCGCTTTACTGCTAGGGATATATCTTGACGGTATTGTACCCCCTCAACTTTTGGACGGCCAGATGCTCCTGTGGCTGCGTAATTTTGACCCGCACATCTGGTGTATCGTAACCGTAATACTGTTTTTCTGGAGCCTTATCTGCCTAGCAGGTTTGCCCGGCAGTTTGGATACAGCCAACTTTGTCTAGACAGCCCCAGCTCTTGTTTGGGTTATGAAGGTAGTCGTCTTGATGGTATCAGGGCTTGGCAATATTATGATTCATTCCATACTCGTACCATTTTCTCGGTCCCTGCCATTAAGGAGTCAGTGGAGATCTTGTATATGGCGGCTTTGTATCATGTCATGGCAAACAAAACCCCGGTCGATTTTAACCCAGGTACCAGTTTTATTGTTGGTACCGGTCTGGAGGAAGGATCTCAAGGGGCCAAGAAAAGAAAGACTAGAGTCAAAGTGCCAGATTTGGATTCCGCTGCCGAGGGTGATGAAGGCAACGAGCATGATAGAGATGACTCTATCCTTCCAGTGGCAGACGCAGAGGTGGATCAGCCGCCTATTTTGTCGGATGAGATGTTGGGGGATCAGTCACTCGTTGCGCCTGGTCCTACTCCGAAACATAGCAGGCAAGTTTCTCCTGTTGGCGGTGTTTCTCGATCCCGGAAGCTGGTTGCGACTAGGCACCGTCCGTTAGCCATAAAAGAAAGTGGAGAAGAAGTCAACCCTGCGTCAGAGGTAACCAAACCGCTCTCGATTCCTTCTTCCTTCTTTCCTTCTAGCTTCAATTCTAATCGTCTTTGTTCCCTCTTTCAGGTGTCAGGAGAAGAAGAAGAGTTTCAAGATGCCGAGGTGGTGACCCAGGATGACGGGGACTCCCGTGAGCCTGTTCCTCTTCAAGATGATGCAGATCAATTTGTATCCCCCTTCGAGGTAACGGGGACAGAGGGCGCGACTGAGTTTCACTCAGGGATCGCGGGTGAGGGGACCATGCCAGCTGTGGATGAGCTGCAGCCTTCATGCTCCTCCCCTGGTAAGATTAGCCGAATCTTAACCTGTGAGGAAGCCTATCTGCTCTATCATCACGTCCTTCGGGTCACGTCGATTGATTGTCATTCTGGGCATACAGATCTTGCCTCTCCAGTACCGAGGATGGACGTTGTCGAGACAAACCCAGTCGAAGGGGCATTGGTGGAGAGGGGTGTACCCCCTCACTTTTCTGCTCGTCTTGACGGGCTTTCTGGGGGCTCGAGTTTAACGGGCCAGGTATCGGGGCAGTCGGGGCAGGGGACGATGGTCCTTGCGTCATCCTCTGCTCCAGTGGCTCCGAGGATAGACTTTTCTGCTCTACCGAGTGTCCGAGCTCTCCAGGCGGCAGAAGATGAGTTAGTCGTCATTCATGCATCGTTCTACTCAGACTCCGTTCCCCTGGTGGTAAGCTCTAGCGTTACTTCTCCGACGTTGCCGTCCCTGCTTCCTCTGACGCCATCCTCTGCTGAAGTTCTTGACGACGCGTTACAGGACGTGGTTGCCAGTTTTAATCGTCATTTGAAGAGGGGAATCGAGGCTGTTGTGGAAAGAGGGACCTCCTTCACCTTGGCCCGGCAATGCGCCCAGGGTCAAATTAATATCCTTAGGAATCTTCCTGGTGATGCAGGGATGGCTTCGCTTCTGGAGGCGAAATTGTTAGAGGCTGATCAGCTGGTGGCCGAGCTTCGAGTATTGCGGCAGGATGATCTGTCTGTTGTTATAAACGAGGAGCGGGGTTCCCTTATTGCTGTTATAGAGAGGACCAGGGCTGCTCGGGATAAGACCAGATCGGCCATACTGAAGAATCTCAGCGATTTATCTGATCGGTATGATCAACTGAGTTATGCGAATGAAAACGTCACGGCTCGGGAGGAATCTGTCTCTCGTGAGATTACTGAGACGCGGGAGCAGATCCTTGCGCTTCAGAAGAAGTTAACTTTCTTGGAGTCTGAACTTGAGGCTGCCCGAACTAAAAGGGGGCTAATTGTTCAGGAGGCTGACGGGGTTAATCAGGCTTCGACTGACCTGGAGACTGCCCTGAAGAAATTGGAAGATGACTTCCAGGCGCTCTTGGGCTTGGATGATGGGAAACGGTTATTCCAGGAGGCCGAGCGTCGGGCTCGACGACGGATTGAGTGGGTGACCACCTCAATGAGAAACCGGCTCCTGGAATTGTGTAACGCTGAGCTGTAGTCGGCCTTTTTTTCTTATTTTGTTTCTATTTTTTTTTGAAAGGGACGTGATCCCGAAATATGTAATACTTTTTTCTTCCTTCAAAAAAGAGTACTTTCCCTTCTACCCTTCATTTGCGTTTGTTTGTTGTACCTACGATATTGTGGTGATGTTCTCCCCCGTATAGGGGATATATTTGTGGACCTGTTATCCATGGCATACCTTGGTTTTAGGTACAGATAACAAGTTTTGGTCAGGATACCTGAAGCAGCCATAGCAAAGTGGTCATGGGTGCTCTTGGTATTGGAAAAAGAAATACCGTAGAGCAGCTGGGCTCCTGGGGCATGATGAGATGGTAGGTTTGTGCTAAGAAACTTAGCTGAGGATATTTGTGGGCCTATTATCCTTGGCGTACCCTGGTTTAGGATACGGATAATAGGATGAAGGGGAACCGACATACTTGCTTATAGGTAATGAGGACATGGCAAGTAGGAAAGTTTTTTAAACGTAGAGTCTTCCTACTCAGAGGTAATGAGGACATGGCAGGAGTGAACTCGACGGAGGGTATTGGTGGTCAACAGAGGACATTTGTGGTCAACAGAGGACATTTGTGGTCAACAGAGGATATTTGTGGTCAACAGAGGACATTTGTGGTCAACAGAGGACATTTGTGGACCTATTACCCTTGGCGTACTCCGGTTGTGGGTACAGATAATAGGTCGAAAGGAGATCATCATACTTACTCAGAGGTAATGAGGACATGGCAAGTATGAAGGTTTCTTCGACGGAGCCTTCCCATTCAGAGGTAATGAGGACATGACATGAGTGGGCTCAACGAAGGAGGGCACATAGAATGACTCAGAGGTAATGAGGACATGGAAGTTCTATGTAAGGGGTGATTTGTTTTTGGCGGAAGTGGAACGACTCAGAGGTAATGAGGATATGGCCATTTTGGAAATTTGTGGATCGATTACCCTTTTTGTGCACTGGGAGTGCGGGTATTAGATCATGAGGGAGGATCTCCTTCGAGAAGAAAGTTCAGAGGTATGATCATACATGACTTGCTACCTGAAAGAGTGACCGGGATGTGAGTTCAGAGGTACCAGCGGGTACATGACTCGAGAATCTGGAGAATGATAAGCGTAAATTCAGCGGTACCAGCGGGTACATGACTCGAAAATCTGAAAGACTATGAGGGTGAGTTCAGTGGTACCAGCAGGTACGTGACTCAATAATCTGGAGAATGTTGTTTAGACATAATATTTTTTCAGAAACTTGCCGTTGATGGGCAACATGAGCAAGTCTCCATTTTGCTTAGCGAGACGGTAAGCACCGTTGGAGAACACGGCCTCGATGACAAATGGACCTTCCCATTTTGGCTGGAACTTGCCGGCGGTCTTGTGAGTCATGACCATTGGCCTCCGGACTGCCAGAACAAGATCGCCCACTTGGAATGTTCTGATTTTGACCTTCTTGTTGAAGGCTCCTGAGATGTGTGCTTGGTATAGCTCGATCCTTTGCTGAGCTAGGAGGCACTTTTCATCTAAGGCCTCCAACTCTTGTAGTCGATGCTGGTAGTTGTCATCCGTCGTCAATTGATAAGTGAGGGCGACGCGGAGTGAGGGTATTTGAGTCTCTAATGGGAGAACTGTCTCACTCCCGTATACTAGAGAGAATGGTGTGTTCCCGGTAGCTGTTCGGACTGTAGTACGGTACGCCCATAAACACTCGTCGAGCTTCTCATTCCAGTCGCGTTTGTTGGAGGAGACAAACTTCTTGAGGAGTTTGATGATTGTTTTGTTGAATGCCTCTGCCAACCCGTTCGCTGCCGGATTGTACGGTGTCGAAGCAATATTCTGAATACGGTACTTATCGCAAAATTGATAGAAAGCGTGGCTTACAAACTGCGGACCATTATCATGGATGATCCTTCGGGGCAGTCCAAAGCAGTAAATGACGTGATGCTTAAGGAAGCTGATCACGTTTAAAGTCTTGACTTCTGCGAGTGGGACAGCTTCCGCCCATTTGGAGAAGTAATCAGTGATCGCAAGTATGAAGCGATGTCCTCGGGAGGAAGGTAGGGTGATTGGACCAACGATATCCATTCCCCATGCTTCGAAAGGCCAGGACGCCACTGTCGGATGTAGAAATTCGGATGGTTGGTGAATGAAGTCTACGTGGACTTGGCAGACTTTGCATTTTCTTGCATAGTCTATCGTATCTGCCACCATCGTGGGCTAATAGTAGCCCATTCGGCGAAGACGGTCCTGCAATTTAGGGCCAGGCTGATGGGCCCCGCAGACATCGTCATGAGCTTCTCGTACGGCTTCTTTGGCTTCTGCGTTTGACAGACACCGAAGCAGTAATCCGTCGTAGGAGCGGCGATACAGCATTTTCGTCTCTGTATCGTAGAAGAATCTGAGAGAATGCCGTCTGATGGAAGTGGCTTCCTTTGGGTTCTCGGGCAGGATGTCGTAGACGACGAAGTCGATGAATGGTTGTCTCTAATCTGGGGCATCATCGATCGTCTGGGCGGAATAACTCGCCACGAATTGCACATTGTTCTTGGGACAGACCAGTTCGTGGCCTATCACATCCACTGAATGGCGATCATAGTTCGGAACTGCTAGGGAAGCGGCAAGACCAGCTAGGGCATCAGCTTCGATATTTCGGAGTCTGGGGACATATTCGATAAAGAATCCCTCAAACGACGAGATGATGTCAATCGCTATTTGGTGATAAGGGATCATGTCTTCGTGGCGGACCTCGTATGAGCCCCGGATCTGATTGGCAATTAGTTAGGAATCGCCGTATGCTTCAAGGTATTCTACCCCCAGCTTTCTTGCAAATTGGAGGCCAATGACCAGAGTGTTGTAGTCAGCCACATTGTTAGAGCAGGGTTCTGTGAGGGAATAAGCACGGTTAATCACCAATCCGGAAGGGAAGACCAGCACTACTCCGACTCCGACGACGATGTTGCCTTTAGGTCCGGTCCTCAAAGCACCGTCGAAGAACATTCGCCATATATCATCGTAAGAGGTTGCATGCGAGTCGGCGACCTCATCTGGGATCTCTTTATATATTCTGGAGGACTCCGAGCCTGGGTGGGCTGCTAAGAAGTCTGCCAGGGATTGACCTTTGACTGCCTTTTGTGGGACGAAGATCATATGATAAGGGGACAGCAATATTGCCCATGTAGTGAGACGAGAGCTGAGTGCCCCTGGTTTAGGCATGAGGACCCTGAGAGGGTTGACTCGTGAGATTACATGTATCGTTTGTCCGGTGACATAGTGTCGTATTTTTTGAATGGCGAACCCCAGGGCAAGGCATTCCTTCTCCACAGCGGTGTATCGGTGCTCTGGCCCAATCATCATTCGGCTGAGGTAATATATGGCTTGCTCATGGCCTGCGTCGTTATTTTGTGCCAACAGAGCCCCGAGGGAATGTTCCATTGCTCGTACATAGAGCAGGAACGGTTTTCCAGAAACCGGGGCCACCAAGACTGGAGGGTTCGATAAATATTCTTTGATGCTGTCGAAGGCGTGCTGGCATTCTTCATCCCATACGAATGAGACGCCTTTCTTCATGAGATGGGTGAATGGTCGACATCGCCCGGAGAGGTTAGAAATGAACCTCCTGATGTAAGCTAGCCTCCCTTGAAGGCCTCTGAGTTCGCGAAGATTTCTCGGGGGACCCATCTCCATGATTGCTTTCGTCTTCTCAGGGTCTACATGGATACCCTGTACAGTGATGATGAAGCCCAAGAACTTTTTGCTGGATACGCCCAAAATACGCCCAGAAAGAACTTCATAGGGTTCATTTTGTGCGCTCGCATTAGGTCGAATACCATCCTTAGATCCTGCAGATGGTCTCCCTTACAGTGACTCTTAACGGCTATATCGTCAACATAGCACTCCACTATCTTGCGTAAGTGGTCTCTGAAGATGATGCTCATGGCTCTTTGATATGTGGCACCGGCATTCTTCAAACCGAAAGGCATGACTGTGTAGCAGTACGTGCCAATTGGTGTTCGGAATGATGTATGCTTTTCATCGTCAAGAGACATTTTGATTTGGTTGTACCCCGAGAAGCCATCCATGAATGACATACGTTCGAAGCTGCAGGTATTGTCGATCATGATGTCTGTGATAGGAAAGGGGAATTCATCTTTGGGGCACGCCTCGTTCAGATTGCGGAAGTCGATGTAGATTCGAATCTTTCCATTCTTCTTAAGGACGGGCACTATATTGGCGACCCAATCGGGATGTTGCTCCTCACGAATGAAGCCGCTGGCTATCAGTTTGTTGACTTCGGCTTCGATCGCGTCCATGATGCCTGGACAGAAGCGTCGCTGTTGTTGCTTGACTGGCTTCGCATCCGACCGAATATTGAGTTTGTAAAGAGCAATATCGGGATTTAACCCTGGCATGTCTTCATAACTCCAGGCAAACACATCAATGTATTCTCTGACAAGTTCTAGCAGCGACTCCCGCTCTTCGTCTGCTAGGCTTTTAATGACGAAAATTGGTTTTGGAGAAGATTCGCTGCCGAGGTCAACCTGTATGACTTCATCTTCAGTAGGAGGTTCTCTCAGTTCGAACCGTTTTTCCTATTGTGCATCCAATTGCTGTTTTCCATAAATAAATTCACTTTATTTATTTTGTATCTGAGAAAATTACAACTGTAGGAATCTAATCTAGAAGACGATTACTTTATCCCTTGGACGATGCGATGAAGAAAACTCGAACTTTGAAGAACTTGGACAGCAACTGGGCAATCTCTCTGTTCTCTCTGAAATTGACTGTAGTGTCTGATGAAGATGAAGAAACTCTTTTTTATAGAGTTCAGGATAACTGTCCTTAAGCATACGCTCAGGTAGTTACTTGACGTGTGCATAACTGCAGGGACGCGTGGCGAATTCTGATGGAGACACATTAGCGTGCGGTTGAAAGTAGTGGAGCATGTTCAGGAGAGATTGATGGCCTGGATGCCACGTTGCATAACTTCTAGAGAAGTGGATAACTAGTACAGGACACGTGAGAACGTGTGTTGACTGTAATCCTGGATATGGTTGCTGTAATATGCTGCCTCGTTGAAGGAGAGTTATACGCTGACTTGGATGATGTAGAAACAAAATAAAGCTGATACGCTTACTGGAGAAGAAAGGAGTCGTACGCTCACTTGATGAGGAAGGAGTCGTATAAACTTCATACGCTCACTGAAGAAGGAAGGAGTCGTATAGACTTCATATGCTCACTGAAGAAATGGCCACGTGGCCATCATCAATCTTCTCTGATACGCCATATCTTCAAATAACTGTCAAAAGATTTTCTCGAGCGTCGTGACTGCAGATGTGACGGCTGACAGACTGTCAAAACTGACAGTAATGATGGCTTTGTATTAATGATCTGCTGAGCTGTCCTCGTAAAAGACAAAACCAACTCTTCGAATACATATACGACGGTTGCTCTTTTCATGACAACTATCTTTGCACGAAAAGATGAGACGTCAGATTCATTCTTCATTTAATATATGATGTGCTGCCACTTTAAGAAGAAATAATAAAATATCCACTAAGCGTATGACTTTTGATAAGCGTATGGCCTTGAGCGTAAGGATTAAAATGACAGCGTGTCATAATTTTCCACATCCTACAAGACCCCCTTCAAAGTTTTCGAACTTTATGAGTTTCAAAAGTTCGAAATTACTTTGAATAAAAAAGTGGGAATGAGTCTTGACACGCTGGCATTAAATCTGTTTATGCAAAAATGAATTTATTAAATGTCATGATGACTCTTCATTTTTCGAGACTGATTGAATCTGATTTATGGAGGAATATGAACCGCCAACAAGCTTTGTTATATAAACTGAGAAAATTCAGTTTTTGACATTCATATTTCTTGTAACCATGACTCCAAAGGAAGCGGCTGAAGAAGAAGCACGAAAATTAGGTTTCTGTGCCCATGGTGACCCCACCTTTGGAGGCAAAGAACCGGAGCCCTTCGTCATCGAGTTCAAAGATGACCCCACGCAGTTAGCCAAGAATTTCTTGGGTTACTTCGGTCTGGACGGCTCCTCTACTTCTAATGGACGGAGCCTCACAGAGAAGCGTGAAATGCTCGCTGCTCTGTTGCACCGCATGGGGGTCCGAAGCGTAGAAGAGTTAGGCGTCAAACTTAGCCGCTCTGGAAAATAGAGCGTGACTTTGTTGCACCCCTTTCTTTCCCTCTTTTTTTTTGTTTTGTAAGGCCATCAGTGCCTTTAATGAAATGAATATTCAAGAATTCTCTGTTTAGTATAATTTTGTGTTGAAAACTAACATGCACCAATGAATAGCTGTAGATTACGCTGTAGGTTACGCTGTCTTCCAATGTTTGTAAGTTACGCTGGATAGCGTACATCAATGAATAGCATGCACCAATAAATAGCTGTAGGTTACGCTATCTTCCAATGTTGTGGAAAGCACTCTTTGAATATTTCCAAGGCTATGCTGGTTTCCAAAGTACACGTGGCACTCATTGCATATTTTATGAGCGTTATTTGTGGATCCTTCCCAAGAATAGGCTTGCGCTCCATACTTTAAAATAGACAGAAGAGTTTCACAGAACTCATCCCCATCTTCTTTTTCTTCTTCTCTTCTCTGAAAATGAACGTGAGATTTCACTCTCGAATCGGAAAGCAAAAGCTTCTAAATGTTCGAATTCTGAGCAATATGTCAGACATCAGTTTGCCAATTCTTAGCGTCAAACTTGAAGGTAAATCCGGCATAATACATGTACTGTTTTTGCTGTTGAAAATAAGCTTTCTGTCTCTGAGCGTGCTTGACCAACCAGTACGTTTCATATGACATTTCTGTTGATTTAATTCTCTTCTTCATGTTATTTTTCTCAGAAACTTGGCTAAAGATTTTCTTCAGAACTGGCATTGGTGATGTGGATGCTGTGGAGAATGTCCTTCTGACACCAACATCAGGGAGCTCATACGCTTTTGACGCGTACATCAGACAACTCAGAACTCTTCGTGGGATAGAAGGGTCTTCCTCAGATGGTAGGAAGAGCCTTTATACACGAGAGTTGGATGGTGGAGTCAACTCTACTACCGAGAAATCGAGTAGTAGAGTTCCTTTCACGGGAGAACTAGGAATTGTATCCCAAGGTTTGGATACATTCCTGTCTTCCTTAAGGGATTACCCCCATCCACCAATTGTATTGGCAGCACCACGACTTCGGGCTGCCATACTCTGTGGTTCTCCTCTCGTCTGAGAGAGAAGACCAGAGTTTGATTCCTGCTGATCTGGTCGTGACTGAGACCCAGACAGTCAGGAATTGCCACCAACAACGAACCTGACGGAGAAGGTCCGACGGAGAAGATCCAAAGAAGAAGATAGATCTCTATTCGGTTATCGTTGTGGTGTAGAATGAAAATCCAAGATTTGTAATAGATTTCCATTATAATTTGTAAGAAAGTCTAAGAAAATGTAATAGACTTTTTATAGTGAAATGGAAATGACAATTCTTCTATGCTCAATGATTTGTATTTGTGGATGAATTGTGGACATGATAGATAATAAAATCATCTTTTCTGTTTTAGAGTATATAATATTATCAGAGGTATTATGGACATGATAATATATAGAAACTCGAAAGAAAATAGATTGATTTCTATGCAGAGGTCAAAACATGACAAATGAGTAAGTAGATTCGGAATTGATTCAGAGGTTATGAAAACATGATAAATAACGAATCCCCACTTGATAAATTGATAGAAGATTATGAACGGACGAACCGTTTAGGAAATGATGAACGGATGAACCGTCGAATGAATGTAATAAATGAACGGATGAACCATCAAGTATTAATGAACATGTGAAACGTCGGATGAATGTGAGAAATGAATGGATAAAATGAATATCGGGAAAGAATACGTCCCTTCGATCTTTGTAACCATATGCCTATAAATAGAGCATATATTTGAGTAGAAGAATCATACATCATCCTCTTTTATCCACAATGTCTTCTGAAAAGAATACAAAGAAGACTGAAGTCGTCTCTGAAGTTACTGAAGGTGCTAAAGAGCATCTTCCTCCGCAGAAGAAGGAAATGGGCGAAAGCTCATCTACTCCCAAGCCGCCAAAAGATATCCTCGACTTCCTGGTCGAACCAGGAGAAACCGAAGAAGAAGAAGCAAAGAGGCTGGCTGTCTGTCAGTTCTTGGTGCGGTCAGGAAAAGATGTATTAAATTCTTTTGCTGATTATGTATGTGGCCCTTGTCCCAAGTATGAGAGGAATGACAGTGATCTTCCATGATGATGTACTCTTTCTTTTCTTGAAGAATTTGTCAAAATAAACTCTGTTTAAAGAAACTTTGTTTACGATGTATCCTTCCCACTTTACATCAATTTTGCCTTTATTCACTGATCTTTAGACTCAGAAATCAAAAAGACTAAATATTTGAGATAAAAAATTCAGAGGTAATATGGACATGATTTTCTATACAAGATCTTTATTAAAACCACTGGGGATCTAATAAAACGAAATATCAAATTCTCTGGGAAGATGATACATGGTGGAATATCAATTTCCTCTGGGGATAACGATATCGAAATAACTTTTGTAAAGAAGGATTTTATATTTGCTGGGGAATGATGAAAATATTATACATAATATTTCTTTAAGAATTTGCCATTGATAGGCATCATCATGACTTTCCCATCCATAGAGGCAAGCTGGTATGCTCCGTTAGAGAAGACTTTGTTCACTACGAATGGGCCTTCCCATTTTGCATCAAATTTGCCTTTGCTCATATGTGTCATGGTCATAGGACGTCTGACAGTAAGGACCAGTTCTTCCTTCTGATATGCTCTGATTTTGACTTTCCGGTTAAAAGCTTTGGAGATTCGGGCCTGATACAGCTCGATATTTTGTTGAGCATACAATCGTTTTTCATCTAGAGCTTCCAACTCTTGAAGTCGAAGACGATCATTGTTTTCTGTTGTCAGTTCATTGGATATTGCAATTCTCAGAGAAGGAATCTGGATCTCAAGGGGAAGAACAGCTTCACACCTATATACTAAAGAGAAAGGTGTACATCCAGTTGCATTGCGAACTGTGGTGCGGTAGGCCCATAAACATTCACCAAGCTTCTCGCTCCAGTTGCGTTTGTTGGAAGAAACGAACTTTTTCAAGAGTTTGATGATTGTTTTATTGAAAGCTTCTGCCAATCCATTGGCTGCTGGATTATATGCTGTAGAAGCTAAATTATTAATCCGATGATCGTCGCAGAATCGAGTAAATTTTTGAATGACGAACTGCGGTCCGTTATCATGGATAATACGCCGAGGAACACCAAATCGATAGATAACATGATGTTTGACGAAGTTGATAACACTAGAAGTTTTAACTTCAGATAACGGGATTGCTTCAGCCCATTTGGAAAAGTAATCAGTTATTGCTAAAATAAACCGATGTCCTCTTGATGATGGTGGGTTGATGGGACCAATGACGTCCATGCCCCAAGCTTCAAAGGGCCATGATGCCGCTGTTGGATGTAAGAACTCTGACGGTTGATGAATAAAGTCTGCATGAATTTGACAGGCTTTACATTTCCGAGCATATTGAATAGCGTCAGCCACCATCGTGGGCCAATAATAACCCATACGTCGGATACGATCTTGAAGTTTAGGACCTGGTTGATGAGCTCCGCAAACACCATCATGTGCTTCACGAATTATCTGTTGTGTTTCTTCACCGGCAATGCATCGGAGGAGAAGACCGTCGTAAGACCGACGATATAATGTTTTCGTCGTATGATTATAATAGAATCTGAGAGATCGACGTCGAATAGACGCTGCTTCACTCGGATTATCAGGAAGTATATCATACAAAACAAAATCTATAAACGGGCGTCTCCAGTCTTCAATTATGGCTTCTGTTTCATTTAGAAAAGACATATTCCATAGTAGAATCAGAGGAAGACGAGGGCATTTTGTCAAACTTTAATCCAGCATCAAGGTTGAAAGAATCTTTGTCTGGTTTATGAGGAAAAGCCAAAGCCAAATTATTCTCAACACAGAATAGTTCTCGGTTATAAACCACTATCACTTGCTGACGTCTGATTGGTATAGCTAATACAGCAGCAAGATTAGCTAAAGCATCAGCTTCTACATTATAGGCTCGTCGAACATGTTCAATAAGAAGTCTTCAAAAGATGAGGCTATAGAGAGTGCTGCTCGATGATAAGGTATCAAATCCTGATGACGAACTTCATACGTTCCTCTGATCTGATTGACAATAAGCTTGGAGTCTCCATAAACTTCCAAATATTGAATATCTAGATGTTTAGCAAGTTGAAGACCAATGAGTAATACATTGTATTCGGCTACATTGTTTGAACATGATTGATCTAGAGAATAAGCCCTCTGAATAGTTAGTCCTTCTGGGGATACAAGAACAATCCCAACTCCAGCGACAATATTGCCATTAGGACCTATTCTAGATGCTCCATCAAAGAATAGACGCCAGGTAGGAACTTCTTCAGAAATCAGATTTGAATCCAAGACTTCATCAGGAATCTTATCATATAATTTAGAATCTTCTGGAATTGCATGAGCAGCCAGAAAATCAGCAAGAGCCTGTCCTTTAACCGACTTCTGAGGAATATAATGCATATCGTATTGAGCTAATAAGATTCCCCAATTAGCTAGTCTGGAGTTGAGAATACCAGGTTTCTTCATCATAATCCTGATGGGATTCACTCTGGAAATGACATGAATCGTTTGACCGATAATATAATGTCGCATTTTCTGAACAGCAAACATTAATGCTAAGCATTCTTTCTCAATTGGAGAATAACGCGGTTCAGCACCTGTCATTGTGCGACTGAGATAATAAATAGCCTGTTCATGGCCATTTTTATTTTTCTGGGCAAGTAATGCACCAAGAGAATGATCCATGGCTCGAACATATAAAAGAAATGGTATCCCCGAGACGGGAGGTACCAAAACTGGAGGGTTCATGAGATACTGTTTAATATCGTCAAATGCTTTTTGACATTCTTCGTTCCAGACGAAAGATACACCTTTCTTCAGAAGTTTGTTGAATGGTCTGCAGCGTCCTGATAAGTTGGAAATGAATCTCCTGATATAAGCAATTCTTCCTTGAAATCCTCGTAGCTCTTTTAAGGTGCGTGGAGGACGCATCTCTTAAATGGCTTTGATCTTCTCGGGATCCACGTGTATACCTTTAGCGGTAATGACGAAGCCGAGAAATTTACCACTAGAGACGCCCAGGAAGGACTTAGTAGGGTTCATTTTAAGTTGATGCTGACGCATTAAATCAAAGATAGTCTTCAAATCTTGGATATGATCCTCCTTTCGTCGACTTTTGACTGCAATATCATCAACATAGCATTCGACTATTTTTCGGAGATGTTCGCCGAATATAGTGCTTATTGCTCGCTGATATGTTGCTCCTGCATTCTTGAGACCAAACGGCATCACTGTATAACAGTATGTACCGATCGACGTTCTGAAGGAAGTGTGTTTTTCATCATCTGGAAACATTTTGATCTGGTTGTATCCCGAATACCCATCCATAAATGACATTCGTTCGAAACCACATGTATTGTCGATCATGACATCAGTAATTGGAAGAGGAAACTCGTCTTTAGGACAAGCCGCATTGAGATCGCGAAAGTCTATACAGACTCGGATCTTGCCAGTCTTTTTAAGGACAGGAACGATGTTAGCCACCCATTCAGGATGTTGTTCCTCTCGAATAAATCGAGAAGCCATAAGCTTGTTGACTTCAGCTTCAATTGCATCCATAATGTCTGGACGAAATCGTCGCTGTTGTTGTTTGACCGGTTTAGCATTTGGCATGATATTGAGTTTGTGCATTACAATCTTCGGATCTAGTCCTGGCATATCTTCATAACTCCAGGCAAAGACATCGATATAATCACGAATAAGCTTGATCATGTCTTGCTTATCTGTTTCTGAAAGACTTTCACTGATGAATATTGGTTTAGGAGAACCTTCTTCACCAACATCAATTCGGATCAGTTTATCTTCGGTAGGAGGTTCTCTTTGCTCGAACCTGAATTCCCATTGATTATCTAATCTTTGAGCCCATTGTTCTGATTCGGGTGATATTTCAAAATTATCCTCATCTTCATCATTTTCCTGCGGGCCATCAACAGAGACCATATTGACGGACAAAATAGAACGATGAAGATCGCCAATACTCGTGTCAGAATCCCAAGAGAGAGAATCAGAAGACTCAGATCGTTCGTCTTCATCGGACTTTGAATCTTCATGGACTATGTTGATAAAGGAAGTAGGAGCAATGTAACCTAAACCACATTTTGTCCTTCCGTATTTTAATGGAGGAATTCGAACAGGCATTCTTCTTCCTTTTCCATTATTGAGACTGGTTCTAAAGTCATAACCCATATTCTTGATGATATTTTTGGATTGTTGACTGTAGCGACGCAGTTGTAACCTTCCAGTATCATCGTTTATGTCATCTTCTTCCAAGTTAGGAGGATTCTGGGGTCCTTTATAAAAGAAGATTGGATTTTCTCCCTTTTTTCTAGCAGGGACCACGAAGTATAATTTTTGTATGGATTCCAATGATACGTCTGTATGAAGAGTTTGAACAACCCCTATGGTTAGTGACTCTAAGTTATCTAGCAATTGTAAATAACTTTGTACATGATTACAGACATCAATATACTGCAAAGGAGATGCTTCATTAATATTAAATACTGTATTTACAATAGAAGGCTGAGCCTTATCAGACTTAGTCAAATTAATGACAAAAGGGTGAGAGGAAGAGCGATCAGAAGTTTTGTTTCAATTAAGATCGATAACAAAAGGCTCAGAAGAGGTGAGCTCCCTTGAAGAAGATCGTGGATAAGTAGTACGTCCACTGACTAGAATGACTAGAGTATCTGATCTAGCCTGAGAAGGTGGAGGGGGAGTAGTACGTCCACTGACAGGAATTATCAGTGAGCCTTGTGGAGCTTGGAAAGACGGTACAGTAGTACGTCCACTGACAGGAATTATCAGTGAGCCTTCTTCGGATGATCTAACAGACTGCGGAGGAGTGATACGCCCTTTTACAGGAATAACAAAAGTGCCAACTTTTGCTATCTCATCATCATTATCCATAGCTTGCAAGACTTTTGAGTATTCATCTTTGTACATACGAGCATCATTGAAGTAAGCTTCAACTCCTTTGAATGGACAGAGATCCGCAACTTCCTTTTGAACTTCTCCATTATCATCAACATATTTGAAACACTGATGAAGGGTCGAAGGAACGACATTATGTTCATGCAAGAATGGTCTTCCCAACAGAGCATTGTATGAGCATCCATGATTGTCGATGATGTAAAAAGTAACTTTAGTGCGAAGATCGCCTATTTGAAATTTGAGACAAATCTTGCCCAAAGGCTCACTTTTTCCTTGATTAAATCCCAAGATGGTAGTGATAGTGCTGGAAAGGCTATGTACAGGTATCTTCAGTGCGTCTAGCATAGCTTTTGGCATAATACTGAGAGCAGATCCTGGATCAATCAGGAGATGATCAACCTTCATAGAATCAATATATCCTGTATGATATAAAGGACGGTCATGTCGATTATCCTCTAGCAGCATATCGTCCTGCGTAAAGGTAATGTTTGGAATAAATTCCAATACATTATGGCAATGAGAAACAGGTTCTGTTTCCAATTTCTTGAGAAGAGTTAAGCAGGTTTCTGCTTGCAGCAGTGCTTCACTTAAAGTTTCTCGAGTCTCTTTAGAGAGGCGTAAGAGCTCGAAGATTGATAATTTAGCTGGGGTATTAGCTAGTTGAGCCAATATATCAAAATTATAAGGCTTTTCAAGTCCTGTAGGAGATGACTTCTTCAATGGTTTGTCGAAGCGGACTTGTTGTTTGCCTTTGTCAGCTGCTGTTGGTTTAGAAGGAACTGTCTCAACAGGAACATTTAAAGGTTCTTCAGTAGAGACTGGAGTTGAAGCTGTAACCGGAGGGACTTCAGAAGTTTCTTCAAGAACTTCAGCATAATCTTTCAGATATACTTTTTCTGACCGAGTTCCAGCATGAACTTCAACTTCAGATTCTGGTTCAAGGTCTATGGAAACCATGCTGCAATTCTTTATTTTGCTCTTGGTTCTTTTATGTTTGATGAGAGCTTCATTCCAGAAACCAAGGCCAACACGAGATTGATTATGTCTCATAGTGATGGCTAAAGGTGCTCGGAGTCCCTTGCCTGAGTTCAAACCCGGAGCAGTGGCTAGATCATAACCCATCTTCGCCATCAATTCACGAAATTGTGAACTGTATAAATGAAAAGCAGGTTTGTACCTATCTTCAAATTGAGGTACAGATTTTATCTCCGTAGGGAGTGAATTTCCTGCTGAGATGAAAGTAGAGGTTAGATAAAAATCGGGTGTGAAACTGGAAGTCACATTGCATGACTTAGTCTTCCCGAGCTTCTTTTTAGATGAGGAAGTCTTCCGAGGAGAAGAGGAAGACGTTTCAAACTCCGTCATTAAATTTGGGTGAATTCACATGATCTCTCCCTTCTTAGTTGTGACAGGAACAAGTCCGTCATTCTGTGCTGGTGGGATGTTTATAACTTCGAGAGTTGCTTTGGGGATAGGAACAATCCCACTTTCTACCATTAAGGGAGGGAAGTCACCGAACTGCATTGAAATTATATTTGCTGTGACTGTTTTGTCTTTGGGTGTTAATGTTACAGCTCCTGATTTAATCATCTCTTGAATCTTCCCTTTTAATACATAGCAAGACCGGATTGTATGACCCAGCATTCTATGATATGGACAGTATTTTGGATGATCTGTCTTATTGGCTTCATCAGGCTTTTTAATTTCTGGCAATTGAATCTTATTACCTTTGAGTAAGCATTCAAAGATACCCTGAACATCATCATCGTCGAAAGAATATTCTTCCTTCGGCCGAGGAGATCTCTGTTGTTGATTTGTTAGAGCTGAAGTAGCTTGGGTAGTCTTTACTTCTTGACTACTGCTTTGGAGATTGACTTCAAGAGCTTCTTTCCCTTTGCGATTGTTGGGTCGAGTACTATTGCTAGCACTCTGATTTGATTCTTTGGGAGCCATTTGTACCCCCAGACCCTTGAAGGTCTCAGCACTGACCTCGGCAGCCTTGGCACTGACAATAAAAGAAGGCCAATCTTGGAACTGAGTGGACCCTGTCCATATGCTGATAATTGGTAAAAGATTCGACTTACAAGTGTCGATGGTAACAGCATCGGGAGTTCCGAGAGGCATTTTGAAGGCTTCTCTTCTGAATCTTTCAATGAAGTCCTCGGTGGTTTCGTTATTTTTCTGTTTAATTCTTATGAGGGCTGACATGGTCATGTCGTTGAGCCCTTCATAGAATCGTTCAAGAAACATTTGCTTGAAACCGGCAAATGAGGTAATGCACCCATCAGGGAGACTTCTATACCATTCATAAGCCGTTCCTTTGAGACATCCAATGAACACCCGAGTAAGGAGGGCGTCACTTGGTTGCAGTTGATCAGTCATTACTTCAAAATGATTAATGAACTGACTTAGGGAGGTTGTCCCATCATAGAAAGAGATGGTCGGAGGTTTGTATTTTGGTGGATACGATACCTGCTTCCATTCTATCGGGTAAGGTTGCTTGATACCTAACCTTTGCAAACCATCCTTTTGTTTGAATGCCTCGAATTGAGTTCGGAGATTCTTTAACTCTTCAGAAACAATTCCAGAAGATTGGGGAGTTGTAACTTGTTGAGTGTAATTAGGAGGAGGGACTACAGCATATGTACCACCCCCAGCTTCAGACTGACTTGGAGTGGGTTGTTCAGGAACATTAGATTATACCCCTGGAATAGTAGAGGGTTCCGGGTTTGGAACAACAGGAGTATTTAATATAACTGGAGGAGCTGTCTGTTGGACTTGCTGAGTTTGATGCGGAGATTGCATAAGAGCGTGCATAGCATTCAACGTATCTGCCATAGCTTGCAACTGTTGTTCTAAGGAAGAAATCCTTTGTTCGTGAGCTTCGGTGTTAGTTGAGGGTTCATGATCGCCCTCTGCCATGTAAGTGGTAATCATTCGAGGAATAGATGATGAAACATTCTGTTCTGAATCATCACTGTGTGAATCAGTATCTTTCCCAGGGCTTTTTACAGGAGTCAATACTGGAAAATTGGACTCTCCAAGGAAGTCTTCTGTGATCTCCGGATTACCACTTGGATGATAAGAAGAAGAGGCTCTGGTCAAGGCTCCGGTCCTGGATCGAGTGCCGAGATAAACACCATCTTCAGAGTCTGATATAGCATCAGACCGTATGCTACCCCCAATATTTCTGGAGGTCATGTTGACAGAAGCACAAAGAGGTTCATCTTCATCCAACATTGGTTCATATTGAATCCGTTCGAAAACAGATTGTCTTTTTGGTGAACAACAACATTGAATTACAACTCGAGGTTGGAAGTTGCAACCATGCTTTTCATGGCAAATATGAGCAATATCATAGCCTGATGGAGTATCAATTCTCTGTTTATTTTGCAAATATTCCCGAAGATCTGTAGGAACAGATTGGGAAGTATTTGAAGATAGTTTCTGTGTAGAAACTTGTCTTTTGTTCTTCTGTCTTCTTGGTTCCTGAGACTGATTAATTTGAGCCACATAGTTCTTGGCATATTCTGCATCAGGGTCTAATATACTTGTCTCAGTGGAACCGAACCGATTCTGATTAAGCTTATTACGAAGATCCGTAGGAGATTTGACTTTGATATCAGTCTTGGATACTTGTAATTTGCCTTTCTCAGACCGAGAAATTTTGAGAGAAGGAAGATGAGTATTATTCCGACTAGGAGTCGGTAATAATCCATCTTTGGAGGAATTAGCCAAAAGGCGTTTTCTATTGTTTGATCTAGTAAGAGTACTAGTCAAATTAACTCCAGAGGTAAAGACCTTAGGAGTAGAGGAGTTGACTAAAGAGTCTTTCTCCTTGGTTGGCACAAGATGTGCAAGTTGAGGGGGAATCATTTGTATGTTCTGTGGAAGAGAACCCCCAATCTGATTTTGAGAAACAGTCAAAGGACTGTATTTGTTAGCATACGCTGACTTCAGTTTGGACTTCTGGTCATACGCTGCCTTTTTATTAGCATACACTGGCTTTGGCTCAGCGTACGCTACCTGATGTTGGCTTTTGTACGCTACCTTTGCCGTACGCTGCCCTTTGAATGCCATACGCTCAGAGTCATCAATGGCTAAAGAGCCGACTGCTGTCGTAAGAATAGAGGGAGAAGGGACCTTGACATGTCCAGAGATGGTTTTCCTTGTACACGCTGACTTGGTTAAAGAACCAACTTTGTCAGTGTGACTAGGAAAAGCCACTGTTGCCGTGTTCCGAGAAGCCGAAGTGTGCTTCATGGAAGTTGAAGACGTGTTCTTGTCAGCATGAGAAGTGACAGAAGCGTCTCGGACTGCTGCAGAAGACTTAGGGACATAGACGGAGTGTCCCTTCTTCTTGGCAGCAGGAAGAGCGGAGGAAGCAGTGCGGCCCTCCTTTGCCTTGAGCATTTCTTCATAAGCCGATTGGTCGAATTGTACAACCATCGTCTTCTTCGTCAAGCCGATCGACGAAGTATCGCATTGAGTTGTTGCTATCTCATTGGAGGAGACAGCTTTCCCCAGCAGAGTCGCCAATTTGTTTTCCATAAATAAATTCACTTTATTTATTTTGTATCTGAGAAAATTACAACTGTAGGAATCTAATCTAGAAGACGATTACTTTATCCCTTGGACGATGCGATGAAGAAAACTCGAACTTTGAAGAACTTGGACAGCAACTGGGCAATCTCTCTGTTCTCTCTGAAATTGACTGTAGTGTCTGATGAAGATGAAGAAACTCTTTTTTATAGAGTTCAGGATAACTGTCCTTAAGCATACGCTCAGGTAGTTACTTGACGTGTGCATAACTGCAGGGACGCGTGGCGAATTCTGATGGAGACACATTAGCGTGCGGTTGAAAGTAGTAGAGCATGTTCAGGAGAGATTGATGGCCTGGATGCCACGTTGCATAACTTCTAGAGAAGTGGATAACTGGTACAGGACACGTGAGAACGTGTGTTGACTGTAATCTTGGATATGGTTGCTGTAATACGCTGCCTCGTTGAAGGAGAGTTATACGCTGACTTGGATGATGTAGAAACAAAATAAAGCTGATACGCTTACTGGAGAAGAAAGGAGTCGTACGCTCACTTGATGAGGAAGGAGTCGTATAGACTTCATACGCTCACTGAAGAAGGAAGGAGTCGTATAGACTTCATACGCTCACTGAAGAAATGGCCACGTGGCCATCATCAATCTTCTCTGATACGCCATATCTTCAAATAACTGTCAAAAGATTTTCTCGAGCGTCGTGACTGCAGATGTGACGGCTGACAGACTGTCAAAACTGACAGTAATGATGGCTTTGCATTAATAATCTGCTGAGCTGTCCTCGTAAAAGACAAAACCAACTCTTCGAATACATATACGACGGTTGCTCTTTTCATGACAACTATCTTTGCACGAAAAGACGAGACGTCAGATTCATTCTTCATTTAATATATGCTGTGCTGCCACTTTAAGAAGAAATAATAAAATATCCACTAAGCGTATGACTTTTGATAAGCGTATGGCCTTGAGTGTAAGGATTAAAATGACAGCGTGTCATAATTTTCCACATCCTGTCATTTTAATCCTTACGCTCAAGGCCATACGCTTATCAAAAGTCATACGCTTAGTGGATATTTTATTATTTCTTCTTAAAGTGGCAGCACAGCATATATTAAATGAAGAATGAATCTGACGTCTCGTCTTTTCGTGCAAAGATAGTTGTCATGAAAAGAGCAACCGTCGTATATGTATTCGAAGAGTTGGTTTTGTCTTTTACGAGGACAGCTCAGCAGATCATTAATGCAAAGCCATCATTACTGTCAGTTTTGACAGTCTGTCAGCCGTCACATCTGCAGTCACGACGCTCGAGAAAATCTTTTGACAGTTATTTGAAGATATAGCGTATCAGAGAAGATTGATGATGGCCACGTGGCCATTTCTTCAGTGAGCGTATGAAGTCTATACGACTCCTTCCTTCTTCAGTGAGCGTATGAAGTCTATACGACTCCTTCCTCATCAAGTGAGCGTACGACTCCTTTCTTCTCCAGTAAGCGTATCAGCTTTATTTTGTTTCTACATCATCCAAGTCAGCGTATAACTCTCCTTCAACGAGGTAGCGTATTACAGCAACCATATCCAGGATTACAGTCAACACACGTTCTCACGTGTCCTGTACCAGTTATCCACTTCTCTAGAAGTTATGCAACGTGGCATCCAGGCCATCAATCTCTCCTGAACATGCTCCACTACTTTCAACCGCACGCTAATGTGTCTCCATCAGAATTCGCCACGCGTCCCTGCAGTTATGCATACGTCAAGTAACTACCTGAGCGTATGCTTAAGGACAGTTATCCTGAACTCTATAAAAAAGAGTTTCTTCATCTTCATCAGACACTACAGTCAATTTCAGAAAGAACAGAGAGATTGCCCAGTTGCTGTCCAAGTTCTTCAAAGTTCGAGTTTTCTTCATCGCATCGTCCAAGGGATAAAGTAATCGTCTTCTAGATTAGATTCCTACAGTTGTAATTTTCTCAGATACAAAATAAATAAAGTGAATTTATTTATGGAAAACAATTGTTGGGCCCACGGCTCTAGCTCGAGGATCTCGGGGATGTCTTCGTCTTCTTCGTAAGCGTCGGCGAATGCCATGTTGACTGACAAGACTTGTCTGAACACGTCTCCGATGCTGGTATCCGAGTCAGAAGTTGGTGACCCGGTTGAATGTGACTGCCAGTCGCATTCTTTATCTGAACTCTCAGGGGTCGTAGTAGGCGTTACATACCCTAACCCGTATCGAGTTTTGCTATAGTAGTCCCGTGGTTTGCCCGCCGGGACTGGCGGCTTCAAAGGTAATCGTCGCCCAGTGCCGTAGTTCAAACCTGGCATCGTCTCCAGATCATACCCCTGTTTCTGCATAAGATATTTGGATTGGGCGCTATAAAGATACAGAGGCAGTCTTCCGGCATCTGACCCGAGGTCGACTTCCTCTATGGTGAAGGGATGCGGGTCGTCCTTCCGGCCGAAGATGATTGGATGGTCTCCTCCCTCGATTATTCGGTAAGCATCTTCTACTGGAGTAAGCTGGATCACGGTGTACACATTTGTCACCTGTGTGTGTAGGTGAGTACCTATACCGTGTTCCATAGCATACATTGTACATAGCTTATTGAGCTCGGTGTAGTTCAAAGATAACCCTTTATTGATGAAGTAAGGTATCTTTTCTAGAGGGATTACATCATCAGTGGAGGGAGCATCAATGTGGGCAGCCACATACTTGGCTAGCTCCGGTTCCTCTTCGGCTACCCCCTGCATAAGTAAAGACTGAGGGGACGACCTGGGTAGCTTGATCGTCAGAGGTTCAGCTGATGGAGCAGAGCGTGGAGTTGTTGGCAGACTAGCGACCCCTAGTTTGGCATTTGATATGGAGCGAGGAGTGGCTGGTTCGCTAGAAGTGTCAGACCTTGCATCGGGGTGATGACCCTTCTTGGGAAGGCGTATCGTCAGTGGCCTATCGGAGGGATCGAGCTTCTCCGTTTGGGGTTGACCGACTCTCGGCAGTCTGATTGTTAGTGGCCCCGTTGTGGGTCTCGGCATTTGGCCAGACCTTGGCCGCCGGATTATCAGCCTCTCTGCTCCTCCTGCGTCGAGAGGCTGATCGCGTCCTTCCGCAGAATGGCAGTAATGGATGCGGACCTGCCTGGTTTGCGAGCTTGGAGGTGGATCGTCAGAGGTTCTTCTGATCCTGTAGCTGTCTCGGTATGAGCTTGTACATCTCCTTTATCAAGGTGCCTCTTTGACTTTTCGTATAGACAGAAGTCTGAGTAGTAGGATTCGACCCCTTTGAAGGGATCGATATCAGCAAATTCTGTTTTCACGAAGCCGTGTTTGTCGATATTTTGAAGCACTGGTGTAGCATGGAAGGCACGATCATATAATCGTGTATCCATGGGCGCCCTAAGAGGATGTTGTAAGAAGTGTCTGCATCTATGACGTAGCAGGTGACTTCGGATTGGAGATCGCCAATCTGATACTTCAGAAGAATCTTTCCGATTGGGTAGCTCCTGTCCGAATTAAAACCGCTGATGGCAGTGCTTGTGGGTGTCAGGCGATGCATTGGGATACGGAGATGATGTAGCAGACCCTTCGGGATGATGCTTATAGAAGAGCCAGGATCTATGTGCATCCGGTCCACCTTCACGTCGCCGATGTATCCAGTGTAGTATAGGGGGCGATCGTGCAGATTAGTTTTGATGAGCATGTCCTGCGGAGTGAAGACGATATTGGGCATTGCTCCCGTGCAGGCGCTGTCTTGGAGATCCGCAGGCGGGTTAACTTGAGCCAGGTATGCGTCGGCATTTTGGAGTGCATCGCTCAAAGCTGTGCGAACATCCTTGGAGAGTCTCAGGAGCTCGTATAATGATAACTTGGCCGGTGTGTTAGCCAACTGCGCTAATATGTCGAAGTTGTAGGGCTTCTTCATCCCCTGTGATGCCTCTTTTCGGAGGGATTTGTCAAAACGAGTCTCCCTCGGCCTAGGCTTGTCGGTCGTTGAAGGCTGAGCCGGTCCCGGAGCATCAGTTGTAGTGGGTTGATGATTTTCAGCTGTGTTGTCAACCATAGGTTGGGATTGTGCTCCAGACCGCGTGATGACGGCTGTAGCTTCTTCGATATCTGCTGAGATCGTGCGGCAGGATCTGACTTTTTCACTCTTTTTCTTGCAGGTAGAAGATGATATGGGCCGAGTCACTTCCGATACCAAATCTGGATGGATCCACATGACCTTCCCTTGTGATGTGGTGAGGGGCACTAGACCAGCAGCCTGATCTCAGGAAGGTGGAAGATTAGTAATCTCCATTGTCGCCTGAGGGATGGAGACCACCCCGTCTTGAGTTTTCGTTGGAGGGAAGCTGCCGAGTTGTACCGACACCATATTGGCTGCCATCGTTACCTCTTAGAAATCGATGGCCAAAGTGTTCGAATCGATAAGGTTTTGGATGTACCGTTTCAGCTGGTAGCAGTCGTGTGTAGCATGGTGGACGTAGCGATGATAATGGCAGTACTTTGGATTCTCCATCTCTGACGGTCGCGGTTCTCGTCTTGGTGGAGGAAGCTGAATTCTGTCCCCTTGTATGAGCATGTCCAAGATGGGCTTGACGTGACCGTCTTTGAAGGAGTACGTGATCTGCGGCCATTGTTTGTCTGCTGGCTTTGGCTCAGGTTTTTGTGCCGTGTCGGCCACCATAGCCTGCTTGCCCCTGCTGTCTCGATTGTTGGAGGAATTACCCCCATTGTCGTTGTTGGTGCTAGGACGTTTGCCCTTGTTCTTTCCGTCCGAGATGTGCAACCCCAATTGGCGAGCCTTCTTCAATCGTTCTTTTGCGCTTGTGGCGCTGATGATGAACGTCTTCCAATCCTTGAATTGACTTTCGTCCATCCAGAGACTGATCGTTGGAAGCAGTCTCTTTTGGCAAATTTTAATCAAGGAGGAATCCGGATTTCCGGAGGGCAGCTTCATGGCGGTTTAGCGGAACCACTCAATGTAGTTCCTCGTTAGCTCCTTCTCCCCTTGGACGACGTCCATGAGGATGGACATGGTGACGTCCTGCCCTACTTCGTAGAATCTCTCCAAGAACATGTGCTTGAAGCCGGCGAAGGAGTAGATGCAGTTGTCCGGCAGATTGCGATACCAGTCGAAGGCGACTCCTTCCAATGCCCCAACGAATAATCATGTGAGAATAGCATCGTCATGGAGCAAATGGTCAGTGGTGACCTCGAAGTAAGTGATGTACCGACTTGCTGAGGTCTTGCCATCATAGGGATTGATATTGAACGGCTTATATCTTGGTGGGAATGGCACATCCCTCCATGCAGCGGGGTATGGTTGCCGTATTCTGAGGTCTTGAGAATTCTCTCAGGCGTGGAACATGGCTCGGAGCTCTTGGACCTCTCTTCTTACTTCGCGGGCTTCATCCACGGCGGTGGGGGCCGTTGTTTCCGGAGGATTGTTGCCCGGGTTCGGTGCCGCCGAATTCGAGTCCGCATTGACCGTAGGACCCGCGCTGGTTGGGCCAGGCGTCCCTCCTTGCAGAGTTGGAAGGGCCGCTTTAATCTCGTCTACAGACTTGACCAAAGCAAGCAATATCGCTTCGAGACTGTCGATGCGCTGGCGATCACTGGAACCACCTTGGTTGCTGTCTGTCATGAATACTGTTTTTACATGAGGAGAGGTAGACAGAGCGGTGGAGGAAGCGCTCTCCGAATCGTACCCCTGTAGTGAGAAGTCATCGGGGTATGTGGGTATGTTCCCTTCTGATTCAGACTCAGAAGGAACAGTACCTCCAATCTCCGAGTTTGCCTCGTCTTGGGAGTTATGGATGTCATCGGGGACGTCGAGATTTGCTGCATCTGATGGGAGAGTTGTCTCCCACGGCTCGTCTTCTTGGAACATTGGGTTGCTGTGGAGGCTCGGAGGGGTGCTACCCCCAGTCTCAGCAACCCCCTGCGTTATGGACGACGAATCTCCTACTGTAGCAGATTTCGTCTTAGAGCGAGTACTTTGGAAAACTCCGGTGGTGGCACCCGCTTAGATGACAGTCTTTTAGTCACAGTGGTTGAGATTTTTGGACTGGGAACATTTGTCTTCTTCTCGCTTCCATCAGTGGAGACTTTCCGAGCAGAGTTACAAGATACGATGGGAAGTGCCTCGTCTTCTAAAGATGGCTGTCGCAGTCTTTGAAATACGGACTGTCGGCTTTTTTTTTGCCGTCGCACTGTTGCAGCAGCAGTTGCCGATGACTTGAGTGCAGTGGCGTCCGTGAGGGGACTTTTTGCACCCCGATGCGTCTTCTCTTTCCTTGCGTTTGTGGAGGATAGCCTCACGCAAGTTAGATGGGTCGGGGTCGACCATTTCTGCTCCCAGAATTTTGGGAGACTTTTGCGAACCTCTCTGTCCGTCTGCCGCCGGGGGCTGGACTCGAGTGGTTCTGTATAACTTTCCATCTGAGGCCCGCATAACGGTATGCGGGACGCTCGGATGGTCGGAGGTTAGATTAGCGGATCGAACTCGCCAGGCTCGTGCTGCCTTAGACTTCTTCGCTCTAGTGCGTAAAGGCACATAGTAGGAAGAGTCTAAGTGATACTGGAGAGAGTCAGATATGTCTTCTTGGGAGCACAAGAGATCAGGACCATAAGAGAGGCGGTCGAAGACGGAGCCGCGTGGAGTAGGCGTCATACGGCTGTCTTCGGTGGTCTGTATGTGGTTGGCAGGCGTAGCCGTATAGGCCTTCTTCATGCGGCTAGGAGTCTCAGCCGCATGATTCTTCTTTATGCGGCTGGATGATCTGGCCGCATAGATTTTCTTCATGCGGCTGGTGGATCCACCCTCATAAACCCCCTGCATGTGGTTGGCAGGAGTGTTCGGCTTCTTCTTGGGACGCACAGAGTAACTCTTTGCCCCTACAAGTCCAGCATCGTAGTGTCTTCCTTTGCCGGACTTGGGAACAGCAGAGTTCTTTATGGCTTGAAGTGGAGCCGCATGAGAATCGCCCTCGCCGTCTTGGACAGCAGAGAGTATCCCGTCCAGAGCTTGTGGAGGAGCGAATGACTTCGGCCTCCACTCGCAGCAAGCTTTCTTTGTGCGGGTTCGCTTCTGGATCGGGCCAGCACTTCCTTCAGAAAGCATCTCTTCGAATGCCTGTTGGTCGAAACGGACGACCATCTTCTATTGCGTGGAGCCAAGCTTGGCTGCATCCGACTGTGTCACCAACTCTTCAGCCGTGGAGAAGTTTGTCCCCAGCAGAGTCGCCATCGTGTTTGCCATGAAATATAGAAGAACAGAACAATTATCGGAGGATCGAACTTTTACTTCACATTACAAACTCGCTTGTACAAAGAAAGCCTAGGGACGAAAACCTAGGTACAACAATCTAAGTACAATTATTTATTTTAGATTCTGGGGGGTGACAATAGAGGCTCAGAAAAGCGACGACAACTCTGCCTTACTCCTTGGACGATCGGTATGCAGCCTTGGCTCCAGAAGATTGCTTGGCGTTGGAAGAAATGCTCTCTTTGCTTTCTCTGCTTCTCCTCTCCAAGTATTCTGGTGCTCTCTCTCTCTATATGTGTACTCTTCTCTGTATCTCTCTGCCTGTGTGTCTCTTTTTCTCTCTTTTTTTTCGTAGGGGAATGACACCCTGCTATTTATAGGAATGGGATGTGATTATTAGGGTTGCAAATGATTGCTTCTTGGAGATGGCGGCGGCCTGTGGATTGGTCAATCTAGGCCCTTCGTTTTGATTGTGACGAATCCGGACCATTAAGTATAGATTACACCAAATCTCATCAGCAATTAATACTGATTGGAATAAATCTTCCTCATAATGATCTTCTGATATCTGCGAGTAAATTTGATTTATTCTCCTGCCACATGTCCCAAATTATTGAGATTTGACCCAATCTCTGATTGCAATAAATCTGGAAGATTGATCGGCTTAGAACACGTATCCTAGGAGCCACTGGGGGGATCTGAACTGCATAACGATTGAGCCGCATACGATTTTGGGCCGCATAAGATTAGAGCCACGTGTCATGGCTGCTCGGGTAGTGGCTTCCCCTCCTTTGAACCCCTGAACCGCATAGAGATGATCATTGCGAGCCGCATATGGATGCATCCGCCTAGGCCGCATGGAAATGGTCCTCTTGAACCTCATGGGGATGATCATTGCGAGCCGCATATGGATGCATTCGCCTTGGTCGCATGGAAATGGTCCCCTTGAACCGCATGGGAAGGCCTCTGCTTGAGCCGCGTGAGGCTGTCTCGGCCTGAGCCGCATGGAGCGGCTTCATTCTGAACCGCATGGGAAGTCTTCGCTCGAGCCGCATATGATCGTCCACGTGATCAAGGCCACGTGGCATTTTATGGATCTCGGAAGATTTGTGTCAGAGATCTTTTTCTCTTCCCTAGGGGCTGTCATTATGACAGGGTCATAATTACTTCTTTTCGTCAGAGCTGTCACTTTTTCAGAATTGTCAGCCGTTACAGTAATTAATGCAGCATGGGTCGAAGGGGAGCGCTGTTGCGCCACGTGTCTTCTGAGCCGCAAGAAATATTTCAGACCGCATAGTTCCTGAGCCGCATAGTCTTTCTGTGCCGCATGGGCTATTTGAGCCGCATGGGGTTCCCTGGCCGCATGGGTTATTTTTTTAATATTTTTCATGCTTCTACAGCCCACATGTTAGTATTTTAGTTAGTGACTAGGCTAATTATTTTGGTTAGTATTAATTAAAATTAGTGATTTAGGATTGACCAAACTACCTCCGACTTAATCCCTTGCCAATGTTTTAGCAAATAGACTAGAGAGGGGCCTTTGGACTTTTTTCCAATAGGACAAAAACAGCCTTATTTGGCCGGCCACACATGTAGGGGATAGGGACAAGTCACTTTATTATTTCCTCTTTTATTTCTCTCTCTTGTTCTTCTCCAAATTGATTTGAGAGCAAACCCTAATCAAATCATCACCAAATCCTTCCATTTCTCTACCAAACCTTCATCCTTCCTTCTCCATTCAAGCCAAGGGAGGAGCTCCTCAAGTTTGAGAGGATTCGGAGCTCGTTCGTGTCCGTTTGGGATTCCTACGTATCGGTGGCATTTCGGGATCGATTCGAGTCACCGGGAGGTATAAATCCCTTTTCCTTCTCATTCTTTTCATGCATTAGATTCATTTTGACCTATAGGAATGACTCCCATGGTTTGGTGCCCATTGGTGTCCATTTCGTGTCCAGTTGGACATTTGTAGAGGTGTCCTAGGAGTAGGATCGTGTCCTAATGGGAAAAAACCTATGTGGACACTTGTGGAATTAATTGTATATTAATTTATTGTTGTTCTAAATATTATTCCAGATTTTTCATGTGTTTAGATTTGTAATTTCCATAGTATCATAATGTATCATATTATATATATATATATATATATATATATATATATATATATATATATATATATATAATATATATATATATATATATATATATATATATATATATATGGTGGATTATATATGTGGATATATATGTGTGATACTTGGTGATTGGTTGTGGGTACATAGAGGGTCGCCCAAGTGGGAGGATATGTGTGTGTGTTTGTGTTTGTGTTTGTGTTTGTGTGGGTAGAGTGGTTGTGTAGGCAAGGTGTTTGAGGATTGGTGTGAGAGTTGGGAGAGGAGTTTGTGAGTGAATATGAGGGGGGGGGGAGGGGATAACCCAGCAAACTCAGTCCAAAACACCACTCAATGACAGTCCTAAAACCCCCCATGGCTGTCCTGGTTTGACCCCCAAAACCCACACTTTGCAGCCCATGTAATCCCCTACATGGCTGTCCAGAAATCACTCCATGTGGCTGTCAATGACAGTCCATATTTTTTTAAATCAGTCCACTACAAAACAGTCCTATTGGACAGTAAAACCAGTCCCCAAGTAGCTCCAGTTCAGTCCAGATTTACCCCCCTATTGCTGTCAATTCAGTCCCTAATTGCTGTCATTTTTGGCCTACACAAACAGCCCCACATTCTACCCTTAACAGCCCAAGTTTAACCCCAAATGGCTGTCCCTATAACCCCACAAACCAGTCCCATTGGACTGTAAAACCAGTCCCTACTTTGCCACATTGCAGTCCCTTACATCCTATATTGGCTGTCACTTGTTGTCACGCCCCTGAACCAGAATACTGGAGAGCGGGGGCAGACAAAGCCAGCTACGTATATTGAAATGGGAAGCACCTCAATATACGGTCACGGCTGTCTAGAAATATGAGGATTTACTACAAGCCAACAGTCTCTTATGGTCATGAACAAGCCTAATGTCTCAATCACAAGCAAGTAAGTAGGGTCGCAAGATGTATGATCATTAAATATACAATAATAAGGCGTCCCAAATATTACATATTCAGCTGATCATGAAGCTAGTCGTACAAAATGCGGGGACTAGCAAGAGTTAAGTCATACATGATCAACCCTAGGATTTGTTAATCATGTTTACAGCCCGTAGGCAGACAGTAAGTAAAGTGCATCGAGCTAACAGGTGCTCGTCGGCTAAACGCCTCAAAAGAATAACTTTACAATAGAGTGAGCGAAATAAAATAGAAAACCCACTCGTAGCCCGGGTTCCTTCTAGTCGCCACCATTGGGCTGGAAGCTTGGTAGATCCTCGGGAGCCGCTCCGAAATCTGGCCACACAAAACCAGCTGGGTCAACCCCAGAAAGAGCAAATGCCACAAGGGGGCCACGAAATAAGAACAAAACCAGCAATCAGCACAAGAAAATCTAATATTAAAACTAGGATTTACGAAAACATGTCAGGATTATATACGACGAGATAACCATGGAACTATTCCGATAGCCAGGTTACAACCCGTAAACCAAACAAGGACCGGGGTTGTAACCCTTCATCTGAACAGAACTTGGTTTCCCACCATTTATCGGCAAGGTAATATTGCAAGAAATCAAGACATGGAGCAATCTTGTACTGGAATCAAGACATGGCTAGACTGGTTATACCTCATTCAATCAATCACGGCCAAGCAGATACTACGGCTTACTACTTTAACTAACTAGGGTTATCACAGGCCAAATTACTAACAAGATGCAGTGAGATTGTTCCACAGCCACAAGCCCTGCAGACCATCCAGGTTACCCAGGTCGAAAGTTAGGGGTTGAATTCTGGTGGGTACATTGCCCGGGAGACAAATGTACCCTTAGGTGACTTAGAGGGTGCAACACGCGACGGTGTGCTGGAAATGAGCCCTACTCGACGGCAGGCTACAGATCCCAAGAGCGCCCAGGTAACGGGATTGCCTGTAGCTGTGTCATTTCTTCATGACTACTGTGTTATTCTAGTTATTAACCTTAATCCATTTTAGTAGGTACTCCTGACCGTGGTACTCAGGAGTCCCATCCTAGACATGATGCAAGACAGGACAAGTGGTTTTAACAAGCAAGCAAGAAAGAATTACCTATGGTGTCAAGGCAGGTCAAGTTAAGTTAGCCATCGCAACAGCATTAAGATAAATCAAGCCAGGGTACTTGTCACGAGTGTGCCACGATGGGCCACTATCATGTCAGGTTGGTCAAGTCAGAAGTGCACTACTACGGGTCGCTGTCGTGTTGTGCTAGTCCCTTGTCATACCATGCCATGTACAATAGTCATTCCAAACACATTAAGTAAAATCAAGTTCATGACAAAAGGCGTAAGGATATAAAATGGGCGTAAAATATCTAATAAAATATCAATATACAGGGCCATAGAAAAGCCAAGCTTAAAGAAATAAGACCAAAACTCCAAGAGCCAATGGGTTAAGCAAGGGGTCAGGGGAACAACGCACGCACAAGACACGCACGCAGGAGAGCAGCGTACGCGAAAAGTCACGCACGTAAGAGAGCTGCGTACGCGAAAAGTCACGCACGCAAGAGAGCTGCATACGCAAAAAGTCACGCACGCAAGAGAGCTGCGTATGCAAAAAGTCACGCACGCAAGAGAGCTGCGTACGCGAAAAGTCACGCACGCTGGAGAGCTGTGTACGTGAAAAGTCACGCACGCAGGAGAGCTGCGTACGCGAAAAGTCACGCACGCAAGAGAGCAGCGTACGTAAAAAGTCACGCATGCAAGAGAGCAGCGTACGTAAAAAGTCACGCACGCAAGAGAGCAGCATACGTAAAAAGTCATGCACGCAAGAGAGCAGCGTACGTGAAAAGTCACGCACGCAGGAGAGCAGCGTACGTGAAAAGTCACGCACGCATGAGAGCTGCGTACGCGAAAAGTCACGCACGCAAGAGAGCAGCGTACGTGAAAAGTCACGCACGCATGAGAGCTGCGTACGTGCAAAAGCACGCAAGTAGAGAGCTGCGTACGCGTAAAAACACGCACGCAGGGTCTGGGTCTTCTTTTCCATGGCTGAGAAGAAGCTCTCATGGCTCCCAAAACTTCAAGGCATCACAACTTGGTCATCCGAACTCCAAATCCAGATTTCCAAAGTTCTAACCAGGGTGGAATTAAACTCTCTTCCACATGGAAACATCAAAACCCATAAAAATCCAACTTAAGTAGATAAAAACCATACAAAACCGAAAATAGCGAAAACCTAGATCTAGAGCAATAGAGACTCCAAATCACAAAATGCTAAGTTCTAATATTGATCACCATATCCTAAACTAGCAAATGGACAAATAAAAGAGGGTTCTCATATGGTGGCAAGGTGCACTTGCCTATGGGTGGGTGTGTGTAGAGGAAGGAGAAGAGTGTTGTGTAGAGGAAGGAGAAGAAGAAATAAATGGTGGTTTATGAGGAGAGAGAAAAGGTTGGTAGAGTTTTAAAGAGGGTGGGATGTGGTGTGTTGAGGGTGGAGTATAGGCTAAGGTGTTCTAATACATATTAAACCAAACCAAACCAACCCAATCCCATTAAAACCGAGCCATGTCAAAAAAACCCAAAATATGAGAAATACCAAAATTCTACAAGTTAAAAAAAATAAAAATACATGCAAAAATCCAGATACGAGTATAAATACGAAATACAGAAAATGAGGGTGACAACTCTACCCACCTTAAAAGAATTCCGTCCTCAAAATTTAATCAAGGAGCTAGAGATTGTCACGACAAGCTACATTAAACACAGGCAAGTTATACTAAGCAGTTCAATCATACAATCATACAGTGCAAGCAAGGAAGGGAAAACGTAAGGCATAAGAAAGACATTATACCTCACGAGTCAAACAGGCAGGGATATCGCGATCGGATGTCGTCCTCATGCTCCCACGTTGACTCACCTAGAGAGTGATGACCCCAAGCAACACGGACTAATTTAATAGTCTTGTTCTTGAGTGTCTTCTCCCTCCGGTCCAATATAGACACGGGCCTCTCCTCATACGAAAGGTTGGTACCAACAACCAATTCCGAATGGTCTAGGATGTGGCTTGGGTCCGGAATATATCGTCATAATTAGGACACATGGAATACATCATGTACCTCACTTAGCGACGGCGGAAGAGCGAGACGATAGGATACATCTCCTACTCGTTCTAGAATATCGAACGGCCCTATATACCTAGGACTAAGCTTTCCTCGCACGCCGAAGCGAATGACGCCGCGGTTAGGCGAGATCCTAAGGAATACATGGTCGCCGACAGCAAATTCTAAGGGACGTCGATGAGCATCGGCCCAATGGCGCTGACGGTCCTGGGCAACTCGGAGGTGATCTCTGACCTTCCTGACCACTTCAACCGTCTGGAAATTCAATTTGGGTCCGAGCATCTGCCTCTCCCCGATATCGTCCCATGCTAGCGGGGATCTGTACTTCCTACCATAAAGAACCTCGAAGGGTGCCATCTGGATACTGGCCTGATAACTGTTGTTGTACGAGAATTCTACCAGGTGCAGATGATTCTTCCATGAACCACCGAAGTCAAGGGTACAGGATCTCAACATATCTTCAAGAGTCTGGATTGTGCGCTCTGATTGACCATCCGTCTGCGGGTGATAAGCTGAGCTGAATTGAAGGCGAGTCCCCAAACTCTTCTGCAAGCTGCGCCAAAAGTGTGATGTAAATCTTGAATCCCTGTCCGAGGTGATGCTGACTGGCACACCGTGAAGCCTGACGATCTGCCTGAGATACATCTCTGCTAACTGTGCCGTCGACTGTCCAACTCTGAATGGGAGAAAGTGTGCCACCTTGGTAAGCCTGTCCACAATTACCCAAATAACATCTCTGCCGGCCGGAGATCTGGGCAATCCGGTCACGAAATCCATGGTTATATGTTCCCATTTCCATTCTGGGATCGGTAAGGGTTGAAGAAGTCCAGCGGGCCTCTGATGTTCAGCTTTAACCTGTTGGCAAACCAAACACCGAGAGACAAACCGGGCTATCTCCCTCTTCTTGCCATTCCACCAGAAATGCTGACGGATATTACGGTACATCTTCGTACCACCCGGATGAATAGAAAATTGTGAACTGTGGGCTTCTGCCATGACTTCCTGTCTGATATCTCTACTGGGTACACAAAGACGAGTATCGTGCTGAAGTGTACCATCTTCATGGATACATAACTCTGGCCTTCTTTCTGCTTCACACTCTGCTCTGAGTCGCTGGATCTTGGAATCTGTGGACTGCGCCACCCGGATTCTCTCAACTATGCTGGACTAAACCTGTAGGCTGGCCATCAATGCCACACTGGTTGGAAGAACCACTTCAATTCCTATCTTCTGAAGATCTACCAATAATTTTGGTTACGCCGTCAGGAAATAAACTCTGGCTCTCCTGCTCAATGCATCTGCTACAACGTTGGCCTTCCCGGGATGATACTGCAAATCCACATTATAGTCCACTAGTAGCTCGAGCCATCTTCTCTGCCGCATATTAAGGTCCTTCTGGGTGAAAACATACTTCAGGCTCTTATAATCAGTAAAGATCTCCACTCTATCTCCGTACAAGTAGTGTCTCCACAACTTCAAAGCAAACACTACCGCCGCCAATTCCAAGTCGTGGGTCGGGTAATTCTTCTCATGATCACGTAGTTGACGCGACGCATAAGATATTACCTTCCCATGCTGCATCAAGACACACCCCAATCCTCTGCCTGAAGCGTCGCAATAAACTGTGAATCCTCCGGTCCCATCTGGAAGGGTAAGAATGGGAGCCGTTATCAAACCTTGCTTCAACTTCTCAAATAATTCCTGACACTCTGCTGTCCAAACAAACGGCACATCCTTGCGGGTCAACTGGGTCATCGGCACTGAAATCCTTGCGAAAGCTAAAACAAACCGCCGGTATTAGCCGGCCAATCCAAGGAAGCTGTGAACCTCTGCCACTGAGCTGGGTACCGGCCATGACTCGATAGCCACAATCTTCTGGGGATCCACTTCCACTCCTCCTCGGGTAATGATGTGACCCAAGTATGAAATACGATCGAGCCAGAACTCGCATTTACTGAACTTGGCGTACAACTGATGCTCCCTAAGCGTCTGGAGGACGACTCTGAGATGCTGCTCATGCTCTGCTTCACTCTTGCTGTAGACCAGGATGTCATCTAGGAACACGATCACAAATCGATCCAAGTAAGGCATGAAAATGCGATTCATGAGGTCCATGAATACGGCCGGCGCATTGGTCGCTCCAAAGGGCATAACAAGGAACTCCCAATGTCCATACCTCGATCTGAATGCTGTCTTCGGGATGTCCTGCTCTCTGACTCTGATCTGGTGGTATCCCGACCATAAGTCGATCTTCGAGAACACTGAAGCCCCTCTGAGCTGATCAAACAACTCATCTATCCTCGGAAGAGGGTATCTATTCTTGATTGTCACCGAATTCAAGGTACGATAATCAACACATAGCCTGGACGTACCATCCTTCTTTTTCACAAGAAGCATCGGGGCTCCCCAAGGCGATCTACTTGCACGGATGAATCCCTTGGTCCTCAGTTCTTTAATCATCTTTTATAAAATTTCCAACTCTGAAGGTGCCATCCTGTAGACTCGCTCTGATACTGGTGCTGTCCCGGGAATCAAGTCTATAGTGAACTCAATCTTCCGTTCCGGCAGCATAACTGGAAGCTCCTCTGGAAAGACATCTGGAAACTCTTCAACTATCCGGGGTAACTGTACTGCTACTACTGCCATCCGCATTGCTGGAGAAGATGGCTCCACTGCGCCTCTGAAAAATGAAAACTCTGGCTCGCCGGGGATACTAAAGACAACTCTGCCAATATGGCAGTCTATCCTAGCATACTGGTTCCTCAACCAATCCATGCCTAGGACTACATCATAGTCTGCCATAGGAAACTCTATGAATCTAGCGGGGAACTCCCTACCGCTAACTACGATCCGACACGAGGAAAATACTCGATCTACTCCCACAAGGCCATTACCAGTAAGTATATTGAGCCTCACTGATAAGGACTCGGGCTCCAATCCTATCCGTGTCGTGAATCATGCAGACATAAATGAATGCGATGCACCAGAATCAAATAATACAGACGCTGGAGAGGAGTTGACGAGAATAGTACCTGCCACAACCTCACCTGGTGCAACTTCTTCTTCCATAGCCATCATCATGGCCTGACCTTGTCCTCTGGATGCTGGTCCCTTCTGCTGGAAACCTCTCTGCCTATTCTGGGTCTGAGCTTGGGCTTGTGCATACTGCTGGGGGTGCTGTTGCTGGAATGCCTAAGACTGAGGCGGCAAGGGCCTCGAAGACTGATACTGCTGCTGCTGAACTGGTGCTGGGTTCGATCCTCTCACCGAAGAGCTAGAAGGGTTGGATGCTGACGAACCACCCCTATTCGGGCAAGCCCCTATCCTATGATCTGCTGCTCCACAAGCCAGGAACAATTCCTGTGCCCTGCGACAATCCGCCACTACATGCCCTGGCTTCCCGCAATGAGAACATCCCATCGCGGAAGTCTGCTTCTGCTGCTGCGGGTACATCGGGGTCAAATGCTGAACCGACGTTACTGAGGCCGCCCGCCTCGGAGTTCCAATGGTCAATCCCCTAGCTGCCGGGGCTGGAGCTGATGATTGGTGTATCTGACTGTGGGACCGCTTCCTACTTTCGGTCCTATCCACGATCCTCTGGGAGGTGTACTCATGCCTCCTAGCTGCTCTCAAGACTGCATCGAACGTTTGGTGCTCGAACTGCTCAACCGCCAACAAGATCTCCAAATGCAGTCCCTGCTGGAACCGCTGGGCACTATCAAACTCGATCGCCACCAAGGTGGAGGCAAACCTACTAAGTCTAGAAAACTCCGATGCATAACTGTCGACTGTTCTGCCTCCTTACTTCAAGTTGGTAAATCTGGTCTGCAAGTCGTACCGAGCCACAGCATCGAAATACTTCGTCTGGAATCTCTCTCTAAATACTGCCCAAGCAATGGGGGCCACTAATCCCATGGCTTGCGCTGCCCACCAACTGCGAGCCAAGTCCAACAACTGCAGGCGTACCACCGCCACCTTCTCATTCTCGGGTGTCCTAGCTGCTTCCAGAATCACCTCGGTATCCTGAAGCCATGTATCCACGGCAATCACATCCTCGCTGCCGTCGAAGAAAGGAGGGTTCAATCGCTTGAAGCTGTTGGCCGCCTGGTTCCCTGGATGTCCGCCTCGGGTCAAAGCATCTTGAACTGTCTGGTGCAGGGCGTCGCTTCGACGATCCTGGGAAGCTATCAAGGTTCTGATGATACCTACCAAGGTGCCATCATCTGGCTCTACGGGCTGGACGGGCCGAACTGGTGACTCTCCTCCAGTAGGTATCACTCTGGAGGAGACACCGGAATGCTGGGCTTGATCTCCAGGTAGCTGCTGGTCCACGGGAGGTGCTCCTCCTTGCTGATCGACAGGGTCAGGTACAGTGCCGCTGAGGAAGATGACACAGGGAAACAATAAGGAAGGGCCAGGACAGATCAACGACACAAGCATGTAATCAGGGTAAGAATTTCAGGGATTTTGAAAATACGGGCGGAGATCAAGGGCGAATACTGATTGAGACATCTATTCGGTAAACCCTCACATTTTTTGATTGACAAGACCTGCATGGGCCACCACTTAAACCATATCACGCACCTGAACCAGAATACTGGAGAGCGGGAGCATACAAAGCCAGCTACGTATATTGAAATAGGAACCACCTCAATATACGGTCACGGCTGTCTAGAAATATGAGGGTTTACTACAAGCCAACAGTCTCTTATGGTCATGAACAAGCCTAATGTCTCAATCACAAGCAAGTAAGTAGGGTCACAAGATGTATGATCATTAAATATACAATAATAAGGCCTCCCAAATATTACATATTCAGCTGATCATGAAGCTAGTCGTACAAAATACGGGGACTAGCAAGAGTTAAGTCATACATGATCAACCCTAGGATTTGTTAATCATGTTTACAGCCCGTAGGCAGACAGTAAGTAAAGTGTATCGAGCTAACAGGTGCTCGTCGGCTAAACGTCTCAAAAGAATAACTTTACAATAGAGTGAGCGAAACAAAATAGAAAACCCACTCGTAGCCCGGGTTCCTTCTAGTCGCCACCATTGGGCTGGAAGCTTGGTAGATCCTCGGGAGCCGCTCCGAAATCTGGCCACACAAAACCAGCTGGGTCAACCCCAGAAAGAGCAAGTGCCACAAGGGGCCACGAAATAAGAACAAAACCAGCAATCAGCACAAGAAAATCTAATATTAAAACTAGGATTTACGAAAACATGTTAGGATGATATACGACGAGATAACCATAGAACTATTTCGATAGCCAGGTTACAACCCATAAACCAAACAAGGACCGGGGTTGTAACCCTTCATCTGAACAGAACTTGGTTTCCCACCATTTATCGGCAAGGTAATAATGCAAGAAATCAAGACAGGGAGCAATCTTGTACTGGAATCAAGACATAGCTAGACTGGTTATACCTCATTCAATCAATCACGGCCAAGCAGATACTATGGCTTACTACTTTAACTAACTAGGGTTATCACAGGCCTAATTACTAACAAGATGCAGTGAGATTGTTCCACAGCCACAAGCCCTGCAGACCATCCAGGTTACCCAGGTCGAAAGTTAGGGGTTGAATTCTGGTGGGTACATTGCCCGGGAGACAAATGTACCCTTAGGTGACTTAGAGGGTGCAACATGCGACGGTGTGCTGGAAATGAGCCCTACTCGACGGCAGGCTACAGATCCCAAGAGCGCCCAGGTAACGGGATTGCCTGTAGCTGTGTCATCTCTTCATGACTACTGTGTTATTCTAGTTATTAATCTTAATCCATTTTAGTAGGTACTCCTGACCGTGGTACTCAGGAGTCCCATCCTAGACATGATGCAAGACAGGACAAGTAGTTTTAACAAACAAGCAAGAAAGAACTACCCACGGTGTCAAGGCAGGTCAAGTTAAGTTAGCCGTCGCAACAGCATTAAGATAAATCATACCAGGGTACTTGTCAGGAGTGCGCCACGATGGGCCACTATCATGTCAGGTTGGTCAAGTCAGGAGTGCACCACTACGGGTCGCTGTCGTGTTGTGCTAGTCCCTTGTCATACCATGCCATGTACAATAGTCATTCCAAACACATTAAGTAAAATCAAGTTCATGACAAAAGGCGTAAGGATATAAAATGGGCATAAAATATCTAATAAAATATCAATATACAGGGCCATAGAAAAGCCAAACTTAAAGAAATAAGACCAAAACTCCAAGAGCCAATGGGTTAAGCAAGGGGTCAAGGGAGCAGCGCACGCACAAGACACGCACGCAGGAGAGCAGCGTACGCGAAAAGTCACGCACGTAAGAGAGCTGCGTACGCAAAAAGTCACGCATGCAAGAGAGCTGCGTACGCGAAAAGTCACGCACGCTGGAGAGCTGCGTACGCGAAAAGTCACGCACGCAAGAGAGCAGCGTACGTAAAAAGTCATGCACGCAAGAGAGCAGCGTACGTAAAAGTCACGCACGCAAGAGAGCAGCGTGCGTGAAAAGTCACGCACGCAGGAGAGCAGCGTACGTGAAAAGTCACGCACGCATGAGAGCTGCGTACGCGAAAAGTCACGCACGCAAGAGAGCAGCGTACGTGAAAAGTCACGCACGCATGAGAGCTGCGTACGTGCAAAAGCACGCAAGCAGAGAGCTGCGTACACATAAAAACACGCACGCAGGGTCTGGGTCTTCTTCTCCATGGCTGAGAAGAAGCTCTCATGGCTCCCAAAACTTCAAGGCATCACAACTTGGTCATCCGAACTCCAAATCCAGATTTCCAAAGTTCTAACCAGGGTGGAATTGAACTCTCTTCCACATAGAAACATCAAAACCCATAAAAATTCAACTTAAGTAGATCAAAACCATACAAAATCGAAAATAGGAAAAACCTAGATCTATAGCAATGGAGACTCCAAATCACAAAATGCTAAGTTCTAATGTTGATCACCATGTCCTAAACTAGCAAATGGACAAATAAAAGAGGGTTCTCATATGGTGGCAAGGTGCACTTGCCTATGGGTGGGTGTGTGTAGAGGAAGGAGAAGAGTGTTGTGTAGAGGAAGGAGAAGAAGAAATAAATGGTGGTTTATGAGGAGAGAGAAAATGTTAATGTTGGTAGAGTTTTAAAGAGGGTGGGATGTGGTATGTTGAGGGTGGAGTATAGGCTAAGGTGTTCTAATACATATTAAACCAAACCAAACCAACCCAATCCCATTAAAACCGAGCCATGTCAAAAAAACCTAAAATACGAGAAATACCGAAATTCCACAAGTTGAGAAAAATAAAAATATATGCAAAAATCTAGATACGAGTATAAATACGAAATACGGGAAATGAGGGTGACACTTGTTGTCCCCTTAAACTTCCCATTCCCTGTCATTAACACCCCTTTCTTTTAAAGTCTAAACAGCCCAATACCTGTCCCCAAATTGCCTCCATATGACAGTCCAACTTGGCCTATAGTTGCTGTCCTTTGACCCCACAAATAAGTCCCTCACTTGTTGTCCAGAATTCCCATGTATGGCAGTCCATAGTTCAGTCCAATACACCCATATCAGTCCCTATGTGCTGTCCTATTCCCACTCCAAATTAGTCCATAACTGATTTGTGTGTGGGTGTATCTACTAGCTTATGTGTGTGAGTGTTTGTGAGCTTGTGAGTGTGAGTGTGAGAGCCTAAGTGAGTGTGTCTAGTAGCCTATAGGGTAGCCTATATCTAAACTAGTAGAAAAACCTATAGGAGGGCCTATGAGTGTGGTATATTGTGAGAGTGTTGTATGTGAGTGAGTGTTGGGTAGATGTGAGGGAAATTTATGATATGGATTAGGTAATAGAGTAACCAATACCTATATATCCCAACATAGCCTAGATACCTAGGATACCCATTTTCCTTGGTAGGTAAACCTTAGATAGGTTGGTATCTAGCTACCCTAAGGAGCCTAGGCTAGTATCTTGGGTATTAGCGGGGTTTCTTTGGGATTGGGCAAGGTATCGGGATTTACCTTGGTAGGGTAATGTAAGTTTACATAGAAAAAGGGTATTAGTGTTAGGAGTCTAAGATAGGACTAGAACTTGATTCCTTTGATTAGTAACGATCAAATATGGTGCTCATAGACTAGTTTTGACGTCGGTTGACCTTTTTGACCAAAAGTCAACAAAAGTCAACCGAGAGTCAAATGTAGCCTTTAAGCGACCAGATTTGACCGAAATCAAACCAGAGTTGACCAGTTGACTGAAAGTCAACAATTGGTCAACATTAGACTAGTTTGACCTAGGGTTGACCTAGAGTTGACCAGAGTTGACTTTTGACCAAAAGTCAACTGTAAGTCGACCTTTGACCCCGTTTGACCTAGTTTGACTTGGATTGACTCCCAGTGACCTAGTACGACCTAGTATGAACCAGTATGACCTAGTATAACTCAGTTTGACCTAGATTGACCTAATTGTGACTTAGACTTGCATTTATGGCTTATATTAGTTTCCTTTTCAGTATTAAGCCCTGTTTGAGTCATAGTATCTTATTTTAGGTCTGTGATCACTCTGAGCGTCTGTTCACCCTATCAGCTCAGGACCACAGGCGAGTACATTTACTGATAGTTTTCATTGTCTTAATATCTACTATATCCGATTCAGTCGTAGTGTTTTACATGATTCCTGACACGACGTTTCACGGACTAGTATACGTCGGAACCTGTCATGAGATGTTATTCCTAGACTCCCTTGGTATATGAGTATGTGATATTTCTGTGTTCCTGTACTTATATAGACATTAATTTGGGAGTGGGCTGGCCCCCTGCTCTCGAACTCCGTGTCATGATGTGCCATGTCCGGATCCGTGATACTATTCGGAGATGGGAGAATTATTAGGGTTTATGTGATTAAAGCCTCCCTGTAACTATATTTTGCTAGCGCCACCCTCACCTCACGTAGGGTGTAGCAGATACCCCATTACCAGTTATCCAGGTTGGACGGCATGACTCTCCGTTGAGGACACCGCGGATTGTCGGACCAAGTGGATAACCATCTCTTGCTTCCCTAGCCGATCATATATTGCTCTAATAGTTCAAATCACTTTTACATTTATTAGTGTATCTTATATTCCAGTTCAGCTTTACTTTTTGTACTTCTCACCATGCTATGATTCCATTACTCACATGCTCTACCTGCTTTTATACTGTACCATGATTTGAGACTAAGTCCTATTTGAAAGAAGGGTTACAACTCTGGTCCTTGTTTGGTTTAAGGGTTGTAACTCGGCTTTCAAATGGTTCCCAAGTCGCCTATATCTTTGTCTTGTATTTCATTATTGCTGTCTCTTATAGTATTTCTCAATTCAAATGGAACTCCTGTTGGTGTTTGTACTTGCTCATTTTCCTGACAGGATACGTTGACAAATTTTACAGATGTTTCAGAGGCTGATTGCCCGACTTACTATGGGATTGAGTCTGATGGACTAGATTTAGACCGTGGCTTGTTGGTAGAGCCACTAGACTTTGCTCAACATGAGTAGCATAGTTTAGTTAGGTTTGCCTGGCCTGCGAGCCAACTAGTACATTTCAGTTTTGTAGTATCTATTACATATATTCTCTGAGACTTGGATGTTTATGTTTAGCTCTGACTTGTGGATTTTGGAACTTATTTCCTGTTTTATCTATTATATCTCTTTTCCATGCTATCTACCTTAGTTTGATATATGTGATTGAGACTGCATTGCTATGTCACCTCCATTCGGAGTGTATATACTGTACATGTACATTTATCTATTTTAGTCGTAGTATTTGCAGATCCTATATACAGCGTTCTACCGCCGATACTGTGGCGTAGGCTGGACGTAACCACGTGCTCGTGCACCTCTTCAGGGTGCGGGTCGTGACACTATATAAGACACCCAGCCGCCTGAGGGGAAGATTCGAACCCAATATCTACGCTTGGGCGGCCCCCCGCACTACCACTAGGCTAGTGCCTTAGGGACACACACACACACACACACACACACACACACACACACACACACACACACACACACAGATATATATATATATATATATATATATATATATATATATATATATATATATATATATATATATATATATATATATATAATATTATATAGATAGCTCAGCTTTCGTCCCTCTGCGTCAGCTGCTCCCCGAGGAGGCTTCCCGTCCCCTCCTAGGGACGCCGTCCCTGTGCGTCCCCCTCTCCCCCACCACCCGCCTTCCCCCCTCTCGTCCTCATGTCTCCTCTTCCCCGGTTCTGCCAGTTGCCTTCTCCCTGGCCTTCCGACCTTCTTGCTCTCCTTGGTCTGTCTCCCGACCATCCTCCGACGGCTCCTCCGCCCTCTTCTCCCTCAGCCTCCCAGGCACTTGGCTTGCCTGTCCTTGGTACCCCTCCGAGTGGGCTGCCTCTGTATGGCAGCCCACACCGGACTCGCCCCGACCGGACTCATCCTCCCTCCCCAGTCGTTTGTTCCCCCTTCCGCTCCTCTTCTTGTCAGCTCCGAGTCCACCTAGTTCGGAGTCTGCCTCCCTCCCCCGTCGCTCGTCCCCCCTCCCGCTTCGCTGATGTCGGCCCGTAGTGGTGGACAAGCTAGCCCCCTCTCCGGCCGGGCGGTGGGCGCCCTGCCCTCGTTTCCTTCGGGAGCTGCGTCTCCTATTACCTCGGTCTTCCCGAGGGCTTCCCCTTCGAAATTATCAGATGTTCAATTTTCAAACACCCACCTCGTCTCATTCCTGTCGCCTTCTCTTATGGACGGTTCACCTGTCTGGCTCGAGTCCCTTGCTCATTCGGGTGGCACATTCTAGGATGCGGCACACCAATCTTTCCTTCCTTTGTGAGGTGGGCCTCCCACCTGTTGCTGCGGGCCTCGTTGCTTCTGTGGTTGGTGCGTCGTCGTTTGGCACACGCAGATTAGCGCCAACATCGGCGCAATCTGCTGGACCCTCTCTTGCCTTCAAGATTTGTGCGTCTCTGATAGGTGCGCCAGGTTTGGCGTCTTCCATCGATCTTCCTTTGTTGGCCAGGGACGCGCCTTCTAGCACGTCTTCCCTCCACTTTCCCCAGGCTGCCCCCTTGACCTCCTCGCGTCCGCACAACCCGACCTCCTCGTGTCCGCGTAACCCACGTTCCCGGATGACCTGCTAGCTCTGGCGTTACTCCTGCCGTGTTAGTCCCAGGATGACGCTAGCCCCTTATTCCCTCCCTCCCCTTCAGCGGGCACGGATGTTGCGTCCCCTCGCGTCGTGCCTTCTGTGTTTTTAGTATTTCTCTGATCCTCGGCTCCCATCGAGTGGTCTCGCAGATTCTTCGCCCGGTCCCGCCCTCATTGGAGATTGCTGCTCACCCTTCGGCGTGAGCTCAGGGTGCGCACGGTACTTCCCCCTCTCCTCTCCTCGGTGCGCGGTCGTCGTTGCTGCATCTGTCGCGGCTGTTACGGTCGTCCCGGGCCAGGTTGTGCCATCTTTCTCCCTGTTGTCCGTGCTATTGGCTGGCACCACCCTCATTACCAACCCTCTCTCCATCAATAACCTCCTTCTCATCCGTATGCCCTGTCTTATGCGGAGATGCTCCGGCCTGATCGTTCATCGAATCACTTCCCTACTCCCAAGGAGATAGAGCTCCAGGATATCAATTTCTTGGTCGCGTCCGATAGCCAAGCGATCAGGGTCCCCTTCTCCATCGATAAAATCTCCTCTCTATCTGCCACTTTCTTTAAGACTTTTGTCCTTAAATTCTCCAACGGCTGTCCGAAGATCTCCAGAGTGCAAGAAGTAATTGCCGGATGGGGCCTTATATCCAGCTACAGAGTCACGCCTTTGGACCCTAAACACATGTATCTCCATCTGTCATCTGAGTGTGACTATAAGCGGGTTTGGTCTAGAGGCACAGATAGGATCGAAGGTCACAGCATAAAAATCGTTAAATGGACCCCAGATTTCAACACGAAAGAAGACTCAACGATCGTGGCTGCCTGGGTCACTCTACCCAACCTACTCCTCATATGTTTTGCTCTCGCAGCCTTGAAGAGTATCACAAACTCATTCGGGACATTCGTAGCTATGGCTGAAGAAACTGGTAATCTTACTACGGGCAATTATGCCAAAATTTGCATGGAACTCGATTTGTCGAAAGACCTGCCAAATCACATCCAGATAGAGCTTGGAAACAAGTTGCACATTCAGCAAATTGTTTACGACAACAATGTCGTCTTCTTCAAGTACTGCCATATGAGAGGTCATCTCATGGCACACTATTTCAGGGCCCACCCGGAGTTGAAGAAGAAAGCAACTAGAAAAGGAGCCGCCAATCAACAGACCAATCAAACTCACCGATCTCCGATTCTGCCACTACCTAACTTCCACATACGATTTGAAGCCAACGCCGGAGGTCCCAGCTCTCAATCTGTAACCTCCGTTAATTGATTTCTTGATTTGTTTTCAAAAAATTTCTATTTTGTTCTCTGAATTTTTTGAATCTCTAAAAACGTGAAATTCTAATTTTCAGAAATATATTTTCGACCATAATTGCTATCGGTCGTTGTTGCCTTTGGTTTTGTAAAACTTTTGTGAGATGTTACGATAATTAAATTTTGTCCACTTTAAGAAAAACCTATAAGTTATAAATATATATAATTTTATATAGAGAAAAATAATTATAAATTTTGATGGTGCATAGAAATATTTACTTACTAAATTCTTTTAGTTAAAGGTTTTCGAAATTGGTGGCCGTTTCTAAGCGGACTACGATTTTGTATGAGTATTAGCTAAATTGCAATTAGCTGTGAAATGATTTTCTTCATTATTAAAAACATCTAAACATAGCCAATGAATAAATTAACTTGTAAATATTTACTAAATAAATTATTAGATAATATTACCTACTAGTAGATAACATAGACTTAGTGGTTAGCACTAGAGTTAGTGTGTTAGCATCTTCATTAATTCCTAATTTCTATTACAATTACAATGAGCCCTTAGGGTTTCCCTTCCCATTCTATAAATAGACACCCTATCCCAAAACCTAAAATTTCCTACACCCATCCCTAGGAAATAGAGGCAGCTGCCACCTCCCAAGTGGTTCATGTCCTTGTCTCGACCATAGCAAGACCCCCCTCTTCGACAGCCATTTACGACCACCACGACCAACACTTCCCAGCCACCACGCCATCAAAACCACCACCAGCATACTACCATCACATCCGCCGTAGCCCCATATGTCACTCCCGTTTTTCGTTATACGTATTTCCAATGTACGTATACAAATTTTGACCCATATTCTATTTTACTGTATTTTCGTATTTTTTTATGGCTTGCCTTGATGTATCTTGACTAGGGTTGACCTTGGGTTGGTTTGGTCCAACTTGACTTGCTTTGGGTGGCTTGGTTTGGTTTATTTTGATGGTTGGTTCAACATGTTGAACCATTCCCTTCCTTTATAAAACCCAACCACCCCTTTCTCTCTCTTTATTACTTTCATTTATTTCTTCTCCTTCTTCTCCATTACTCTCCTACCAACCTAGATAGCTTAGGCAAGTGTAATCTTGCTTCATGATAGATCTTAGATTTTTATTGTTCCATTATCTTCCCTTTTTGATTCTAAGCCTCTTTAGAACTTGGAGTTCTTGGGTTAGATGATGGGATCTTTATAAATCTAAGTTTGTGTTATTTTTGGTTTTTTTGGGTTTTGATTTAGCAACTTCATTATTTTCATGTTTTGATTGTTCTAGGTTGTAGAGAATTCGATTTTACTCAAAATGGACCTTTGAAAACCCGGATTTTGAGTTATTTTGAGTGATTTATGGACTTTGGAAGTTCATGGGTTCCATGGCCATTTTTTTGAATTTTTGGAAAAGATGTACAGTCTGGCCGCATGCAGTCCTGCGGACTGACTTAAGTCCTGTGGACCGCATGTATGCATCCTTGACCGCATGAACCCCTTGGCCGCATGAGTCCTGCGGATCGACTTGAGTCTGCGGACTGCACCCATGAATCCTTGACCGCATGCAGTCCTGCGGACCACATGTTTGGACAGTATGTATTCTTGGCCGTATGATGTCCTGCGGACCGCATGTTTTGGCCGCAAGTATTCTTGGCCGCATGCAGTCCTACAGACCGCATGTTTGGGCCGCATGTATTCTTGGCCGTATGCGTCCTGCGGACCGCATGAGTTCTCGGCCGTATGCGCCCTGCGGACCGCCTTGGTCCTGCGGATCACATGAGTCTGGCCGCGTGAGTCCTTGGCTGCCTGTATCCTGCTGACCGTCTTAGCTATGCGGACCGCATGAGTCTTTGGCCGTATGAGTTTCATGTCCCATTTTGTCCTGCGGATCGCATGCCTTAGCCGCATGCTTCCTTGGCCACCATGCCCTTGCCCCTTGCATGTTCTTTATTTATTATATTGTTTCATGTTTTATATTGCTTACACCTTGTGCTCAGCCTAACTTGTGACTACCCAATTTGATGATTGTGAATCTTGGGCATAACATGTCTTAATTTAACCCTGAACACAGCATGGCAATATGGCTTTACATGAATAACTCTTGATAGTGATCTGTCGTGGTGAACTCTTGACAAGTAACTTGACATGATAATTCTTGATGGTGGTCCGTCGTGACGCACTCTTGACGAGATAAGTAATCTTGATAGTGGCCCGCTATCGCGCACTCTTGACAAGTAATCTTGATAAGTAACCTAACATGATAATCTTGATATGCTGTTGTGACGGCTATCTTGACTTGCTAAGTAACTCTTGTCTTGACACCGTGGGTGTTTGTGCTTGTATAACTACATGTCTCGTCTTGCATCATGTCTAGGACATGAATTCCTGGTTACCACGGTCAGGAATTCATACTGAATCTGACTAGGATAATGACTAGATTGATCAAGTAGTTCATGAAGAGATTTTCCAGCTACAAGCAGTCCCGTTATCTGGGCGTTTTAATTGGACTTGTAGCCTGCCGTCGAGTAGGGCATATTTCCAGCACACTGTCATGTGTTGCACCCCCAAGTCACCTAATCCAACTCTCTCAACTTGCAAATGGATAACCTGAATTAAGTCTGCAGGGCTTGTGGCTGTTGGAACATCTCAATGCATCTTGTTAGTAACTAGGCTGTGATAACCCTAGTTAGTTAAAGTATCAAGCCGTACTTATTGTTTGGCCGTGATTGATGGATGGTGTCTAGTCTAGTCTTGCCTAGACAAGGCTAGTACACGGTTTCTTCAGCCCATTACTGTTATGATTTACTTATTCGATAATTGGTTAGAGACTAAGTTCTGTTCAGGTGAAGGGTTACAACCCCGGTCCTTGTTTGGTTTACGGGTTGTATCTTGGTTACTGGAATATTCCTTTAGTTATCTTATCGTTTATCACCATGTTTTCTCTAACTCATGTTTTTTTCGTTATCCTTTATGTATCATGTGCTAATATGCTGATTTTAGTTCTCAAGTGAAGTCTCCCTTGTGGCACTTGCTATTTCTGGGGTCTGACCCAGCTGGTTTTGTATGACGAGATTTCGGAATAGCTTCCGAGGATCTCCCAGCCTTCCAGCCAGATGGTAAACACTAGACGCAATCCTGACAAAGAGTGGATTTTTTTTGCTCCCACTCTCACTAAAAAAAAACCTTTTTATGATGGGTAAAAACCGTCATATATGAAATTTATGACCCTTTTTTTGAAGCAGGCAACCGTCACGAACACGGGTGTTATAAAAGTTTAGAAAAACCGTTATATATAATTTACACTTATGTGACACCTTTTTGTAAAAAATGAGATAATTAAGTCAATTATATATAACATTAAATTTAAAAAACGACATTAATATTATCATTATATATAACATATCTATCCGAAAGCGTTATGACTAAGTTATATATACATAACGCTTTCTAAAATAATCTGGTTCTGTCAAGGTTATTCACACACATATATATCACCTGTCAATGCTTATATTTCAATGCGTTATAAAAAACATATTAATTTTCTAAGACAACAGAAATATGAAATTTAACTAACATTTGAAACATTTTATTAAAAATATTCAAATATCATACCATCTTAATTACTTTTCAAAATATATCACTCTTTTTCCAACTTTTGTTTCACCAACATATCACTATTACATTTCAAAATCCAAAAATATCTACATCTTTCCCTTTTAGGGTAGTCGGCCTCAAAACATCATTGCATTCACCAACACCAAATAGTGACCTTCAAAAGCCAATATTGTATATCCCTTCAAAACGAAAGCACACAGTCCTTTTTTTAGCATTATTACCTTCCTTGCTATCATCAAATTTGGATTAAGGGCGGCCAAACTACCAGGTGGAAGACAAGAAGCACCGGTCATAAAATGGCAAAATGTATGCTGCTACTCGGCATTGAATTCTTCCATAATCTCAAGCAACTACAATAGAAAGGAATAACGGTTACAAGAACAAGTATTTATCAGCAAAAAATTAGATAGTAAAAAGATAAAAAAAATACAATAACAATTATAGTGCTTTTGGCTGTGAATCCATAAGTACTTTCTAGAAAATGTAAAGAATATTTCTTTCAAGGATCAATGTTTATATTGTTCTATTTTGTCATGTAACCTATGGTTGCTCTTTCTACGTGATGTTGCTTAAACACACAAATGTTCATCTACTACTATCTACTATTATAATATTTTTGTCCTTCCTGAAACTAAGCACACCTTTACAACTCCATATTCATTTTAAGTAGTAGATTTCTGTTACATGCTACTATATATTGTAAGTGTTGGTAAAGAAAATGTATCAGAGTCAATTTACGGTTCCAGGGTATATGAGAATGTATGCATATCCTTGCGCAAGCTTATCCCTTGGGAATGTCCAATGTGCCTTATATAATAAGACAATGTTAGAACTTTAGCAGTAAAATTCACAAAAATTTTTTACCTTGGCCTGTCGCTTTAACTAAAGCAAAGTACTAAATTTTCAGATATAATTTGCACACAGCAGGCCTAGTCACATGATATAACATAGTTTCTTTTCTTCACTTCAACACTACGGAGGATTCCCTTTTTGGGGAAACTCCAAGCATACAATTCTTCTTAATCTTTTCAACATGATGCACTACAAGCACAAGCACAAAAAAGTAACATTTTTCTACAAATTATACCAAACAGAAAGTAGTGCAGCTGCATCTGCTAAAATAATTATGAGGATAATGTACAAGATATGGGGCTGGCCTAATGCTTTGATATTTGTTCACATGAACTGATATGCAAACAGAGCAGGCTGTATCGGTATCGACCGTATCGGATTGGTATCGGCCGATACTTTAAACCATGCTTCTGATAGGCAATACTTATTTCCTTGAAGAGACACATTTCAAAATCTTGGGCACATCCCCATTCGAATTGCTACTCGAATGTAAGTTTCTCCAATGCCAAATCCTCATAATACCATTCACACTCATCTCGCTTTACAATGTCAATCCAAATATTTAGTTCCACATGCTATTCCAAGCAATCCTAGGTAAGCATGATGATTTCTATCATATGTTGCTCTTCAGGTCCTAGCTGATCATGGCTGAAAACCATCACAGGTTGATTCTCCATTACCTTATCCTTTATGGGTACTTAAAACCTCTGATTAGTGGGCATAGATATTGATGTCAAGGTATCATTACTTAAGTGGCATTGATGTCAAGGTTCAACGCAGTTGCCAAAAAGACCACAGTTCATAAACTAAATAAACCGCTTAGGAACAAATGATGAGCTTGACACAACACATGATTACCTTTCAAAAATAAAGAACAATACTAACATCTGGTGTATATTTCTGGTTTTTATGAACCCTGAGGTAACCAAGGAATTAGAAAACCCAACATATAAAAACAATCAAACAGGACGAAATATTCCATATTTTGGTTGGAAGAAGACCATATTAGTAGTACTCATATAAGGTACATCAAAATAAAGTTTGCTTACCATATTCAAATGATGAAGATATATCAGAGCCTTTAGTTCAGCAATAAACTCCCTAGAGTCTTGCATATCCATCTTCTTGAAATAAGATTTCTGCAAAGTAAGGCAATTAAATAGAACCTTGATCAGTTCAGTTTTGAATGAGTTGAGAGATGGCATTAAACTTACAAATATAAGCTTCAAGCAATCACTAGTAACAAATCTTGACAATTATGATCAGACTAATACATATTTTATATACAAATAAATAATAAAAAATAAAAGAAAAGGGAGAAGGAGGATATATGACTGAACCTAGTGTAAGTGATAAAGAACAGGTCCACAAGTCTCCCATCTAGTGTCATGGCGACCTTTACTCTCCTGATTGTGAACTCCGGCTCACATAGTACTCAATACACATCTGCCAATCACCAAATTTAATTAACTGCCTAAGTCCAATCATATTTTTACTGCCATACTGCCATGCTTACTGGCTTTAAATATTAATCCTAAGGTATAACTTACTGTCATACTTGCAACTTAAATACCTAACAAATAACAAGGTTAGTTGTAGCACCCAGTTTCTAAAATGAGGGGTAATTTTGAAATTTTGTATATTTTAATTATTTAATAATGTTATTTAAATCATGATATGATTTATGGTAATTTTTTAGTCAATTTAAAACTATTTAAAACCATGACTGGTGATTTTGATGTTTTACTAGTGCAACCCTAGAGACTGCATGACCTAGAGACTAAGCATGACCAAGGGAGCCTAGTCATGTGATTAGGATGACTAATTACTACTTTTTAGCCTAAGGATATTTTGGTCATTTTGATAATTTGGTAAAATTGTAATTTGCATTAATTAAATATTGTGCTAATCTTTTAGTTAAGTCTTAACCTAGAATCTTAGCCTAATCTAGATTAGCTTTGAGCTTAGAGTCTTGATTAGGATAACCTAGTAATGACAAGATTAACAATATCTAGATATTTCATAGTAGGATATTTACCCCTTAGGATATTTGTGAAAAAGAAAGCCTTATGACTAATTGAACCAATATGAAGGCTTGGAATTGGGTGGACAAGCCCTAGCCACTCATCTACATGTAAAACTAATCCTAATTCATCTAATAACCAGCTATCAAGTGCCCCTCCCTTCCTATAAAGAATCCTTAAGAAAACCCTTGCCTCTTTTTACCTCTACATAGAACCCTAATTTGTTCTTCCCTAAACTTGAGAGCTTTCCTCTTGATTTTGATCTCCAAATCCCTCCATTCTTCTTCTAATCTTCTATCATTTCTTCTCATTCAACTAAGAAGAAGGTGCTAGCAAGGATTGGGAGCAAGGAGCAAGGAAGGGTGTCCATTTTGGAGGAGCTTTCGTGTCAGAAACCGTGTCCTTTGATCATTAGGATCCCACTTCCAATAGGTATAACCATCTCTCTATTTCAATTTCCCTTGCATTTTAGTTAGATTTGAATCCATAAGATCTACCCCAATACATGTACCCCATTTAAATTCAAATTTGAGGCCATTTGGAGCTCTTTTGAGAATTTTAGATATGTATCTTGTGTCCTACTTGATAGATCCTAAATTAGGACACCCCATATGTATATATGTATGATAATAGTTTAAATAGATGTTTAAATTCGGTTTTAGAATGGTTAGAGAGTGGATTGATCTTAGCTAGGATGGTTAGAATGAGTTTCATTTGGATACCTATGTTGGTATCCAAGTATCTTGGCCTACATGTGTTTCTTTTGTCCAAAATAACTCAAATTCGTCATAATATTCATCCACGTTTTTATTAACCAAAGCAACTTAGAAATGTCATAACTTTTAGTTTAGAACTCCGATTTATCTCCCTTTTTTTAAAAGAACCGTATCGAAGTTAGCTTTCCAAATATATATTTTAATAAGCCAAATTCATTATAGAACTTTCTGTAAAACTGTTTGAGTGTCAGCTGTTCGAAAAATGAATGCGTTTCGGTATTTTTGCGATTCCGGGAGCTTCTAGACACGAAAATGCGATTCGTTTGAAGTTTCGGAAAGCTAATACGAAGGGCTACAACATACTTTAATCCTAGAATTTAGTGAAGGCCCAATTGGTACAATATTAGTTTTAAGTAGAAGAGTGACTATACGACATAGGCATTTTGTGTAACCTATGAGCCTATGTAGTATGGATATCATGTGAATGTAGGTATCATAGGTTGTCAAGAATATGTATGATATAGTAAATATATGTATATATATTATTGTTATGTAATATATGTTAGTATAGTGTGTGTGTTTGAATGAGATAAGAATGTGTGTGGTTAGTGGAGAAAAGTGAGAATGATAGAGGATATGTGCTAGTGTGTATTTGATGTTGTATAGATGGTAGTGTAGTGTGTGTGTTAGTATTGGAGTGGAGAGGAATTTAGATGTTGTATGTATGGATATGTTAGTATGTTAGTGGTTATGTTAGAATCTATGTAGAGGTTAGAGGTATCTTAGAAGTTAGATGGTGATATCTTATATAAGTTAGATAGTTAGTTGTGTTAGTCTATGCTATTGTTAGTTAGAGATGACATATGTTAGTTGATTAGAGTTAGAGATGGATATATACATATATGTTATGGTTATATATTAGTTAGTGGATGTTAGTTGTGTTAGATTTCTAAGTTAGAATAGATGGTTAGAAGTTATATGTTAGAATATTGTTAGTTGAGGTATTGGTTAGATTTTGATATGTTAGATACCTATGATATGTTAGTATTAACTAGTGTCTAGATGTTGGAAACCTATAGATAGTTAGTATCCTATCTTAGTATCTTAGGATACTAAGAGTGGGGTCTTAGAATAGTGGGTATCGTAGGATACTCAAGTTAGTATCTCAAGGTAAATGAGATTTACTTTTACCTTCAAGGTAAATGAGTTTACCTTATAACCAAGGTAAGGTATCAAGATACCAAGATATGATATCGAGATACGAGGGTAGAGTGTTAGAACACCTTAGTAGGGTATTGAAGGATAAGTAGGGTGAGGGTAATATAGGCAAGGGTATGGGTTAGAGGCTAAGGTAACGAGTTTACCTTGGTAGGATAATGGGATAAGAGTTAAGGTAATACCTATGACTAAGATATGAGTTTAACGTGTTTAAGATATGGTTAGAAATAGGATAGCTTGGTTGGTAATGGTTAGGAATAGGGTAAATGACTTGGGGTTGACCCCGTTTGACCATTGTTGACCGTTTTGACTAAATGTCAACCAAAAGTCAACTTTAGCCTAAAATTGACCAAAACTTAAACAAAGTTGACCAGTTGACCAAAAGTTAACTGTGAGTCAACCATTGACCTAGTTGACCTAGAGTGGACTATGAGTTGACTAGGGTTGACCAGAGTTGACTATTTGACCAAAAGCCAACTATAAGTCAACCTTTGACTTAAATCGACCTTGTTTGACTTTGTTTGACTTGCCTTGACCTAGTTTGACTTAGAATCATGTAGTTTGCATTGTAGATTTCCATTATTACAATTTGAGTACTTTATAACCTATTTTACTCTAATAGGACTCTGTGACACCAGTTCAGACATCTATTCATATCAGTCGTACAGGGTGACAAGCGAATACATTCTCTGATTATTTTATACTTGTTAGGATTTATATTCTTGCTCTAGATTATTTTACATGATGCTGTCATATTATTATCACGGATTGGTACTATATGGATCTTGTCATGCGATGTTATCTTCTTCGAGGTGCATCAGATACAGTTGTCATGTGCTTTTTACGAACATCTTGTATTTCATGTACACCGCTTTCAAGTATACTCTTGTGCAATCTTGTACTCTCATGATCACATGAGCAAACATGATAAAAACCTCTTGTACAAGGTAACGTAACTTGGTTGGATCCTTGTGTATTGATTGGGGAGGGTGAGTAGGAAATGGTTATGTGATTAAAATCCTATCTTGTACAATCTTGTGAAATCTTGTAAAATCTTGTACAATTTTGTGAAATCTTGTATATGTCCTAACCCGTTTATATAACCATCTCATGCTCTAAATCACAGGTTACTTACAGTTCTTACTTATCATATATATAGATATTTCCGGTTATCAAATCTCTCTCGTTTTCATATATATATTTCTTTACCATCCATGTATCTTACTCTTTTGCATGCTTTTTATTTTCTAACATGATATGAACTGCGTGAGATGTATTGTGCTCGCTTCTGTCCTAACTGGACCTGTTGAAAATATTACAGGTAACCTGGAAATTCACAGCTAGCCTAGAGGACCAGTAGAGCTTGGAGTAGATTACTAGTTTATGGTTTAGTTTCACTTTTAGAACTTGTTTGTAATAAGTGGAGATTGAGTTGTATTTGAGATTGTTTGAGATGTTGTTTAGAAGTTTATTTAAGTTGCTCGAGTTTCATATAGTTGTTAGACTCATGTGTTATCTTATCGTTCTTAGATTGTGATTGAGTATTATCATATCTTATACTTGTCCTACATTCGGAGTTGAGATTATGACAGGTATATTATATAATTGCGTGAGTTGTTGATTAGATAGTGACCTAGAACAGAGTTCTACCGCCGATACTGCGGCGTAGGCTGGACGTACCCACTTATCGTGCCCCTTCCTCAGGGTGCGGGTCGTGACACGTTTTAGTGTTGGCCCATGCAGGTCAGAGTCGCAACTAGTACGATTTCGTAGTGGTGCTCGACTTAGAGTGCTGCTACGAGCCTGCTGCTAGGATATAGGATATGCAGTATAAAGAGTTACTCAATCACAGTTAGGACTACTTGAGAAGATTCCTGGGATGACCCTTGAGAATCTGATTATAAACGATCTCGAAATTCAATTCCGACAGTTTCTGTCTACTTCCTTATTCATCGTTGAATTTGATTCTTGGTATTCATTATTGACTTGATTTTCTACCAAGATAACATTATGGGCTAGGTTACCTCAGTCATGGAATCTAGTCTTCTACAGCCATATTAGCTGGTTTGGCGATGAGATAGAGTCTAATTTTGGATGTATTTCTCGGGTGTGGAAATTTAAAGTTTTTGCAGCCAAGCTAGCGGCAATGCGAAAATTTTAAATACCATGATTCTAAAGGTATGTACATTAGTTGCAGACTCTATGTATTATCGCAGCCATACTTACTAGCTTAACAAGGATTCTAGTAACATGGTTCTGGATAGACGGGTGTGATTATCAGATTGCAGAATAGATACCATATAGATGGTGCCCTAGTATAATGGTGTGGAATATCAGTGTGGATGTTACTTAAGTATCATGGATTAGATAGAGAGAGCTAGGCCACCTGTAGCGCAGCACCGTGTCCCGCACCATCATAGGGATATACCCAGAGGGGCAGGGTTTTTACGCTGACAGTCAAGTAGACCGACGCTACGGGTGACGGGTTAGCAGGTCTTTCTTTCATGTTCTTCTTTCCATCTTGTTGTGTGATTCCATTAGTACATGTCAAGATGTTTTGTGCTGTGATAGATAGTATAGTGACCCCGATCAAGGCCGTGATATCACGACCAGTAGGACCACAATTTGCATGATTTAGATATAGTTTTCTTGACCTTGATTGTTGGGGGTTTAACCTAGAAGGAGTATGGCCATCTTAATTTCGAGGACGAAATTTTTTCTAAGGAGGGTAGACTTGTAGCACCCAGTTTCTAAAATGAGGGTAATTTTGAATTTTTTTTATATTTTAATTATTTAATAATGTTATTTAAATCATGATATAATTTATAGTAATTTTTAATCAATTTAAAACTATTTAAAACTATGACTGGTAATTTTGATGTTTTACTAGTGCAACCCTAGAGACTGTATGACCTAGAGACTAACCATGACCAAGGGAGCCTAGTCATGTGATTAGGATGACTAACTACTACTTTTTAGCCTGAGAGTATTTTGGTCATTTTGCAATTTGGTAAAATTGTAATTTGTATTAATTAAATATTGTGCTAAACTTTTAGTTAAGCCTTAACCTAGAATCTTAGCCTAATCTAGATTAGCCTTGAGCTTAGAGTCTTGATTAGGATAACCTAATAATGACAAGATTAACAATATCTAGATATTTTATAGTAGGATATTTACCCCCTTAGGATATTTGTGAAAAAGAAAGCCTTATGACTAATTGAACCAATATGAAGGCTTGGAATTGGGTGGACAAGCCCTAGCCACTCATCTACATGTAAAACTAACCATAATTCATCTAATGACCAGCCATCAAGTGCCCCTCCCTTCCTATAAAGAATCCTTAAGAAAATCCTTGCCTCTTTTTACCTCTACATAGAACCCTAATTTGTTCTTCCCCAAACTTGAGAGCTTCCCTCTTGATTTTGATCTCCAAATCCCTCCATTTTTCTTCCAATCTTCCATCATATCTTCTCATTCAACCAAGAAGGAGGTGCTAGCAAGGATTGGAAGCAAGGAGCAAGGAAGGGTGTCCATTTTGGAGGAGCTTTCGTGTCGAAAACCGTGTCCTTTGAGTGTATCATTGGGATCCCACTTCCAATATGTATAACCATCCCTCTATTTCAATTTTCCTTGCATTTTAGTTAGATTTGAATCCATAGGATTCACCCCCATGCATGTACCCCATTTAGATTCTAATTTGAGGCCATTTGGAGCTCTCTTAAGAATTTTAGATATGTGTCTTATGTCCTACTTGATAGATCCCAAATTAGGACACCCCATGTGTATGTATGTATGATAATAGTGTAAATAGATGTTTAAATTCGATTTTAGAATGGTTGGAGAGTGGATTGATCTTATTTAGGATGGTTAGAATGAGTTTCATTTGGATACCTATGTTGGTATCCAGGTATCTTGGCCTACATGTGTTTCTTTTGTCCAAAACAACTCAAATTCGTCATAATATTCATCTACGTTTTTATTAACCACAGCAACTTAAAAATATCATAATTTTTAGCTTAGAACTCCGATTTATCTTCCATTTTTTTAAAAGAACCGTATCGATGTTAGCTTTCCAAATATATATTTTTATAGGCCAAATTCGTTCTAGAACTTTCTGTAAAACTGTTTGAGTGTCAGTTGTTCGAAAGATGAATGCGTTTCGATATTTTTGCGATTTCGGAAGCTTCCGGACACGAACATGCGATCCGTTTGAAGTTTCGGAAAGCTAATACGAAGGGCTACAACATACTTTAATTTTAGAATTTAGTGAAGGCCCAATTGGTACAATATTGATTTTAAGTAGAAGAGTGACTATACGACATAGGCATTTTGTGTAACCTATGAGCCTATGTAGTATGGATATCATGTTTATGTAGGTATCATAGGTTATCAAGAATATATCTGATATAGTACATATATGTGTGTGTATATATATATATATATATATATATATATATATATATATATATATATTATTGTTATGTAATATATGTTAGTATAGTGTGTGTGTTTGAATGAGATAAGGATGTGTGTGGTTAGTGGAGAGAAGTGAGATCGATAGAGGATATGTGCTAGTGTGTATTTGATGTTGTATAGATGGTAGTGTAGTGTGTGTTAGTATTGGAGTGGAGAGGAATTTAGATGTTGTATGTATGGATATGTTAGTATGTTAGGGGTTATGTTAGAATCTATGTAGAGGTTATAGGTATCTTAGAAGTTAGATGGTGATATCTTATATAAGTTAGATAGGTATAGCTGTGTTAGTCTATGTTATTGTTAGTTAGAGATGACATATGTTAGTTGGTTAGAGTTAGAGATGGATATATATACATATATGTTATGGTTAGATATTAGTTAGTGGATGTTAGTTGTGTTAGGTTTCTAAATTAGAATAGATGGTTAGAAGTTATATGTTAGAATGTTGTTAGTTGAGGTATTGGTTAGATTTTGATATGTTAGATACCTATGATATGTTAGTATTAACTAGTGTCTAGATGTTGGAAACCTATAGATAGTATCCTATCTTAGTATCTTAGGATACTAAGAGTGGATTCTTAGAATAGTGGGTATCGTAGGATACTCAAGTTAGCTTCTCAAGGTAAATGAGATTTACTTTTACCTTCGAGGTAAATGAGTTTACCTTATAACCAAGGTAAGGTATCAAGATACCAAGATATGATATCGAGATGTGAGGGTAGAGTGTTAGAACACCTTAGTAGGGTATTGAAGGATAAATTGGGTGAGGGTAATATAGGCAAGGGTATGGGTTAGAGGCTAAGGTAACGAGTTTACCTTGGTAGGATAATGGAATAAGAGTTAAGGTAATACCTATAACTAAGATATGAGTTTAACATGTTTAAGATATGGTTAAAAATAGGATAGCTTGGTTGGTAATGGTTAGGAATAGGGTAAATGACTTAGGGTTGACCCCGTTTGACCATGGTTGACCGTTTTGACTAAAAGTCAACCAAAAGTCAACTTTAGCCTAAAATTGACCAAAACTTGACCATAGTTGACCAGTTGACCTAAAGTCAACTGTGAGTCAACCATTGACCTAGTTGACCTAGAGTAGACTATGAGTTGACCAGGGTTGACCAAAGTTGACCATTTGACCAAAAGTCAACTATAAGTCAACCTTTAACTTATATCGACCTTGTTGACTTTGTTTGACTTGCCTTGACCTAGTTTGACTTAGAATCATGTAGTTTGCATTGTAGATTTCTATTATTATAAATTGAGTACTTTATAACCTGTTTTACTCTAATAGGACTATGTGATACCAGTTCAGACATCTATTCATATCAGTCATACAGGGTGACAGACGAGTACATTCTCTGATTATTTTATACTTGTTAGGATTTATATTCTTGCTCTAGATTACTTTACATGATGCTGTCATGTTATTATCACGGATTGGTACTATATGGATCTTGTCATGCGATGTTATCTCTCTCGGGGTGCATCAGATACAGTTGTCATGTGCTTTTCACGAACATCTTGTATTTTATGTACATCGCTTTCATGTATACTCTTGTGCAATCTTGTACTCTCATGATCACGTGAGCAAACATGATAAAAACTTTTTGTACAAGGTAACGTAACTTGACTGGATCCTTGTCTATTGATTGGGGTGGGTGAGTAGGAAATGGCTATGTGATCAAAATCCCATCTTGTACAATCTTGTACAATCTTGTGAAATCTTGTATATGTCCTAACCCGTTTATATAACCATCTCATGATCTAAATCACAGGTTACTTACTGTTCTTACTTATCATATATATAGATATTTTCGGTTATCAAGTCTCTCTCGTTTTTATATATATGTCTTGACAGTCCATGTATCTTACTCTTTTGCATGCTTTATATTTTCTAACATGATATGAACTGCGTGAGATGTATTGTGTTCGCTCCTGTCCTGACTGGACATGTTGAAAATATTACAGGTAACCTGGAGATTCACAGCTAGCCTAGAGGACCAGTAGAGCTTGTAGTAGATTACTAGTTTATGGTTTTGTTTCACTTTTAGAACTTGTTTGTAATAAGTGAAGATTGAGTTGTATTTGAGATTGTTTGAGATGTTGTTTAGAAGTTTATTTAAGTTGCTTGAGTTTCATATAGTTGTTAGACTCATGTGTTATCTTATCGTGCTTAGATTGTGATTGAGTATTATCGTATCTTATACTTGTCCTCCATTCGGAGTTGAGATTGTGATAGGTATATTATATAATTGCGTGAGTTGTTGATTAGATAGTGACCTAGAACAACGTTCTACTACCGATACTGCGGCGTAGGCTGGACATACCCACTTCTCGTGCCCCTTCCTCAGGGTGCGGGTCGTGACATTAGTTGAACCGAAGGTACATCTATAACTAGAAGGAAGCATGCTCAAGACTAATTAGGGTGCAGAAATGTTACTATCAGTAGCATTGGCAAAATTGCCAGTTTAGTTCAATTCAGGCAAATGTTACACTCCTATGAAACAAAGAATAATATGTTATGCCAAAAAAATAGATACCAACTGGGTGTAGAGTTAGCCGGCTCTCGACAAATATTGTTTATGGAAAAGAAGGTCCTTGAGGCTCCCTATGTAGACCTCTAGCATGCTCATCGAGAAGTCGAAGGAAGCTGACTTGTCTTGGGAGGCTTGATGGAATAGCTCTTGGATAGATCGGGGCACGATCCCCAGCCGGTCACCTCTCCCTTTCTAATTATGGATTGTGTAAATTATGTCAGTTTGGATCTTCAAAGAAGATGTACAGAGAAATCGCAACACGAACCATCATAAATGTTTTGTCGGTTCCAGACTGACCATACACAAAGATGCAAACATTGTGCCATTGAGCGCAGATATGAGTATTAGCTCCACCTCATGGAAAATTTGCTCTGCAAAGGATTTTCAAGAAAGTTTATGAACGAGAATAACCAAGAACCTATCCTCAAAGTGCACGAAAACCTCACCTTGTGTTGCTTCCTTAGCAAACATCCTATCAGAAGTAAACTCCTTCTTTGCTCCTCCGACTGATTTGACCGTGATCCAGATCGACAAAACACCCTTATGCTTCCTGCATAAAACTTTTTAGTCACTAACATTGCAATGATAAGTACAAGAACACATGCATACCTTTGATATCTAGTATCTTGTTTAGTGTATCCCTCCTTTGCGCATACAAGCTCCTCTGCTTCAGCCTCAGCACGGAAACACGGGGTACAAAGAATGAAACTAGTACAAACATGAGTTGATGGTTCCTACCTATGCATTTAGACATCCAATTGCTAATCACCAACAATAACAATAGAGGTAGTGTATATTGAAGTCTTTATAGGCTGACACAAGATCCTTTTGTCATTTTATTCTATTCACTACAAACTCAATTATATTCCACGATGAAGTACCTCTTAACTGATATCTTCTAATATGAACAAATACATATAACCCCATCACAACTAGTTACGGCAATAAATAATGTCATACTATTGAAATTTAAGGACCATACCAGAACATGTGAAGACACTTTGCATATGGCACCAGATCTTCATTTGGAGCTCTGGATAAGTTGGATTGTTGTCAAGTCCAAAAGAAAAAAAATTATATACTATAAAAAATTATTGGTCCTGCGACAACTTTTGCTGGTTTGTCCAGCCATACTTCTTGAGGATGCCTAATTAATGAGGCAGCTGCAAAGAAACTCAAAATGCCATAATTGATCGAAGGAAAGCTTGATAACAGCAAAAGAGTTGTCCACTTGCCAAAACTTATGATTAACAAGTGGAAGTTTTAATTACTATTAACCATGTGCCATATAGCTTCTTCTATCTGCATCAAATACTGCAAAACCCTGAAAACAAAGTCAAACCGGTTATCAAGAAATGTAACGACATGCATAACTATAGTCTAAAGAAGTACGAGTTTTCTACAATTAATAGCCAAGTCTATTGAAAGATTAACCAAGTTTTATAAACCCATAATATCGGCCAAGTACCTAACTGAGTCCCAACAAAAAACAATCGCTATAACAAGAATACCTTTTTATCAGTGTTATTTTACTTCCTTTTTTAAAGTGGCAACAAAATATTTTTTATTACCTAGAAATCCCTCTTAGAATCAAAGAATATGGTCTTAAGTTCCTCTTATATCATGTTATACATGTTAGATAGCAGTCTAGGACTTTAACTTTAGAAATGAAAATAAACGAACTACTTTAAGCCAAGTTTTATTCTATGCAAGAAAAGTTACTAGTAAAACATAGAACCTATTATATTATGGCATTCATTGCTCAATTGCATTGATAATCACCATGTTTTTTTGGAACTTATACCAGCACCTTTACATCTTCAATGTAGTTGGCCAAAGCCTTATTATAAAATCATTATTATGATGACGAAATGTATCCAAGAATGTTGCTCTTGACGAGCTTAAGTGAAGAGTTCCAGCTATTTCAATTGACATAAACAAAATATAACAAAGATGTTCCTATGTATCAGTTCTTTGAGACAAAGTACCTAGGTTAAGCAAATGTTTGTAGGCTAGAAGCCTCATTAGAAAGCCTATATACTGTTGAAAGTCAATAAAAATCATAGAACCTTTAAAATTCAATCTTCTCTATATTTTCAATTAAGGATATGACTTAGTTTTAGGCTCGTAATCAAGATAATCGATCCCTCGATCCGTCTGGCCCTTGCATTGTGTGCTTTTTTGCTGCGGCTTGTAATGTGACATCACCCCTACAAAAGAAAACATGCAAATAAAGTTTTTGGTGCCTATGAGGCAAGTGAAAAAAAATGTCATGATCGTTGGCTAAAGAAAAGTGATAGCCATTATCACAGGCATCAGTCATGCTAGTAGCACTGAAAAGTTCTCCTCTATCTTGTACAAAAACCCAAAAGATTAAGAGGCAAATAAATGTTAACAAATTTCAGGATGAACTTGAAAATAAACCTCCCTCACCTTTGCCAGCCTTTTCTTCCTGCAACAATAACAAAACAAAATCAACAATCAAACCCTAACACTAGAAAAATGGGGTTTTAGTTGGAGCTTATGAAACCTGTAGTCATCGAGGAAGCAGCTGTCATCGAGGTCCTTGAGCTCGTCTACGGTCCTGTCATTGATCCACTCCTTAGACCTAGAGCAAAGGTTGGGGTTGTCCGAATGGAGAAGGCCAGGAGCTTGAAGGCGACAGGGATGAGTAGGTTGTTGTGCATCGAAGGAAGACGAGGCTGTCGTCAGTGGAGATGAGGAACGGAAGGGTTAGGGTTTCGGAGGGATGGTGGTGGGAGCGACTCCGACGGTGGCGGTTGTGGAGGAGGATTTAAGATTAGGGTTTGTAGGGAGAGGGGAAGAGGAGTTTAAGGTTAGGGTTTATAGGGAGAGGGGAAGAGAAGATGAGGAGAGCGAGAGGAAGCGGAGAGGTCTGGAAGATGAGAGATAGAGAGAGAGAGAAAGAAAGAAAAGAGAGAAGGAAATAGACTTTTGATTCAGGTATCGGGGGTTTGAGTGGAAGTTCGAGCGGGATTCTAATTTTTTCTACCACTTTTTATAACGATTACTTGTAACAATATCACATATGTGTCACGTCCCAGAACCAGAATACTGGAGAGCGGGGGCAGACATAGCCAGCTACGTATAACGGAATGGAATCCACACCGCTATACGGTCACGGCTGTCTAGATATGTGAGGGTTTCACTATAATCCATCAGTCTCTTAAGGTCATAAAATAGCCTATTGTCTCAATCTCAACCAACTAATAATAATCACAAGATATCAGATCACCAAATATACAATTGTAAGGCATCCCAAATATTACATATCCAGATGATCATGAAGCTAGTCGTACAAAATGTAAGGACTAGCAAGAGTTTAAGTCATACATGATCAACCTCGAGTTGCCAATCATGCTTACAGCCCGTAGGTAGACAGTAAATAAAGTTGCAAACGAGCTAACACTTGTTCGGCGGCTAAACGCCTCAAAAGAATAATTTTACAATAGAGTGGGAGAGCAAAAATAAACCCACTCGTTGTCCTGGTTACGCCTGGTGACCACCATCGGGCTGAAATGCAGGGAGATCCTTTGGTGCTGCTCCGGTATCTGGCCATACAAAACCAGCTGGGTCAGACCCCAGAAAGAGCAAGTGCCACAAAGGAGGCTTCACTTAAGAACTAAAACCAGCAATTAGCACAAGAGTAAAATTACATAATAAAAGGCAGTAGTTTAAGAAAAGCATGATGGGTAATTATAAAAGACAATCTTGTATAGAATCACTAAAAGACAGGACATATGGATAGAAAGCATGACAGGATGATATACGATGAGATAACCATGGGACTATTCAGATAGCCAGGTTACAACCCGTAAACCAAACAAGGACCGGGGTTGTAACCCTTCGTCTGAACGGAACTTGGTTTCTCTCACCATTTATCGGCAAGATAAATATAAGAAAGCAGGTCAAGTAACATTCTGGAGTGACAATCATTATAGTGACAATCTGGAGTGACAATCATTCAATCATTCTGGTACAATCTTACAATTAATCAATTCTAGACAATACTATACTGGACTAGACTCCATCCAAGCAATCACGGCCAATCATTGCCTACGGCTTTCTACATTAACTAACTAGGGTTATCACAATCCTAGTTACTAGCAAGATGCAATGAGATGCTCCAAGTAGTCACAGGCCCTGCAGCTATCCAGGTTATCCAGGCAATCATTATAGTGACAATTCAGAGAGTACAATGCATTAGAGTAACAATAGAGTTCAATTATTTAAGTGACAATCAAGAGTGCCCCACATGACAGTGGGCTGGAAATGTGCCCTACTCGTCGGCAGGCTACAAGTCCAAACATTTGCGGCCGGGATAACGGGATCGCCTGTAACTGGGGAACATCTCTTCATGTCTAGTGAATTATACTAGTCATTAACCTTAGTCTATTTCAGTAGGTACTCCTGACCGTGGTACTCAGGAGTCCCCTCCTAGACATGATGTAAGACAGGACTGGATTATTTGTACAAGCACAATCGCCCACGGTGTCAGGATCAATTATACAGGTCATGTCATGTCAGGTAGCCGTCGCAACAGCTATTCGAGAAATCATGTCAGGTTATCATGTCAGGTGTACTTTGTCAGGAGTGTGCCACGACAGGCCACTATCAGGTCATGCCAGGTTATCATGTCAGGAGTGCACCACTACGGGTCACTATCACGTCGTGTTCAATTATCAATTCCAAACATACAAATGAATTCATGATTATCAAGTTCATGACAAAAGGCGTAAGGATATAAAATGAGCATAAAATATCTAATAGAGGTAAAGCGTACTCATGTTATACTGAAGTTACAAGACACATGATAATAATAAAAGAACAATAGTAACAATAGTAGCAATAATAATGTAACAGGGCGCGACAGGGAAGTCCATGCGGCTGGGTCCAGGCAGAATTCTATGCGGCTGAGACAATAGGGTCTTATGCGGCCAGGGATAACAATTCTTATGCGGCTGGGAATAACTTCCCATGCGGCTCAACTGATATGGGTTCATGCGGTCAGGTTGGACGAAATCCCATGCGGCCCAATTAGATGAGTCACATGCGGCTCGGGGTAACAGAGCCTATGCGGCTCGCGGGGAGTGAGCTCCATGCGGCTCAAAGAATTAGTCATATGCGGCTGAGGCAAATTAAGTCTCATGCGGCCAAGGGAGAATGTTCCCATGCGGCTGGGCAGGGCAGGGTCTTATGCGGCTCAGCGATCCAGATATGCGGCTGGCGGAAAACCGAATCCATGCGGCTCAAAATGAATACTTGCCGCATGAACTTGTCATGCGGTCAAGTGCTGCCATGCGGCTCAGGACTGTGCTTCTTCTCCAAATTTCCGAGAAGAAGCACACCAAGAAACCATGGCTGCCATGATGCATAAAACCCTCATCCGGAGTCCAAATTCGGACTTCCTTAGGTCAAAATGGGGTAGAACGAGCTACTCTACAACATGGAACCAACAAAACTTGAAAGTAAAAATATTAAATAGATCAAAATCTAGAAAATCCGAAATTAAAATAAACTTAGATCTACAAGAATCTAGCCATGGAAACGGAAAATGTCAAGTACTAAAGAGTGTTAAAATGCTACAAGGAAGAGAATGAAACAATAATATTTGGGTTCCTCCATGAAGCAAGATGCACTTGCCTAGCTCTCTCTCTCTCTCTCCCTCTCACTCACAGGTTGGTGAGAAATTTAATGGTGAAGAAAGATGATGATGAATGAAGAGAGAGAAATGAGAGAGTACATTAATAAAGGGGTTGGTGGTGGTAGGTAGGAGTGGTTCACATATAAAACCAAACCAAGCCAAGCCAACCGAACCGAACCAAGCCAATGCAATTGCCATAGGGAACCACAAGCCAATTAAACAATTTAAACAATATTAATCAAAATTAACTAATCATGATTAAGCAAAAATACGGGTCTAAAACACGTATACGTATACTAAATACGTATCACGAATTTGGGACACTACAATATGTGTGAACAATATACAACGCTTAGTGCTATAAATCGTTATATTAGGTCAAAAATTCTTCAAAACTGTCATATCATGTGGCGTTGCTAAAATTCTGTAACGTTTATATATGAACCGTTGTAATAGCTTCTTTTCAAACATTATAACAGGGTATTTTTCTTGTAGTGTCTATTGTAAAATTATTCTTTTGAGGCGTTTAGCCGCCGAGCAAGTGTTAGCTCGTGTTGAATACCTTACTTACTGTCTGCCTACGAGCTGTAACATGATTAACAAATCCTAGGGTTGATCATGTATGACTGAAACTCTTGCTAGTCCTCACATTTTGTACGACTAGCTTCATGATCATCTGTATATAAAATGTATGGGACGCCTTGCTATTGAATATCTGATGGTCTAACATCTTGTAACTATTATTACTTGCTTGAGATTGAGACACTAGGCTTGTTCTTGACCATAAGAGACTGATGGCTTGTAGATAAACCCTCATACATCTAGACAGTCGTGACCGTACATCGAGGTGGATTACACTTCTATATATGTAGCTGGCTATGTCTGTCCCCCACTCTCCAATATTTTGGTTCTGGGGCGTGACACGATTTAAGTAGTGGCCCATACAAGGTCTTGTAAATCAAGATGTGTGGGGGTTTTACCGAGTAGATGTCTCAAGCAGCACTCGTCCTTGATCTCTACTCGTGTCTCCTAATCTTTCTGAAATCTTGACCTGATCACATGCTTATATCCTCGATTTATCTTGGTCCTTCCTTATTGTTTTCCATGTTGTTCTTCAGTGGCATTGTTCCTAGTCCTGCCGATCAGCCCGGGGGAGCACCTCCAGTGAACCAGCAGCAACCTGGGGACCAAGCCCAACACTCTAGAGCAGCCTTCCGAGTCATGTATTCTGGGAATCCAGAGCCCCCAGTTCAACCCATCCAGCCTGTAGAGCCTGATAATGGAACCCTGGTGGGACTCATCCGAGAATTGCTTGTATCAAAAGATCATCGGGGCAATGCCCTGCACCAGACAGTACAAGATGCCATGGACAGAGTTGGTTACCAAGTGAACAATGCAGCTAATTTCAAGCTCCTGAACCCTTCCTTCTTTGATGGCAGTGAAGATGCCATCGCTGCTGAAGCATGGCTTCAGGACACAAAGGTTATCCTGGAAGCAGTTAGGATTCCTGAGGAAGAAAAGGTGGCTGTAGTGCGCCTATAGTTATTGGACTTAGCCCGCACCTAGTAGGCGATGTTAGAAGTTGGATTAGTGACGCCTGTTTTATGGGCAGTATTCAACGACAAGTTCCAGACCAAGTACTTTGATGCAGTAGCTCGCTATGATCTGCAGACTCGAGATTCACTAATCTCAAGCAGATGGGAAGAACGGTCGACGGTTATTCTGCCAAGTTTTCAAGACTTAGTCGATTTGCTCCCAACTTGGTGGCAATCGAATTGGACCGAGCCCAACGATTCTAGCAGGGGCTTCACTTAGAGATCATTATATCAGCGGAGCAGTTTGAACACCAGACATTTGATGCCGTCTTACGAGCATCAAAGAGGCATGAGTATACCTCGCAGAGGATCGTAGATAAAACCGAAAGCAGAAAAAGATCCCATGGGAAGATGAGTCTGTCCTCAGCACCAGCCCCGGCAGCTAGGGCTTTGACTATTGGAGTTCTTCGAAGGACGAATTCGGTTTTGTCGGTTCAGCACTCGACATCGACGTCCCCTCAGTAACAGAAGTAGAAGCAGTCTTCCGTAATGGGCTGCACTCATTGTGGAAAGCCAGGAAATGTAGTATCAGAATGTCGCAGAGCACAAGGATTGTGCTTGGCTTGTGGGGCACCGGACCACAAGATAGGGTCTTGTCCGAATAGAGTCAGTTCATTATCGTCGAACCTAACTAGTCCATCGGTTAGGAGACCAGTCCCAGCACAGTGCAGCAGCAGTACCAGCCTCCGAGGCCATTGCCGCCTCAGGCACAAGCCTTCCTGCAGCAGAGACCACAGCAGTATACCCAGACCCAAGCTCAGATGTAGAACCGACTGAGAGCTTTCCAGCAGAATGTCTTCCTTATGCCTTACGCTTTTAAATTTCTTGCTTGTATGAATGATTGCTTGATTGGTTGCTAGTCTTAGATTGCTTATGCTTTAGTATAGCTTGCCCCGACATCTCTAGCCTCTTGATTAAATTTCGAGAACATAATTCTTTTAAGGTGGGTAGAGTTGTTACTCCCTTTTTTGTTATACATATTTCCAGTGTAAGTATATAGATTTTGACCCGTATTCTATTTTACTATATTTTCGTATTTCTTTATGGCTTGCCTTGATGTATCTTGACTAGGGTTGACCTTGGGTTGGTTTGTTCCAACTTGACTTGCTTTTGGTGGCTTGGTTGGGTTTATTTTGATAGTTGGTTCAACATGTTGAACCATCCCCTCCCTTTATAAAACCTAACCACCCCTTTCTCTCTCTTTATTACTTCTATTTATTTCTTCTCATTCTTCTCCATTACTCTCCTACCAACCTAGAGAGCTTAGGCAAGTGTAATCTTGCTTTATGATGGATCTTAGATTTTATTGTTCCATTATCTTCCCTTCTTGATTCTAAGTCTCTTTAGAACTTGGACTTCTTGGGTTAGATGAAAGGATCTTTGTAGATCTAAGTTTGTGTCATTTTCGGTTTTCTTGGGTTTTGATCTATCAACTTTATTATTTTTATGTTTTGATTGTTCTGTGTTGTAGAAAATTCTATTTTACTCAAAATAGACCTTTAAAAACCCAGATTTTGAGTGATTTATGGACTTGGAAAGTTCATGGGTTCCATGGCTATTTTCTCGAATTTTTGGAGAAGATGTACAGTTTGGCCGCATGCAGTCCTGCAGACCGACTTGAGTCCTGTGGACCACATGCATGCATCCTTGACCGCATGAACCCCTTGGCCGTATGAGTCATGCGGACCGACTTGAGTCTACGGACTGCACCCATGAATCCTTGACTGCATGTATTCTTGGCCGCATGCAGTCCTGTAGACCACATGTTTGGGCCGCATGTATTCTTGGCCATATGCTGTCCTACGGACCGCGTGTTTGGGCCACAATTATTCTTGGCCACATGTGTCCCGACCCGCACCCAGTATGAGGGCAAGAGAAGTAACGAACGCCCAACCTACGCCGCAGTGTCGGCGGTAGAACGCTGTCCTGAGTCACCATATCTAACACAATCTAACCAAGCTATGAATAGAGAGTAAAATAATATGTAACTCAATCACAATACTAAGATGGAATAGAAGAAGAATCTCAAGATAGTCACAATAGAGTCTAGGTGTAAACCACCAGAAATATCTCAAGTACAACTCATAAAAGTCTCAAATAGAAAATACAAAATAAAGTACTAAGTCTCAGCTAGACTATGGGCAAGTCCTCAGCGACTGTGGGATCCTCCTGTGGGTCCACGTCGCCAGTGTCATTTAAGCCAATGCCATAATAAGTAGGACAGTACTCCTCATCATCACCTGTAAAATTTTCAACATGCCCAGTCAGGACGGAACGAGCACATATCTCTCACAATATTTCATATCAGGAATGGACATATAAAGCAAGCTATAGAAAACTATACATGAATCGCTGTAAAGAGAAATCAACAGGAGAGAAGATATAACTGAGATATAAATATGATAAATAAAGAATATAACCTTCTACGTGAAACAGAGCATGAATTGGTTATGTAAACAGCTTGGGTTGCACATGGATACAACTATGGAATACACATGGATAACTACTGGGGATAATGATCACATAACCCACTACACTCTCCCTGCCCCCAACCAATACACAAGGATCGAAGCATGTTATGTTATTGCACATGGATAACAACTACTGTATACATGGAGCTCATATGGTCATGAGTGTACATGAATAACATATGAGTGCACATGGATAAATGTGAATACATGGAGTACATGATGACCATGATAAAGTACATGAAACATGACATACTCGATGTATCCAAAGGGATAACATCGCATGAAAAGATCCAGAGGGTATTGATCCGTGTGAACGTCGTGTCAGCATCAAGTATACTAGTCTATAACAAGAGTACATATCCAAAGAAGCATGAAAAGATCAGAGAATGTACTCGCCTGGCAATCCGAACTGCTGATGATAAAAAGTGACTGGACTGGAGTAATATAATCCTATTTAAAACAACCATATGTCATAATACAGTCTAAAATATCATAAGAAATACCTTCAATGCAATTTCTACATAATTTGGGTCAATCTAAGTCAAAGTCAACCTTGGGTCAACTTTGGTCAACCAAACTAGTCAACTAGGTCAAAGTTTGGTCAACTAGTCTATAAGTCAATTTTTAGGTCAATACTAGTCCTACATATCCCATATCAGTTATAGAAGAAAACCTATATCTTGATATCCTATATTGCTACTCATCTAACACCCAATGTCTAATACCAAACTCGAACTCAACTCTAGATGATGCAAACTAACAAGATACTCTTAGGTAGGGTCATCTGGGATCTATATGTTGAGTCTATGCAGGATTTAAATATCAAGGATTGATGAAATCTGAACCAAAAGAACTGAACATAAAAGGAGAACTGGAACAAGGAAAGGGAAAACTGAAAACTGGAAATCTACCCAAACTCAATACCCCATACCAACCCAAATCGATACCAGCCCTCTCCTATTAAGCAAACTAATATGGTATCTCTTATATAGGTCATACAGGGTTTGTATCTTCTGGTTTTTTACAGGAATTATGTAGAAAAAACTGATGGGAATCAAAGGTTCAAACCTTAACAGTAAAAACTGGGATACTATGAAGAACCCGATACCTATGCTAACCCAAATTCATTCACAGCCATCTCCTTGATGCCAAGCTACATGTAAACTCTTAGATAGGTTTTATAGGACCTGTGGGTTGGGTTTATACAGGATTTAATATCAAATCAAAACTGAACAAAACAGAAAACAAACTAAAAAAAACTAGAAAATTCTGAATCCTAGCTTGATACTCAAAACTAAACCCAAACTCAAACTCTCGAAGCTACAAACTAATAGGTAATACCTAGATATGGTGTAATAGGATTTGTATGTTGATTAATACAGAATATATATATTCAAAAATTAGATCAAAAGGAAAAAAGGAAGAACTGAAACAGAGAACAGTGTTGAAACTGAACTCGATACTCAAAACAAACCTAAACATGACTAAACACAATCGAAAACTTACATAATAATCAAAACCTAAGGTTGGTAATGCTTCCTGCGTGTGTATAGGTACTACCCAGGTCATGTCGTGTCCAGATAACAAGACACGACGTGTCCAAATAACAAATCCTAGACTGGTCGAACCCCAAAGACCCAATCATCGTGCACGCGTGTCGCTCGTCCTATGGCTCGACACAGAGCGAAAGAGGACACGTGGTTGCTCGTACACATAGCCCAACTATAGGGCTACACGTCCATGTGCCTGCACTGGACTCTCGCCATGTGTTCGTGTCGCACGAAGCGCGTATTAGACGCCGCGTTCTCACGCGCGCGCGACAGGCCGCGATCAATACCACGATGATTTCTTTATCAATACTCCACGAAACCTCACCAAACTTTACGAACACCCTGTCAGTCATGGCGCCTAGCTATTGACCAAAAATCTTGCGTTGAATCGTCGTGTCCATCGAGAACGGACACGGCAGCAGCAGGACACGCGCGCGATCCTCGTGTTGCGTGTGTGTGTCCTATTTTGGACACGAAAACGTGTCGATTCAATCAAGAACCTAGGGTTTGGGAATCCTTACTACTAGGGCTACAACTTTGTGAAATTAGATTACAAAAACAACAGTGAAGAATTCTAAGAGGAATTTCATCGAACACGTTTAAACCTAATCCGATACGGGTCCGACACGTCTATCAAACGGACACAAAACTTAACCAAACTTCATGGGTGGGTCTAGGGTACCTAGATGCATGCTACTATGAAGAAAAATCAGGAGAAACTATGATGTTTAGGTGTTTACCTATTGCGAGTTGAAAAATTAAGAAACTGACTCCTCGATCGATGAGACAACCAGTTTTTACCGAGCAAACGCCTCCAACTCCTTGCTAGCAATGCTCCAGCAAATTCTCCTCCTTTCCACGATCACAACGCACTTCGTTTGAGGTGAAACGGAGGTTGGATAAGAAAGTTAGGGTTTTGGAGAGCTGGAAACTAGGGTTTTGTAAAGGGGGGTGTCCATACTAATGCAATGCTTATATAGGAAGTGGGGGTTTCCTATTTTGGCTAGCCATATGAGTCCTATTAGGGTTAGGGTGGGTTCATGGGCCCCTCTCTACTATTTAAGTTGAGTTTAAGCTCATTTAACAAAAGGCTAAAAAGGCCAATTAATTAAATAGCCTAAAAATGGTCAAAAGGCTTCCTAAATTAAACCAAAGTGTAAAATAAATTCTAAATAGCTAGATGGTCATCATATGTCATGGTCAGTCCTTACTGTGAATTTCTAAAGTTAAATCAAAGGCTAATTAAATCACAAGTCAATAATATGTAGAAAATCACAAAATGACTAAAATTGCTAAAATGACTAAATTACCCTTATTTCAAAAAGTGGGTGTTACAACATGCAGTCCTACGGACCGTATGTTTGGGCCGCATGTATTCTTGGCCATATGCATCCTGCAGACCACATGAGTTCTCGGCCGCATGCGTCCTACGAACCGCCTTAGTCCCGCGGATCGCATGAGTCTGGTCGCATGAGTCCTTTGCTGCCTGTGCCCTGCGGACCGCATGAGTCTTTGGCCGCATGAGTTTTCTGTCCATTTTGTCCTGCGGACCGCCTTGGTCCCGTGGACCGCATGCCTTGGCCGTATGCTTCCTTTGCCCCCATGCCCTTGCCCCTTGCATGTTCTTTATTTATTATATTGTTTAATGTTTTAAATTGCTTACACCTTGTGCTCAGCCTAACTTGTGACTACCCGATTTGATGATTGTGAATCTTGGGCATAACATGTCTTAATTTAACCCAAAACATGGCATGGCAATATGGATTTACATAAATTACTCTTACTAGTGACCCGTCGTGGTGCACTCTTGACAAGTAACTTGGCATGATAATTCTTGATGGTGGTCCGTCGTGACGCACTCTTGACAAGATAAGTAATCTTGATAGTAGTCCGCTGTGGCGCACTCTTGACAAGTAATCTTGATAAGTAACCTAACATGATAATCTTGATATGCTGTTGTGACGGCTATCCTGACTTGCTAAGTAACTCTTGTCTTAACACCGTGGGTGTTTGTGCTTGTATAAGCTATATGTCTCGTCTCGCATCATGTCAAGGACATGAATTCCTGGTTACCACGGTCAGGAATTCATACTGAATCTGACTAGGATAATGACTAGATTGATCAAGTAGTTCATGAAGAGATTTTCTAGCTACAGGAAGTCCCGTTATCTGGGCGCTTTAATTGGACTTGTAGCCTGCCGTCGAGTAGGGCACATTTCCAGCACACTATCATGTGTTGTACCCCCAAGTCACCTAATCCAACTCTCTCAACTTGCAACTGGATAACCTGGATTAAGTTTGCAGGGCTTATGGCTGTTGGAACATCTCAATGCATCTTATTAGTAACTAGGATTGTGATAACCCTAGTTAGTTAAAGTATCAAGCCGTACTCATTGCTTGGCCGTGATTGATGGATGGAGTCTAGTTTAGTCTTGCCTAGACCAGGCCAGTACACGATTTCTTCATACCGTTACTGTTATGCTTTACTTATTCGATAATTAATTAGAGACTAAGTTCTATTCAGGTATGCAACGACCGTGGTTCGTATTACGTATTTTGGTATACGTATACGTATATTGCAAGTTTCATGGCATGGTTTATCTTGGTATTGTATGGTTCGGCTTGGCTTGGTTTGGTTTGCTTTGGGTTCATCATGAACCAAAAGAAAACCCCTACCTACCCCCACACCCTTCCTTAAATAGCTGCCCACTCCTTCTCTCTCTTCATTTACTTCTTCTTCAATTACTTCTTCTTCCTCACCATTACTCTTCCACCTACCAGGGAGAGAGAGCGCTTAGGCAAGTGCAGCTTGCTTCATGGAGGAACTCAGTTTTTATTGTTCCATTCTCTTCCTCACGAGATTCTAACATACTTTAATACTTAGCATTTCTAATTTCCATGGTTCAATTTGTGTAGATCTAAGTTTCTTGTATTTTTGGAATTTTGGGTTTTGATCTACTTAACATTGTTATTTCCAAGTTTGGATGGTTCCATGTTGTAGGGAATTTCATTCTGCCCCATTTTGACCTATGGAAGTCTGGATTTAGACCTCGGATGGAGGATTTATGAAGCTTTGAGCCATGGACTTCATGGCTTTTCTTCTCCAAAACCATGTAACGCCCCAGAACCAGAATATTGGAGAGCGGGGGCATACATAGCCAGCTACGTATATTGAAGTGCAACTCACCTCACTATACGGTCACGGCTGTCTAGATACATGAGAGTTTAACTACAAGCCATCTGTCTCCTATGGTCATGAACAAACCTATTGTCTCAATCTCAAGCAAGTAATAACAGTCACAAGATATCAGAGTACCAAATATACAATAGTAAGGCGTCCCATACATTATATATTTGGATGATCATGAAGCTAGTCATACAAATATCAAGACTAGCAAGAGTTTCAGTCATACATGATTAACCCTAGGATTTGTCAATCATGTTACAGCCTGTAGGCAGACAATAAATAAAGGTATAATCGAGCTAACCCATGCTCGACGGCTAAATACCTCAAAAGAATAATTTTACAATAGAGTGGGAGAACAAAATAAATCCACTCGTTGCCAGGATTCCTTCTAGTGGTCACCATCTGGCTGGAAAGTCAGTAGATCCTCTGGAGCTGCTCCGGTATCTGGCCATACAAAACCAGCTGGGTCAGACCCCAGAAAGAGCAAGTACCATAAAGGAGGCTTCACTTAGGAAGTAAAACCAGCAAATCATAAATGAATATTAAATACAATTATAAAAATACTGATAATAGCAGGGATAACAATAATAAATTGAGTACGAGGAAACCATTCAAGTAGCTAGATTACAACCCTTAAACCAAACAAGGACCGGGGTTGCAGCCCTTCACCAGGGTTATCACAGGCCTAGTTACTAGCAAATGCAATGAGATTATCCCAACAGCCACAAGTCCTGCAGACCATCCAGATTATCCAGGTCGAATGTCCGTTCATGAAAGGTGCAACACATGACTATGTGCTGGAAGTGTGCCCTACTCGTCGGTAGGCTACAAGTACACTCAGTGCGTCCAGATAACGGGATTTCTTGTAGCTGGGAAATCTTTCCATGACTACTTGAATTTCTAGTTATTAGCCTTAGTCAATTTCAGTAGGTACTCATGACCGTGGTATTCAGGGATCCATATCCTAGACATGATGCAAGACAATACCGGTTTATTTGTACAAACACAATCGTCCACAGTGTCCAGGTTATTCATACATGTCATGTCAGGCTAGCTGTCTTAACAGCATATCGGGATATATCATGTCAGGTTTACTTGTCAATAGTGCGCCACGGCGGGCCACTGTCGTGTTCAGGGATTATGTGCAAAATCTACATAGTACAAGCCTTCATAGAGAATCAGAAAACATGAGCATAAAAGTAGTCTTAATTATAATAATATAATAAAAGAGGACTATGGTAGGAGTCAGGCAGCTAAAGGAGATAAGCTCATGCGGCAGAGAGCATGTGCGCTTATACGGCTGGGAACTGTACACTCATGCGGCTGGAAGGGGGAAGGCGTATGCGGCTCCGGGAGGATGAGCTTATGCGGCCGCGGGAGAGCAATGTCATGCGGCTCGGAAAGGAAAGGGGCGCACGCAGCTGAGAGAACACAGGCGCATGCGGCTGAGGGCAACAAGTTCATGCGGCTGGTAAGAGTGTGCGCTCATGCGGCTCGGGAAATCACTTGCATATGCGGCTGGAGGGTCCAATGGCCTATGCGGCTGAGGAATGGGGGGGTTTATGCGGCTCAGGGAATAAACCCTTATGCGGCAGCGGGGAAACGAGTATATGCGGCAATGGAAAGAACCAGTTTATGCGGCTATGTTCAAGTGGAGTCCTATGCGGCTGAGCAAGGGACGGGTCTTATGCGGCCGAGAAGAACCAGTCATATGTTGCAATGGACTATTGAGTTCATGCGGCAGCATTGTCATGCGGCTGGAAGACTTGCCGCATGAAGGTCCATGCAGTCAAGTACTGCCATGCGGCTAGAAGACTCTTCTTCTTCTTCACTGGTCCGAGAAGAAGAGCCATGAAGTCCATGGCTCAAAGCTTCATAAATCCTCCATCCGAGGTCTAAATTCAGACTTCCATAGGTCAAAATAGGGGAGAATAAAATTCCCTACAACATGGAACCATCCAAACTTGAAAATAACAATGTTAAGTAGATCAAAACCGAAAATTCCAAAAATATAAGAAACTTAGATCTACACAAATTGAACCATGGAAATTAGAAATGCTAAGTATTAAAGTATGTTAGAATCTCGTGAGGAAGAGAATGAAACAATAAAAACTGAGTTCCTCCATGAAGCAAGCTGCACTTGCCTAAGCTCTCTCTCTCTCTCTCTCCATGTTAGGTGGAAGAGTAATGGTGAGGAAGAAGAAGTAATTGAAGAAGAAGTAAATGAAGAGAGAGAAGGAGTGGGCAGCTATGTAAGGAAGGGTGTAGGGGTAGGTAGGGGTTTTCTTTTGGTTCATGATGAACCCAAAGCAAACCAAACCAAGCCAAGTCGAACCATGCAATACCAAGATAAACCATGCCATAAAACATGCAATATACGTATACGTATACCAAAATACGTAATACGAACCACGGTCGTTACAATTCTACCCACCTTAAAAGAATTCCGTCCTCGGAATTTAATTAAGAGGCTAGAGCGGCAAGGACATGCTATACTAATCACAGGCAAGCTATAACAAGGCAATCAATCAAGCAATCACTTATTCAAGCAAGGAACTGAGAGCACAAGGCATAAGGAGGACATTATACCTTGCGAGTCAAACAAGTCGGGATATCGCGATCGGATATCATCCCCACGCTCCCATGTTGACTCACCCAAAGATTGATGACCCCAAGCAACACGGACTAACTTAATAGTCTTATTCTTGAGTATCTTCTCCCTCCGGTCCAATATAGACACGGGCCTCTCCTCATACGAAAGGTTGGTACCAACAACTAATTCCGAATGATCCAGGATATGGCTTAGGTCTGGGATATACCGTCGTAGTTGGGATACATGTAACACATCATGCACCTCACGTAGCGACGACGAAAGAGTGAGACGATAGGATACATCATCTATTCGCTCCAGAATATCAAACGGCCCTATGTATCTAGGACTAAGCTTTCCCCGTACGTCGAAATGAATGATGCCACGGTTAGACAAAATCCTCAGAAATACATGGTCGCCGACAGAAAACTCAAGGGGTCGCCGATGAGAATCGGCCCAATGGCGCTGGCGATCTTGGGCAACTCGAAGATGATCTCTGACTCTTCTGATTACCTCAACCGTCTGAGCAATCATTTTCGGACCGAGCATCTGCCTCTCTCCAACATCGTCCTATGCTAGCGGGGATCTGCATTTCCTACCATACAGTGCCTCGAATGGTGCCATCTGGATACTAGCATAGAAACTGTTGTTGTACGAGAACTCCACTAGGTACAGGTGATCTTCCCACGAACCACCGAAGTCGAGCGTACAAGATCTCAACATATCTTTCAAGGTTCGTATGGTACGCTCTGACTGACCATCTGTCTGCGAATGATAAGTTGAGCTGAACTGGAGGTGAGTTCCCAAACTCTCCTACAGGCTACACCAAAAGTGCGACGTAAATCTTGAGTCTCTGTCCGAGGTGATACTGACTGGTATACCATAAAATCTGACGATCTGCCTGAGATACATCTCTGCTAGCTGAGCCGTCGACTGACCAACTCTGAATGGAAGAAAGTGAGCCATCTTCGTGAGCCTGTCTATAATAACCCAAATAGCATCTCTACCGGCCGGGGATCTAGGTAATCCAGTCATGAAATCCATGGTTACATGCTCCCACTTCCATTCTGGAATCGACAAAGGCTGAAGAAGTCCAGCCGGCCTCTGATGTTCAGCTTTAACTTGTTGGCAAACCAAACATCGAGAGACAAATCGAGCTATCTCCCTCTTCATACCATTCTACTAGATGTGCTGACGGATATCACGGTACATCTTCATACCACTGGGATGAATGGAATACTGCGAGCTGTGAGCCTCTGCCATGATCTCCTGTCTGATATCTCCACCGGGTACACAAAGACGCTTTCCATGTCGAAGTGTACCGTCTTCATGAATGCATAACTCTGGTCTTCGTCCTGTCTCACACTCTGCTCTAAGCCGCTGAAGCTTAGAATCTTCTGACTGCGCCATCCGGATCCTCTCGACTATAGTGGACTGAACTTGCATACTGGCCATCAATGCCACACTGGTAGGAAGGACAACTTCAATACCCATCTTCTGAAGATCTGCTAACAGCTCAGGTTGTGCTGTTCGAAAATAAACTCCGGTTCTCCTGTTCAATGCGTCTGCTACTACATTGGCCTTTCCAGGATAATACTGCAGGTTGACATCATAATCCACAAGTAGCTCTAGCCATCTCCTCTGACGCATGTTAAGATCCTTCTGGGCGAAAATATACTTCAGGCTCTTGTGGTCGGTGAAAATCTCCACCCTATCTCCATACAAGTAGTGCCTACATAACTTAAGTGCAAACACTACTGCTGCCAGCTCCAAGTCATAGGTTGGATAATTCCTTTCATGATCATGAAGTTGTCATGACGCATAAGATATTACCTTCCCATGCTGCATCAGAACACATCCTAAGCCTCTGTCTGAAGCATCACAATACACTAAGAATCCTCCGGTCCCATCTGGAAGTGTGAGAATAGGAGCCGTCATCAAACCTCGCTTCAACTTCTTAAAAAAATCCTGACATTCTGCTGTCCAAGCAAACTGCACATCCATGCGGGTCAACTGGGTCAATGGCGCGGAGATCCGAGCAAAGTCTGAAACAAATTGCCGGTAATAGTCGGCCAAGCCAAGAAAACTGCGAACTTCTGCAACTGTGCGGGGTACTGGCCATGTCTCAATAGCCACGATATTCTGGGGGTCCACTTCTACTCCTCATCTGGTGATGATATGACCCAAGTATGAAATGCGATCGAGCTAGAACTCGCATTTAGTAAACTTGGCATACAACTGGTGCTCTCTGAGAATCTGGAGGACAATCCTGAGATGCTGCTCATGCTCTGTCTCACTCTTGCTGTAGACCAGGATGTCGTCTAGGAACACAAACATAAACTGATCCAAATAAGGCATGAAGATACGATTCATGAGGTCCATGAATACGGCCGACGCATTGGTTGCTCCAAATGGTATCACAAGGAACTTCCAATGCCCATATCTAGACCTGAAAGCTGTCTTCGGGATGTCCTGCTCTCTGACTCTGATCTGATGGTATCCTGACCGCAAGTCAATCTTCGAGAATACTGCTGCCCCCTTAAGTTGATCAAACAAGTCATCTATCCTCGGGAGAGGGTATCTGTTCTTGATTGTCACTGAGTTCAAGGTACGATAATCTACATATAATCTGGACATACCATCCTTCTTTTTTACAAGAAGCATCGAGGCTCCCCAAGGCGATCCACCAGCACGAATGAATCCCTTGGTCCTGAGTTCTTCAATCATCTTGTACAATATCTCTAGCTCTGACGGCGCTATCCTGTAGACTCTTTCCGACACTGGGGCTGCCCCCGGGATCAAGTCGATAGTAAACTTGATCTCTCGCTTCGGCGGCATACTTGGAAGCTCTTTTAGAAAAATATCTGGAAACTCCTCAACTATCCGGGGTAACTGCACTACTGCTACTGCCATTTGCAATACTGGAGGAGAAGGTTCAACTTTGCCTCGGAAAAAGGAAAACTCTGGCTCGCCTGGAATGCTAAAAATAATCCTGCCAATATGGCAGTCTATCCTAGCATACTGGTCTCTCAACCAATCCATCCTAAGACCACATCATAATCGGCCATCGAGAATTCTATCAATCTAGTGGGGAATTCTTTACCACTAACTACGATCCGACACGAGGAAATACTCTATCTACTCTCACAAGTCCGTTACCAGTAAGTATATTGAGCCTTACTGATAATGACTCAGGCTCCAATCCTATCCGTGTCGCGAATCGTGTAGACATAAATGAATACGAGGCGTCAGAGTCAAATAATACTGAAGCTGTAAAGGTGTTGACAAGAATAATACCTGCCACTACCTCACCTGGTGCCAATCCTGCCTCTTCCATGGTCAAAGCCAGCACTTGACCATATCCTCTTGGTGCGGGTCCCCTCTGCTGAAAACTTCTCTGCATACTCTGGATCAGGGCTTGGGCTTAGGCATACTACTGTGGCCTCTACTGCTGGAATGCCTGGGCCTGTGTCGGCAATGGTCTCGAGAATGGGTACTGTTGCTGCTGCTGGACTGTTGCTGGTCCTCTTACCGAAGGGCTAGAGAAGGCTGATGAAGATGAACTCTCCCTGTTCGGGCAGTTTCTAATCCTGTGGTTCGGGGCACCACAAACCAAGCACAAACCCTGTGCTCTGCGACACTCAGATATCACATGCCCTGGCTTCCTGCAGTGTGAATATCCTACTGCGGAAGAGTACTTCTGCTTCTGCTGCTGAGGGTGCGTCGGGGTTGAATGTTGAATCGACGTCACTGAGGCCGCCCACCTCGGAGCTCCAATGGTCAAGGCCCTAGCTGCCGGGGCTGGTGCCGAAGACTGATTCATCTGACTATGGGATCGCTTCTGACCTCCGATTATATCCACAATCCTCTGGGAGGTATACTCATGCCTCCTGGCTGCTCTCAATACTTCATCAAAAGTCTGATGCTCAAACTGCTCTACTGCCAATAAAATCTTGAGGTAAAGTCCCTGCTGGAACCGCTGGGCCCTATCGAACTCGGTCGCTACCAAGGTGCGAGCAAACCGACTAAGTCTCAAAAACTCGACCGCATATCCGTCGATCGTCCTGCCCATCTGCTTCAGATTGGTGAACCTCGTCTATAGATCATACCGAGCTACAGTATCGAAATACTTGGTTTGGAATCTCTCACGGAATACTGCCCAGGCAATAGGTGCCACTAATCCAACGGCCTGTGCCGCCTACCAGCTGCGGGCAAGATCCAATAGCTGCAGGTGCACCACGACCACCTTCTCATCTTCTGGAGTCCTGGCTGCTTCTAGAATCACCTCTGTGTCCTGAAGCCAAGCGTCTGCGACAATAGCATCTTCACTGCCGTCAAAGAAGGAAGGGTTCAAGCGCTTGAAGCTGTTGGCCGCGCTGTTCCCTTGATGACCTCCTCTGGTCAGAGCATCTGTCACTGCCTGGTGCAAGGCATCTCCTCGACGACCCTGAGAAGCTAACAATGTCCTGATGAGACCCACCAAGGTGCCATCATCAGGCTCTGCAGGCTGGACGGGTTGAACTGGTGGCTCTCCTTCAGTAGGCATGACTCTAGAGGCTACTACTGAATGCTGGGCTTGATCTCCAGGTTGTTGCTGGTCCACGGGATGGGCTCCGCCTTGCTGATCGGTAGGACCAGGAACAATGTCGCTAAAGAAGGCGACATTGGAAACAATAAGGAAGAACCAGGACAGATCAACGATACAAGCATGTGATCTGGTCAAGATTTTTGGGGATTTTAGGAGATACGAGCAGAGATCAAGGGCGAGTACTGATTGAGACATCTATTTGGTAAACCCTCACATATCTTGATTTACAAGACCTGCATGGGCCACCACTTAAACCATGTAACGTCCCAGAACCAGAATACTGGAGAGCGGGGACATACATAGCCAGCTACGTATATTGAAGTGCAACTCACCTCGCTATACGGTCACGGCTGTCTAGATACATGAGGGTTTAACTACAAGCCATCAGTCTCCTATGGTCATGAACAAACCTATTGTCTCAATCTCAAGCAAGTAATAACAGTCACAAGATATAAGAGTACCAAATATACAATAGTAAGGCGTCCCATACATTACATATTTGGATGATCATGAAGCTAGTCGTACAAAATGTCAAGACTAGCAATAGTTTCAGTCATACATGATCAACCCTAGGATTTGTTAATCATGTTACAGCCCGTAGGCAGACGATAAATAAAGGTGTAATCGAGCTAACACATGTTCGCCGGCTAAATACGTCAAAAGAATAATTTTACAATAGAGTAGGAGAATAAAGTAAACCCACTCGTTGCCAGGATTCCTTCTAGTGGTCACCATCTGGCTGGAAAGTCGGTAGATCCTCTGGAGCTGCTCCAGTATTTGGCCATACAAAACCAGCTGGGTCAGACCCCAGAAAGAGCAAGTGCCATAAATAAGGCTTCACTTAGGAACTAAAACCAGCATATCATAAATGAATATTGCAGACAATTATAAAAATACTGATAATAGTAGGGATAACAATAATAAATTGAGTACGAAGAAACCATTCAAGTAGCCAGACTGCAACCTTTAAACCAAACAAGGACCGGGGTTGCAGCCCTTCACCTAAATAGAAGCTCGTCTCAAATACTGTTGGTAAAGTAAAACAGGATGAGCTCGACATAGGGTGAAATAAGAAAATAAACGAAGTGAGGACACAGAACTGCTCCGAGAGCCAGGTTACAACCCTTAAACAAAATAAGGACCGGGATTGTAACCCTTCGCCTGAACAGAACTGGATCCCTGATCATTATTGTTAAGGCAAGCATAAGTGATTATGTCATGTCACAATCTTGTATAGGATCAGGACGAGACAAAGCTGGACTAAACTCCATCCAATCAATCACGGCCAAGCAGTGAGTACGGCTTGATACTTTAACTAATTAGGGTTATCACAAGCCTAGTTATTAGCAAATGCAATAAGATTATCCCAACAGCCACAAGCCCTGCAGACCATCCAAGTTATCCAGATCGAATGTTCATTCATGAAAGGTACAACACATGACTGTGTGCAGGAAGTGTGCCCTACTCGTCGGTAGGCTACAAGTCCACTCAGTGCGCCCAGATAACGCGATTGCTTGTAGCTGGGAAATCTCTCCATGACTACTGGAATTTCTAGTTATTAGCCTTAGTCAATTTCAGTAGGTACCCCTGACCGTGGTATTTAGGGATCCCTATCCTAGACGTAATGCAAGACAATACTGGTTTATTTGTACAAACACAATCATCCATGGTGTCCAGGTTATTCATACATATCATGTCAGGCTAGGTGTCTTAACAGCATATCGGGATATATCATGTCAGGTTTACTTGTCAATAGTGCGCCACGGCGGGCCACTGTCGTGTTCAGGGATTATGTACAAAATTTACATAGTATAAGCCTTCATAGAGAATCAGAAAACATGAGCATAAAAGTATTAATTATAATAATATAATAAAAGAGGACTATGGCAGAAGCTAGGCAGCTAAAGGAGATAAGCTCATGCGACAGAGAGCATGCGCGCTTATGCGGCTGGGAACTGCGCGCTCATACGGCTGGAAGGGGGCAGGCGCATGCGGCTCCTGGAGGATGAGCTTATGCGACCGCGAGGGAGCAATGTCATGCGGCTCGAAAAGGAAAGGGGCGTATGCGGCTGAGAGAATACAGGTGCATGCGGCTGAGGGCAACAAATTTATGCAGCTGGTAAGAGTGCGCGCTCATGCGTCTCGGAGAATTACTTCTATATGCGGCTGGAGGGTCCCATGGCCTATGCGGCTGAGGAATAAGGGGGGTTTATGCGGCTCAGGGAATAAAGCCTCATACGGCAGCAGGGAAACGAGTATATACGGCAATGGAAAGAACCAGTTCATGCGGCTATGTTCAAGTGGAGTCCTATGCGGCTGAGCAAGGGACGGGTCTTATGCGGCCGAGAAGAACCAGTCATATGCGACAATGGACTATTGAGTTCATGCGGCAGCATTGTCATGCGGCTGGAAGACTTGCCGCATGAAGGTCCATGCGGTCAAGTACTTCCAAGCGGCTAGAAGACTGTTTTTCTTCTCCACTGGTCCGAAAAGAAGAGCCATGAAGTCCATGGCTCAAAGCTTCATAAATCCTCCATCCGAGGTCTAAATCCAGACTTCCATAGGTCAAAATAGGGCAGAATGAAATTCTCTACAACATGGAACCATCCGAACTTGGAAATAACAATGTTAAGTAGATCAAAACCCAAAATTCCAAAAATACAAGAAACTTAGATCTACACAAATTGAACCATGGAAATTAGAAATGCTAAGTATTAAAGTATGTTAGAATCTCGTGAGGAAGAGAATGGAACAATAAAAACTGAGTTCCTCTATGAAGCAAGCTGTACTTGCCTAAGCTCTATCTCTTCCTGGTAGGTGGAAGAGTAATGGTGAGGAAGAAGAAGTAATTGTAGAAGAAGTAAATAAAGAGAGAGAAGGAGTGGACGGCTATTTAAAGAAGGGTATGGGGGTAGGTAGGGGTTTTCTTTTGGTTCATGATGAACCCAAAGCAAACCAAACCAAACCAAGCCAAGCCGAACCATGCAATACCAAGATAAACCATGCCATGAAACATGTAATATACGTATACGTATACTAAAATACGTAATTCGAACCACGATCGTTACAAGGTGAAGGGTTACAACCTCGGTCCTTATTTGGTTTACGGGTTGTAACTTGGTTACTGGAATATTTCTTTAGTTATCTTATCATTTATCACCCTGTTTTTCTAACTCATGTTTTTTTTGTTATCCTTTATGTATCATGTGCTAATATGCTGGTTTTAGTTCTTAAGTGAAGCCTCCCTTGTGGCACTTGCTCTTTCTGGGGTCTGACCCCGCTGGCTTTGTTTTGTCAGATTTTGGAGTAGCTTCCGAGGATCTCCCAGCCCACCAGCCAGATAGTGAATACTAGATGCAAACCAGCAACGAATAAGTTTTTTTTGCTCTTCCACTCTATTGTAAAATTATTCTTTTGAGGCGTTTAGCCACCGAGCAAGTGTTAGCTCATGTTAAATACTTTACTTAATGTCAGCCTATGGGCTGTAACATGATTAACAAATCCTAGGGTTGATCATGTATGATTGAAACTCTTGCTAGTTTTTATATTTTGTACGGCTAGCTTCATGATCATCTGTATATGAAATGTATGGGATGCCTTACTATTGAATATCTGATGGTCTAACATCTTGTAACTATTATTACTTGCTTGAGATTGAGACACTAGGCTTGTTCTTGACCATAAGAGACTGATGGCTTGTAGATAAACCCTTATACATCTAGACAGCCGTGACCTATATCGAGGTGGATTACACTTCTATATACGTAGTTGGCTGTGTCTGTCCTCCGCTCTCTAATATTCTGGTTCTGGGGCGTGACACCATACCACAACCGGCACCATAGTCCCGCCACCACTGCCGAACATCATCACCACCATCACCAATGACGACCACCCCTATTCCCCGACTACATACGACCATTCATACCGTCCACAACCACCAAAGCCATCCCGGCCGCCCCCTACACCACACTCCCACAACCATCACACCATAGCCACATACCGTCCCATTCCAGAACACATATGCCGCCGGACGACAACCATCGGAACCACCATCACAACCACCGCCATCCACACCAAACACTCAGATAGAGAATAGAGAGGAAGGAGAACCATCACCTGACTCGCCACCCCAAACCCGAATACTTCCCGGCGAGCCGAGCCGTCGTGGCCGAGCTCCATGCTCCGTCCGCCTCTGTGCGCTCCGCCCAGCGTATAGCTGGTTCCTCGATCCGGCGAGTAGACCGCAGACCTCCACTCCGGACGTGTGCGCCAGCCGGTCTTGGCTTCGCTGAGTAGATCTATCGTCCCCTGTACAACCCATCGTGGGTGCTGTTTCCACTCTGCCACGCCGCCCTCCGGAGCCGTCGAGAAACCCCCGCCTATGTGACCCCCTCTTGCTCTTCACATCTCTCTCTCTCTCTCTCTGATATCACACAGAGTATAAGGAGTGGCGGAGTTGATTTGGGCTCATCTTCCCAAAACTCTTTCTATTGTATTAGGGATTCGACAGACCACCCCCACATTTCTTAAATAACTTAGTTAAGTCAGATTGAATTGGGATTTAGTTTTTGGTCTATACATATAAATTAAATGTTTATCTTTATTTTTTTTCCTATTGATTTCTTAATTAGTTGTTCTCACTTTTTGTTTCCTTCTGAGTGGGCTTCCCCTTTTTGTGTGTTTAGATGTAGACATTAGTGGAGTTATTAGTCAACAGTCTAGAATTTTATATTAATATAGATTAGGTTATTTTAAGATTAATAGTCTTAATTTAAGATTTGGTTTAATACTGTAACTAATTATTAAAACTGATTTTTGGGCAGATTTGACTTTGTCATTTTTTTAGGAAATCACAAGATTGGTGGAGAACAACAATGTTGCTGTTTCTTGCTAATAAAATTTATTAAAATTTTTGTTGTATTATTTTTATCAATAATGATTTAGGAATTTTGTTTGGGCGTTGAGCCCTATATATTATTTTTGGAATTATTAATTGGGCTTGGACTTGTTCACAGATTATGGGCTGAGGATTTATATTTCATATAAATTCGGTCGGGCTTAAGTAAATGTGAATAACATTGTATATGTATATTCGAATGTATGAGTAGAAGTATATATATTTTTAATTATTAAATATTATTTTAGGTCAACGATTTATGGGTTACTTATTAGGGTCTTGAATAGAATATATTCGGGCCCTATATTTTAAGTTCTATATTTGGATTTGGGCTTTGAGCCCGTTGTTTTAATATATGAATATATATATGTATTAACATTTGGTTTGGGCTGAACAATAATTAATGGGCTCAAGGCCTAAGAATTTTATTAGGCTTTGGTAGTTAAATAAAAATGTGTAATAGTATTTCTAAATTAGTATCCAGTTTGACCTAAATATTTATATTTGATATTTTGGAGTTTTGGTACAAAAATGTTTTCTATATATATTCAAGACTAATATCTAAAATAATATGATTAAATAGTTGCTAACCTTATGAACGATTTCCAACAATTATTTATATTTAATTAGTTATATTTTCCTTAAAAATTTATAATTGCGACTATTTTTTCCTTTTTCTTGACCTGATTATCATATCGAACTCTGATTCTGGACTCCAATATATCAAACTAGGCTATTTGGTCTATTCTGGACTCATTGGGAATGCTCGTGCCGTCGTTTGGGACTATCTTGTGGAGCATACCATTGTACCTACCTCGTGTCGACATGTTCGTGTCGCGAACGCCTACTCCAATCAAATCGAGGCAAATACATTCTTGATCATTTTCATTCATGATAGTATCTATATTGTTTGCTCTAAACTACTTTACTTGATGCTGACACATTGTATTCACGGACCAGTACTATATGGATCTTGTCGTGCGATGTTATCCCTTCAGCGGATACATCAGAAATTTCATGTTCATGTACTTTACCATATGCATCATGTACTCCTTGTATTCGTGTTATTCGTGTACAAATCGTGTGCTCTCATGTACTCTCGTGTGCTCACATGTGTTTCTTGTGCAAAACTAACTATCGTGTACATAACATAACTTGATCGGATCCTTGTGTATTGATTGGGGTAGGGGGAGTAGAAGTGGTCATGTGATTAAACCCCTTTAGTATACTCGTGTACAAACCTAAACCAATCACATAATCATCTTGTGCTCTGAAACACTTATATTATTTATAGTTCATAGATTTTTATTATATTCATGTGCTCAGTTTACTTATACATATCTCCTACATTCTTGTACTTCTTTACAGCATGTCATGTATTTTATTCTACAGTTAGCTCTATATTTTCTACCATATTTTGGAATTGCTTTCGGAGATATGTACTCGTTCCCATCCTGACTGGATCCGTTGATAAATTTTAGGAATTGTTATGCCCCATATTATTGGACTACAGGATGATGCTAGCAGAGACGGATCTCGATGATCTATTCACTGTGAGTTGTCTTCCAGGAATTCTAGGCCTTGTAGTTGTTTTGTTTCGTTATTGAATTTGCCTCTGTTACATTTCTGGTCTTGTATATTCATTTGTAGACATTGCCTGTTCCAGTATTGTTGATATCTTTTCATTCATATCTTCCGTAGTTGTTTGTGATATGATTTGAGTACATTGTGATTCTAGATCATCTAGTTGTTGTAGATAGTTAATGGGTACTTGACATCACACTACCGTCGATACTGCAGCGTAGGCTGGACGTGGCCCACGGGCTCGTGCCCGGATATCCGGGTGCGGGTCGTGACACATTTTTGTGGTGGCCCATGCAGGTCCGTCTTTGCTAGTAATGTGAAGTCGTGGTAGTACTTGAGCTTATCTGTATTACTGGGAGCCTGCCCTAGGATTTGGATTTGAGTCATGGAATATTTTGGAGTTTGGTACTTAATCACATATTAGAAACTCTTGATAGATTCTAGGGATGACCCCTGGGAGTCTTATTTCGAAACTCATTCGAGTCTATTCCCACTTGCTTTTATTTATCCTGATTTTGAAATATCTGCCCGTTATCAAACCCTATGCTTGCATTTAAGATGAGCTTATGGACCCCAGAGAGAACTAGAAGGTAGAAGTTGAACTTATATACCATTTAGGTTGAGAAGAGAATGATTAGCCAATCTTTTATATAAAGGTTGATATCAGTTTGAGGATGTATTTCAGGAATTTTAAATTTTGACCTAGATAGTATCTTTGGAACAACTCCTGAGAATCTCTCTCTAAAATCCTACCTTGGAATCTGTTTTCACTTGTTTCAATTTACTTATCCTTGATTCGTTGTTGAAATTTGATCTTGATGTTCGTTGTTGACTTTGATTTTGTATTTAGATAAATTTTTATGGATTGAATTGAGATATAATCTGATAACATATTTGATAAGGACAATAAGAAAGATAAATGTCTGCTTTATTTATGGAGTTTAAAATTTATCGCAGTCATACTAGCTAGCATGACAAGGACATAGAGCCTGACTTTGGATATACTTATTCTAGTTATGGAATTTAGATCTTCTTGCAGCCATACCGGTTGGCTTGGCGAGAATTCTAGATAACATGATTATAGGGTGTATACCTTAATTATGGACTCTATCGTTATTGCAGCTATGCTTACTGGCGTGGCAAAAATTCTGGCAACATGATTTTAGGAAGACGTATATGGTTATCATATCGTATCTTAACTTGGTTCACTTCGTTATGACTATATGAGCAAGAACAAATTTTATAATTATTTCTTTATTTTACCATTATTTCTTATCTTACTCCCTTGTCTTATTTAACTCTGTCCACTTACATGAATCACCTATCGCATATCTTCTTCTGTCGGCTACACTTTAAAATCTTTTGAATTCTTGTATCTTTTACTTGGGAGAGGTCGAGGAAGTACCGTAAATCACCTGGCTCGAAAAGGGATAAAGTGTTATCATATGGTAATCTTTGTAGAAATATAAATGTTGGACATTGATATAGAATTTTGGGATAGAGATGTGATTGAGATTGAGAATGAAACCAAGAGACCAGTAGCATCAGTTTGGAAAGCATTATACTAGAGAGGATATTTTGGGTATGGTTTATTTTATAAAGGACGTATGAGGATTTGAGTAAGAAGAACGGTAGAAAATACATCAATGGTGAGAACCGTAATATCTTGTAGTTATATTTCTAGAAATAACAAGGATAGCCGAGATCGACTTGTTTGAGAATCGGGACATTTTAGGTTATTAATTTTTGAAATATTTCATATTGAATTAAGACAAGATACCAAAGTTGGAATCAAATATATGGAAGGAAGCTTATGACTATATGCGATAATGATACGAAATTAAAAAAAATTGGTAAGGATGATTAGGAATCGAGAGCACACAAATTTTTTGAGTTAAAGGAAAATTAGAATTTTGTGGAAGTTTAAGAAGGATAATATGTAAAGGAATAGGTTTAAAGGAAACACGAAGGTTGATTTTTTTTATAGTAATGGTGGTATCGCACTATGAGTAATATGAAGGGTATAACTTGAATGGATGTTCAAGGATATTTTATGAAACTAATTTAGAGATTTCGGATCCAATTTAGGACAAGGTGGAAGAATTTGAATTTTAAGATGATTAAGTTGATAGTGGAGTATAAAATCATAAAAAGAGGAGTTCTAACAAGGGTATGATTCATGGATATTGCCTTTGGGATTTAGGTCAAGCCTATAGTATTATAACATGGTTCAATCTTCATGACTAAAGGTTATAATTTTGGTAGTAGTCATATATGGGTTTGATTTTCATATATTTGGACATGTGAGATAAAGATATGACTGGCAAATGATGATCAGATAAACTTGGTAGTGGCAGAGGGAGATGATTTTCTTGACTTCCCTACGAAATCTTGCCTTTTGATTTCCCATCATAGTAAAAGAAATTCAATTTATTCCCTAACCCTTGAATCACCCTTTTAAGTTTTCAATATCACCGAATTCTAAATTCTCTTGATCACGACCAATCGATTTGGTCATCTCCTTTACCATACCAATATCCTTGGTCATACTCGGTTGATTTAAACTCAATCATGACCTAAATCTCTATCAATATGATTGCTCATGCTAAAAAAACTTCGATTTTGTTCTTATCAAACCTAAAATCCATTTTATCAAGAATAGATTAGCCCTATTCTTCATCGTGTCAATATTTTAGTTTTGATCGTGATTAAACTTTGATACCAATATCACTCGAGCGTAAAACTCCAATTTATTCTTGAAAATGACTAAGTTATGTTCCAATCACGATTTACCTTCATACTATCCTTGATCATATTAAAATTTTATGTTTGGTCGAGCCTAGGCTACTATCATACTCTTCATCATATCTAAATACTGTTTAACCAAGGTTAGACTGACCTTATCTTTGATCGTGTCGAATTACGATTATGATCATGTTTGAATTTTTACAGTCTTGCCTAAAAAATTTTCTGACCATGATTTGATTCCTTGATTATATCTAAAATTCTCGTGATTTGTCGTGCCTAGATGACTTGGCATAACTATACGACTTTGATTTTCATGACCAGGATAACCTTAATCCACAAATCGTGCTTAAAACATTTGATCTCTAAATCACGACTATGCCGGAATGAATGTTCTATCGTACCTAAATTTTGATTCCCTAGTCACTCGTGCTCAGATTTCATTCCTATTCATGATTAGATTTTAAAAAATTTCGTTGCTCTATTCTAATTGGGCTTAATTGATTCTCGTCATTCCAAATTTCTTAAGCCTTGATTTCACTCGTGACCAGATGGTTGATCCTTAGCCATTGATCGTGCCTAAATTGATTTATATTTATTTCTAAATCTTGTCTGAACGATATTGATCATATTATGATTCTATCGTGCCAGAAATCACTAGTCGTGTCTAAGTTATTTTGAAGTTGATTATCTTGATCGTGCCATAGTCGTTGTCTTTTGATCGTGTCTAAGTTATTGCCTAAATTTCTATCATGTTTTAACTCCCCTGCCAGCTTTTAATTTCGAGGACGAAATTTTTTTTAAGGAGGGTAGGTTTGTAACCTCCGTTAATTGATTTCTTGGATTTTTTTTTCAAAATTTTTATATTTTGTTCTCTGAATTTTCTGAATCTCGAAAAACGTAAAATTCTAATTTTCAGAAATATATTTTCGTCCGTAATTGCTATCAGTCGTTCTTGCCTTTGGTTTTGTAAAACTTTTGTGAGATGTTACGATAATTGAATTTTGTCCACTTTAAGAAAAACCTATAAGTTATAAATATTTATAAAGAGAAAAATAATTATAAATTTTGATGGTGAATAAAAATATTTACTTACTAAATTCTTTTAGTCAAAGGTTTTCGAAATTGGTGGCCGTTTCCAAGCGGACTACGATTTTGTATAAGTATTAGCTAAACTGCAATTAGCTGTGAAATGATTTTCTTTATTATTAAAAACATCTAAAAATAGCTAATGAATAAATTAACTGGTAAATATTTACTAAATAAATTATTAGATAATATTACCTACTAGTAGATAACATAGACTTAGTGGTAAGCACTAGAGTTAGTGTGTTATCATCTTCATTAATTCCTAATTTCTATTACAATTAAAATGAGCCCTTAGGATTTCCCTTCCCATTCTATAAATAGACACCCTATCCCAAAACCTAAAATTTCCTACACCTATCCCTAGGAAATAGAGGCAGCCGCCACCTCCCAAGTGGTTCATGTCCTTGTCCCGACCATAGCAAGACCCCCCCTCTTCGACAACCATTTACGACCACCACGGCCAACATTTTCCAGCCATTACGCCATCAAAACCACCACCAACATACTACCATTACATCCGTCGTAGCCCCATACCACCACCAGCACCATAGTCCCGCTACCACTGTCGAACATCATCACAACCATCACCAATGACGACCACCCCTATTCCCCAACTACATACGACCATTCACACCATCCACAACCACCACAGCCATCCCGGCCGTCCCTTGTACCACACTCCCACCACTATCACACCATAGCCACACACCGCCCCATTTCAGAACACATCCACCGCCCAGCGACAACTATCGGAACCACCACCACAACCACCGCCATCCACACCAAACACTCAGACAGAGAATAGAGAGGAAGGAGAACATGTTATTCCCGGGGCTTGACCAAAGATGGAAAAAATTGATGCAATCGAGATCTGAGAGTCACACAAAAACTTTGCAGTGATCAAACTCAAGATCTACGATGGTACAAAAAATCAAATAGCCAAATTACAATATGAAGGAGAAAAATATAGAAGAGAAGATATCTCGTTCTTCCTTGCAAACGTGTTACAATTGGGACAGAACGAGTTACAATAATCTAGAGAAAGATGAGATGAAAAAAGTTGTTGGGGGTGTCAAAACACCATTGCTCAAAGCAAGATTCGCCCCACACGAATTGCTTAAAGGAACCAGCAAGTTGAAGAACTTGTGGAACGCTCGAAGTTACCTCTGTTCTGACTCCTCTGATGGACTTGCAATGGCGGCAGCAGCTCCCTCTCTCTCTCTCTATTTTCTGACTTATAAAATTCGTAGTCCCTCACAAAGGAGGCCAGAAGAGAGTATATATAGAGAGATGGTGGAAACCCTATCCGTCTCTTCAGTTATAGAAAGATTGAATCAAATCCCACAAGGATAGCAATGAAATTAATTCAAATCCCACAAAGATAGCAACAAAATTAATTCAAATTCCACAAAAAGTGGATCTGAATTAATCGTATTGAATTAGTCTTTCCATAACTGACTTGTAGCCTGTACAGTCAGCGGAGCCCTCCATGCGGCAGCAGTAGCAGCAGTCTGGCCGCATGAGCAGCATGGACCGCATGAGGCCGCATGACTGCTGACGTGCTAAGTGCAAAGTGTGCCAACAAAACGCCACATTACGCCTCATGAGCCCATGAGCCCGAGCCCAAGCCCGAGCCCGAGCCCGAGTCCGAGTCCGAGTCCGAGTCTGAGTTGCTAAGCCCCTTTGGGGCTTAACTCCAAATGGAATTAATCCAAGAGAATGACAAAAGCATTAATGCTTAATCCTTGGAGCCTTATTCTTACCTCCTAGTAAAATCACCCACATGGTTCCCTCCTTAGGGTCACCACTCCATGTGCATCTCTCAACAACACAACCAAGTACATATGTTGAGATAACTCATAGTGCATTTTCGATGTGGGACTAAACATTTACAAGGCATGTTGAGTGCAAGCTCTCTCCATGTAAAGAAAGCACCAACAGAACCATCACCTGACTCGTCGCCCCAGATCCGAATACTTCCCGGAGAGCCGAGCCGTCGTGGCCGACCTCCATGCTCCGCCCGCCTCTGTGCGCTCCGCCCAGCGTAGCGCTGGTTCCCCGACCCGGCGAGTAGACCGTATACCTCCATTCCGCACGTGTGCGCCGGTCGGTCTTGGCTCCGCCGAGCAGATCCGCCGTCCCCCGTACAACCCGTCGTTGGTGCCGTTTCCACCCTATCGCACCTCCCTCCGGAGCCGTCGAGAAAGCCCCGCCTATGTGAGCCCCTCTCGCTCTTCACATCTCTCTCTCTCTGATAGCACACTGAGTATAAGGAGTGGAGGAGTTGATTTGGGCTCATCTTCCCTAAACTCTTTCTATTGTATTAGGTATTCCGATTTTGTGAATGACAAACACCCCCACCCATTTCTTAAATAACTTAGTTAGGTCAGATTGAATTGGAATTTAGTTTTTGGTCTATACATATGAATTAAATGTTTATCTTTATTTTTTTTCCTATTAATTTATTAATTAGTTGTTCTTGCTTTTTGTTTGCTTCTGAGTGAGCCCAGCTTCCCCTTTTTGTGTGTTTAAATGTAGACATTAGTGGAGTTATTAGTCAACAGTCTAGAATTTTGTATTAATATAGATTAGGTTATTTTAAGTAATAGTGTTAATTTAAGATTTGGTTTAATACTGTAACTAATTATTAAAACTAACTTTTGGGCATATTTGACTTTTATCATTTTTTGAGGAAATCATGAGATTGGTGGAGAGCAGCAATGTTGTTGTTTCTTGCCAATAAAATTTATTAAAATTTTTGTTGTATTATTTTTATCAATAATGATTTAGGTATTTTGCTTGGGCGTCGAGCCTTATATATTATTTTTGGAATTATTAATTGGGCTTGGACTTGTTCACAGGTTATGGGTTGAGGATTTATATTTCATATAAATTCAGTCGGGCTTAAGCAAATGTGAATAACCGCGTATACGTATATTCGAATGTATGAGTATAAGTATATATATTTTCAATTATTAAATATTATTTTAGGTCAACGATTTATGGGTTACTTATTCGGGTCTTGAATAGAATGTATTCGGGCCCTATGTTTTTAAGTTATATATTTGGATTTGGGCTTTGAGCCCGTAGTTTTAATATATGAATATATATATGTATTAACATTTGGTTTGGGCTGAATAATAATTAATGGGCTCAAGGCCTAAGAATTTTATTAGGCTTTGGTAGTTAAATAAAAATGTGTAATAGTATTTCTAAATTAGTATCCAGTTTGACCTAAATATTTATATTTAATATTTTGGAGTTTTGGTACAAAAATATTTTCTATAAATATTCAAGACTAATATCTAAATTATTATGATTAAATAGTTGCTAACCTTATGAACGATTTCCAACAATTATTTATATTTAATTAGTTATATTTTCCTTAAAAATTTATAATAGCGACTATTTTTCCCTTTTCTTGACCCGATTATCATACCGAACTCTGATTCTGGACTCCAATATATCAAACTAGACTATTTGGTCTATTCTAGACTCATTAGGACTGCCCGTGCCATCATTTGGGACCATCTTGTGGAGCATACCATTGTACCTACCTCGTATCGACACGTTCGTGTCGCGCACGCCTACTCCAACCAAATCGAGACGAGTACATTCTCTGATCGTTTTCATTCATGATAGTATCTGTATTGCCTGCTCTATACTACTTTACTTGATGCTGACACATTGTATTCACGGACCAGTACTATATGAATCTTGTCGTGCGATGTTATCCCCTCATCGGATATATCAGGTATTTCATGTTCATGTACTTTACCATGTGCATCATGTACTCCTTGTATTCGTATTATTCGTGTACAAATCGTGTGCTCTCATGTACTCTCGTGTGCTCACATGTGTTTCGTATGCAAACTAACTATCTTGTACGTAACATAACTTAATCGGATCCTTGTGTATTGATTGGGGTAGGGGGAGTAGAAGTGGTCATATGATTAAACCCCTTTAGTATACTCGTGTACAAACCTAAACCAATCACATAATCATCTTGTGCTCTGAAATACTTATATTATTTATAGTTCATAGGTTCTTATTATATTCATGTGCTCAGTTTACTTACACATATCTCCTATATTCCTGTACTTCTTTACAACACGTCATGTATTTTATTCTACAGTTAGCTCTATATTTCCTACCATATTTTGGAACTGCTTTCGGAGATATGTACTCGTTCCCATCCTGACTGGACCTGTTGATAAATTTTAGGAATTGTTATGCCCCATATTATTGGATTACAGGATGATGCTAGCAGAGACGAATCTCGATGATCTATTCACCGTGAGTTGTCTTCCAGAAATTTAGACGCTCTGGCCAACATCGGGCAAGAGCCAGTAGCAAGGCTGCAACAGGCTATGGCTGCTGGCCTCACCAGCCCGAATTGTTACTTCAAAGCCTTAGCTGAAATAGAGGGAGAGGTATGCATACACCCGACAGAGGAAACAATTAACCTTACAGACACGCCCTCCACAAAGCAAAGCAAAGAGGCAATCACCACCAAATCATCTAAAAAAACAGAGGAAGTACGAAAAAGAGTACACGGCTATGACTACTAGGTCAGCCGCAAAACTCTACAAATCCCTCCAGACAACTACCTCAATGCTTAACATCCTTTCCTGGAAAGTTAGGGGCCTGGCAGCCAAACTAACCTTGAGAAGAATAATCAGTCTCAAGAAAATCCACAGGATTGACATATTAGTGATCATTGAACCCAAAATCCCCAATAAGAAACTTAAATCCATCCAGCTTCAGTTAGGTTTCTAATCCGATGTGGCAGGATGTCACGACATCTGGATCCTCTTTACGGCCGACGTCGAGCTCGGTATCATAAACGACTCGAGGCAGGCGCTCTCGTGTTAGGTAGAACATCCCATGCTCAAGTTCCGATCCATTCTGTCTGCCGTACATGGTAGCTATGACATCTTTGAACACAAACAACTTTGGGACGACCTGAGGGACACTCACTTTAACTTCACCAACCTCCCATGGTTATGCGTTGGGGACTTTAACGCTATCACTTGTAGAGAGAAGAAGTTCGGGGGCCGCCCGCCCCCACCGACGACCATGAATGATTTCAACAGCTTCATATTCGAAACCAACCTATCTTCCCTCTAGTTCGTCGGCAACACATTCACCTGGTGTAACATGTAAGAAGGCGCCCGTCGACAATACTCCCGTCTGGATCGTGCCTGTAGGAGCGTAAAAAGTGTTTCAAAGAAAGAGTCATCTCATTCATAAGTGATCTGCTTTACGCCTAGAGGAATGGGTAATCTCTTTACGCCCAAGATTAGGCTTATCGCTTTATGTCTAAGCAAGCTGATCATTTTACGCTCGGGGCTATACCCATGGTTTTACGCCAAGGACAGAGCAGTCTACTTCACGCTGGACAAAGCTGTCAAATCTAGCATCTAATGCAAACTCTGACATGAAGATGTTAATGATGGCATTTACCACAGAATTTAATGGGATTTGTCTTATACAAAAAACCATTGTTGTCGTTTAATGGAGATCGAGCTACTTTACGCTCATTGAACGGTTTCTTTTATGCATGGAGTTTTACATGAGTTCTTACGCTCATAAAACAATGTGTGCGTAAAGTCTATTTGAGCCATTTTACGCTCAAGGTTATTCAATAACCACTTTACGCAGGGAACCTATGACAGAGCTATTTTTACGCTCACTTCACTGTTTTACGCTCAGAGGATGTTGGAGCTGTTTTTACGCCCTATTCTTTCTGGCCAGTATGGAACGTGGTTTGCTGACATGGCCTTCATGCCATATATTTCGAAGAACGTGTGTACGTGCATCCTATTCTTACTGAAATGATGGGACGCGTGTCAACATATGCAAAGGATGACTCTGATCATGGGTGGCAGTTGTTAGCGTAAAGATAGATCTTTGTGTCTTTTTACGCACAGAAGCCCCAGTCTATAAATAGACTCATTTTTCTCAAGGATAAAGGGAGGGGAGAGAACAGGAGAGAATACAGAGATCAGGACTTCGAGACTTTGATTCTCCAGAGCATTCTTCTTCAACTTTTCTTCTAGAACAAAGTGAAGCAAAGCAGGAAAGCATTCGGCCTCGCCATCAGTGCCCAAGTGCGTCGATACCTTTCTGGTGACTTAGTTCTTCCAAATTGTTCTACTTCAAGCAGTGATCTTCTTCATCATCATATGGTCCAAGGAACAAAGTGATCATTTACGAATCAGACTTCCATAGCAATACTTTCCCAGAATCAAATTTGTACTTCTTGTACTCTTTCTCGTTTTATTTTCAAAATCCAACACTTTTGTTTGGCAATTTTGTTAAGTGAAACAAAATGGCGACTCTGCTGGAGACGAATTTCTCCTCCAACGAGGAAGTGATTGCTCAATATGATGATGTTTCAGTCGGTTCGACTAAGAAGACTCTGGTTGTACACTTCGACCAGACTGCCTATGAAGAAATGCTCCGAACTGGGGGTGGTTCTTGCCACTCCAATGTTCAAAAGTCTCGCAAAGCACGAAGAGTTTGGATTCCTAAATCCAAAGTGGTTTCTGATCTCTCTGTGACTTCTGGTGAAAAGGGAATTCTTCCCACTCCTGTCGTAGGGGCTCCCGTTAGTAACGAGACAGTCCTTACTTCAGAGTTGCACTCAAAGTGTGATGATTTATCACCCGTTTGTAACGGAGAAGATAACCAGGTTTCACGCCCACTGCGTAAGAATCAAGTTTTACGCTCAGTGGGTAAGAACCAAATTTTACGCTCAAGACATAAGAATGAGTCTTCCATTTGTAATGTGGCAGATTCTAATGTTTCTGAGTGTAAGAACCCATCTCCCATCGGTGACGTGGTAGATTCACACAAATTACGCTCCTCACGTAAAACAAAATCTCCCATCTTTGATGTGGTAGATAATCAATTTTTACGTTTTACGCGTAAAGGTAAGTCTCCTGTCTGTGACAGTGTAGATAAAATTCACAACGATGTTTGCACATCTAATGTGAATATACCTAAACGCATACAGCGTAAAAGTGATATTGGTAAAACTTCTGTCCTACACCAATAACCTTCTTATACTGCTCTACGCAAAGTACCAAACTGGCAAATTACACGCCATGAAAATGGGGTCCTTCGTGCTAAATCTCAAGATTTACGCACACAACTCCAAACGCGTAAAAATGTACGGTTTGGTTCTGCGAATGAAGTCAGTAATCTTCTTTATACACAGGGGACTAAACGTTTTTCTACCCCAAATGTAATAAAGAAGAATATTCCCTCCACTTCTTTTGACTTACGTGAATTACTAATGCAAAAACGTAAGAATTCACAATCTTCGGTGATGCTCCCCCAAGAAAGACATCAATGTGGATATCATCAAGTTGTGATCAATTGTTGTTGTTCAGCTTCAAAACGGTCAGTTTTTGATCGACTAAATTTTTCACTTCAACATCAAGCTGAAGACCAAAAAGATGAGTTGTCATATGCATCAGTCAACATGGCATCTTATACTAACAGAGGATGACGTCCGAGTCGAAATACGTCCCAAACCCCAGGTCAACAACAATTCAACAGACTTCTTGATTCCTTTGAAGGAGTATATCAGAATACTCGATCAAGAAGACAAGGACAATTACGGAATTCTGATTCAAAAGCTGGGGGTACTCAATCTGTTGAGTCTGATACCGATAGTGTGGATTCATACTTTTATACTAATCCCTCTATATCTTCAAGAGAGGTTGAATCCTACGCTGTTGGAGATGAACCAGAGACGTCATCTGCTAATACGGAACAACGTCTCACTGCCGTGGAGCAATCATTGAAAAACATGCTCAACATGGTGCAAAGCATACACCAAATAATTTTGAATCAGCAAACTGCTCAACCCTCAGTAATAACTCCGGTGCCAGCAGCAGCACAAACTCAAGATAGTTAAGGGGCTGATATACCTTCGAATATTCAAGAACCTGCTGTTAATCAAAATTCTGCATCTCCAGATCCCATCATTCCAGAAGATGTATCACCTCCAGTGGGGGTTACGGTACATCCAACGACTATTCAATCAAATGTGCTTCCTCAAACCAGTGAAGCTATTCAAGCAGTACGTGAACTCAAAGCACAGTTTGAGGTTTTGAGGCACAAAGATCAACTCCAGAGGTTAGGGATTAAGAAACCCTATCCTCTTCATTGGAATGATGTACCATTTCCACCGAAGTTCAAGCCACAATTCATGGTCTTATTCGATGGAAAAGCATCCCCCAGTCAATATATCAACTACTTTGATATTATGACTGTACACTTACAGAAAAATGATGCTCTTCTCACTCGAGTGTTCATTGGGTGCTTGACGGGTTCAGCTTATGACTGGTATCGTAGCTTACCTGATAACTCTATTTCGTCTTTTGACGAATTCAAGGCAATATTTCTTTCCCGCTTCTATGAAGGAGGTATGGACATGAACATGTCCTCCTTAATAGAAATCAAACAAAAGGAGAAAGAAGATACTCGAACGTTCATTAAACGTTTCAGACAGGCTACTCTTAAGATGCCTCCTGGTATGCCAGATTCAGCGTTGATTGATACATGCAAGATGAATCTGCGACCATCTATTGCTGTCTTTACAGGTTCCCAATTCTCAGATTGGGCTTCATTTATCATAGCAGCAGTTTCTGCCGAGACCAATAGTAGGTTGGCTCGGGAACACAGGATGATTTTCGCTTCAGAAGATAAAGGAAAGAAGGATAATCCTGGTAGTAATCTTGGCAATCGTAATGTGAAAGGAAAAGATACTCTTATGGTCAATCTTTCCAAGAACAAAATGACACCAAGTAATCAAGAATCTTCCAGGTCAAAGGAAGAATACTCTTTTGACGAAAGTGATATCCCAGAGATATTTCAGTGTCTGGTGAAAAGTGGCAAATTTCAGATTCTAGAGCCAAAAAGGCCTAATGAGGTGAATCTGACTGACAATCCCAAATATTGTATCTATCATAGATACATTAATCATCCTACCAGTGCTTGCTACGTCTTGAAAAAGAAGATCCAAGAACTGATAAATGGTGGCGCTATCGCTTTAGCCAATGATGACCATACGGTAACAACCAACTTGGTCTCTCTTCAGTTTGGAGATTTTTCTCCACAGCAAGTCCCAGATGGAATTATCCCAATTCCGAAGGCAATGATGAAGATCGTAAATATCCCACCTGCCAGGGAAAAAAATGCAAGATTGCTGCCGCTCACATTGAAGAATGGTGAAATCATGTGGGTACATCCTGACTTAGTGCCTGAGTTGGAAAATGAAGGTAAAACTTCAAAATCTAAGAAGGGTAAGAAAGTCAAAACCTGCAACATGATTTCTCATGTTTTTCCAGATTATGATGACTTGGATCACCTATGGGACGACCTCCCTTTAGAAAATAGACTGAAAGGACTGAACATCTATCCTCCAAGTTTAGCTTCCCCGACCAAGCTCAAGCTTACCCATCAGCAGTGGCTAGCCATGAATAGTGTCCCTTTATATCGGGCACAACAAGTCTTTGCTGCTTATAAAAAAGCTCCGACAGGGATTTTTCCTAATCCTCTTCCTCATGTAACTACAGAGACATCTATTCTTCATTCTCCTGAGGTTACAGAAGGTCTTGCTTCTTCCTCTTTTGAAACACCTATCAAAAGTCCGCTGCCTACTCACTTGTATAGTCAGCAATCTGTCCTTCTCATGAGGAAAATGGGTTACGACTTTTAAAAGGCAGAAGGTTTGAATTATGATAAAGGAATACGTCTTCCTTTACAAATTTAAAATCAGAATTCCACTGCTGGATTGGGTTCTGAAGTGCCTCACAACAAACCCCACAAGAAGAAGGCTAAGGGAAGAAAAATTAAATCCTGTAATATGGTATTTCCTTCTCCTGAGTCTGAAGAAGAAACTTTTGCTGGTACAAGATCTGGAAAAGAGTACCACAAAGACTATAAGGAATCCTCCAAAGCAGCAGAAGATGTAGTGGAGACTCTACCAGTTCAACCTTCTCCTGTTTCTGTTAAACCGTCTGTGGTTGAAAAGGGAAAACAGAAGGCAGTATGCTTTGATATCCCATTGAAGCCTGCTTCCAATCAGGGGGTGGTGATGAAGCCTTACAAATTTGACATTCTAGCCCAGTTAGCCAATACTCCGGCTAGACTTTCTATATTTGAACTGCTTCGCCTTTCTAGAGAAAGCAGGGAGACCTTGAGCGAAGCTTTACTTCAAGCAGATTCATGCTTGGCACAACTCAAGACTCCTGATAATATACCAGTGTCATGTCCACAATATCATAGTGTGATGGAAGCAATTCCCAACATCACCTTTACACAAGAGGATATGCTATTGAAACACAACAAGCATGATAGGTCTCTGTGTTACACTGGATATATTGGATCCACTAAAATTGATAGGATCTACATCGATCATGGGTCTTCAATTAGTATAATTCTTCAGAGTATGCTAAGACCCCTAAGGATTCCTACTAGTGAGCTGACTTATACTAGTACTACGATAGTTGGTTTTAACTCTGGCAAGAGTAAACCACTGGGGAAGATTCGTCTGCAGATTCAGATTGGTGATCTTCGAACTATGGTGACTTTCTATGTTATCAACTCGGACGTGTCCTACAATATTCTTCTTGGAAGACCGTGGATTCATGAGCACAATATTGTGCCTTCAACTCTTCACCAATGTTTCAAATATGTGGACTCCCAAGGAGTTATGAAAACTGAGTTTGCTGATATTAATCCGTTCAAAGGTGTTGAAGCCTACTTCTATGATTCAAGGCTTTATAAACAAGAACATGTGAAAGATATATCAGACATGGCTGAAGATCAATCACCCTCTGAGGATCACTCTATCAATGAAGATCCGCCAGAGAAGCAACCTTTGAAGATCATAGTCAAGGGGCGAATCCAATCCCAACCTGTCAATGATCAACCGTTAATGATCAAGGTTAAAGGAAGAACTCAAACTTCATCTGAGGAATCAATAAATATTCCTGCTAAGAGCCAAGTTTAACCTTTAATGATTAAGGTCAAAGGACGTACTTCTTGCACGAATGATCCAGAACTACCGTTGATTGTCAATCTTGACAAATCTACGCAGAAGACGGATGATGGTCCACTGTGGATTAATCCGAAGCGTAGCAATCAGACTGTAAATGATGTAAATATTGATCATTCTGTACTTTGTGATATCAATGAAGATTTCCTGTTCGAGTATATGGCTGTCAAGTTTATTGAAAGAATGACTTTATCTTCTGATGATCAAAGTCATCAATATAAAGACAATATAGAACCGAAAGAAACTCTGTACATTGATCATAAGGAGAATTCTTTCCTCCCTTATACAGACGTTGGACTGTATGCTCAAAGGTTCCTAACATCTTCTCCTTATCTTTTACCTGTGGCTGCTTCATCACAAGCCTGTGTAACTTTTAGACGTCATGAAGAATCTTATTTCATGGTTCCGTCGGATAAGAAAAACAAACGCCAAATTGTGTTTGGCCTGGCTAGAAATATCCCAGTTGCTCAGACAGATGAGCTGAAGGATAAAGACAAAGGAAGAATCTGAATTGACAAATACAGCCAGCAATCTATCAAGATCATTCAGAACATGTGGTATGATTTGAAGACTATGCAAGGTCTCAATCAGGGCAAGGGCAGACGATTACCATTAGGTGGTGATCCGTTTTACCAAAAGACTCGTCATGGATTAGGATATGACCCGTCCCACATGTTTTATGATGATATACAAGAAGAATTCTCTTCCAACTCTTCACAATCATCAAATTTAGAGGAACTTCAATATGGTTCAAACTGAAGGTGAATCCGAACCATTTGAAAATTTTCCTCGAGCCACCATCGGTTTATTTATAACATCCGTCTTCTTTGTCCCCAGCCACCAAGATTTGGTTAAGCTAATTACTTGTCTCTTTGAAGAGAGATTTTGATCTTTTATCTTACCAATTAGTATATAAAAGTTGGATTTACTATTTATCTTGTTTTCATAACCTCTGGATAATCTATCTTCTTTTCCTATCTATCATGTCCAGTCTAACCTCTGCATAGATATTAATCTACTTTTCTTTGGATTCTTACATACTGTCATTTTCATATTACCTCTGATAGTATTGTACACTCTAAATAGAAAACAAGATTACATTATCTATCATGTTCATATTACCTCTGAATAGATATAATATTTTGAGTTTAGAAAACTTGTCATGTTCATATAACCTCTGATGAGTATTTTCTATCTCATACAAAACAAGATTTCATTATCTATCATGTTCATATCACCTCTGGATAGATATAATACGTTGAGTTTAGAAGACTTGTCACGTCCATACTACCTCTGATAAGTGCTTTCTATCCTTTACCTATTGTTTAAAATTCAAATAAACGATAGGATCACAAAACAAATCTTTCATTCATTTCTGGTGGAAACACTACAGAATGAATAAGAAAAAAAAAGAGAAAAAAAAAGATGACAAAACACTTTCTTAAGGTGGAGTAGAAATATCTTGGAGCAACTTCTTTAATTCTTCTAGCCGTCTGCCACGAGAACTCATAACCTTATTGGTAGCTTCTGCACGTCGAGCTTCAGGAGTGCAAATACGGGAAAGCTCAGCAAAGGTGATTATCAAGTTGTCCTTTGCTTCATCAAGAGTTTTGATAGTCGACTCAGCCCCAAAAGCTTTTTCTTCTAAAATCGAGCTTTGGGTGATGTGTAGATTTCGGGCATCAATCATCTTCTCTCTTTCAGCCTTCAAGCAAACTAGCTCTGCCTCAACTTCACGAATTCTGTCATTCTTGCTCTAAATATCTATGTTCAAAGCGTCATAAGCTACTCTGTGGCCATGCAGTGCAGGTTTTATGCCAATCAAAAAGGCTTTATCTTTGGCAACCTTCAGACTGTGTTCACGAAGGGCTGCATTATATGTAGTCTCTCGAGCAAGATAATCAGCTGTTAAAGCATCATATTCTTCCTCGATAAGACTTTCAACAGTTTTACTAGACAGATTAAGATATTCTCTGATTGGCTGTTCAAGGTCTTCCACAATTTTTTCCAATGCGGCAGCTCTTTCAGTATCGTTGAACAAAGCAACGTTCTTGATGGTCGAAGCCATTGCCGTCTTCAGTGTCTCATAATTGAGACCCTTATTTAGGACCATTATTATCAAGGTTGCCAAGCTTTTATAAAAGGTGTCAGTATAGATCTCAATGAGAAGATCCATTTCTGTGCTGGAACTTGGCATGGCAACAATATCTAACAGATCCCTTTCTCGAAAATCAGGAACAGGTGGTACAACAATAGGATGAGACGAAGTCATTGTTGCTACCACCGTTATAGCCAATTGATCCCTAGAAGCTTCAGGGATTATACCCCCAATCGGTGTAACAACAGATGGAGATGGAGCCGATGACGTTACTACTGTTGTCTGGTTCCCAAGGACCTCAGTATCAACGTCTTCAATATTTGTCACTCCAGCCGTTTCTGGAGTTCTGGCGGCGGTGATGTCGGTGGATGTGGTGACAACTACAGGAGCTGGTTCAGATTCTGACATTGGCTTGTCAGAAATTAGTACTGGATTAGTGACAACAGTAGAGGATGTTATTATCTCCTCAGTTTCTGTTAGAAGTTCAAGTATGCCTCCAACATCTCCTTCAATTGATGGCTCCACAGGATTTCCCAATGTTTCAGCTATGGTGAAACTTTCTACAGCTAATTCTTTGTTCAATTTTGGATCACCTCCAGTAATGCCATCATCACCTACAGTGGGATCAACTCTTGTCTCCTCTTTGTGCTGATCCTCAACAAGAGAAGACAATTCAGATTGTGCTTGTTGTGCCTCAAGTGATGGAGGATGTTCTTTTAGAGGCTCCATCTCAGACTCTTGCACTCTCCCTTCTCCAGCATCTGAGTTTCCTGAAGAAGAAGCTTCCCCTTCAAACTCCTCATTTTCTTCATAGATTTCTTCTTCTTGAGGAGGAAGAACTACAGGCTTTGGTGCAATTATGACATCTGCAAAATGAACAAAAATAAGTTAGTATACGAAACCATGATACATAATTCCGTATAGGTTTTGTATAATACTTGGAATATGTGCATTTTTTTCAAGATATGTATCATAATCACCATCCCAGTCATCATCCTCAAAGTCAAGAGCTGGCTCGTCTGATGGAATGCGATCTTGATCAGCAGTAGATACAGTAGTAGTACCCTCCGTAACTTGTGCCTTGGACGACAAAGATAAATGAAGCGAGGTGCTAAGACGTCCAGGAGACAAAAGTGTTATAGCTCCTGATCCCACTATCTGTGGAGAAGCTAAAGAACCTTCTCCAGGATGAACTGAGGAAGAACCAACGAGAGGATCTTCTTCAATGTCCTCTTCTGGAGTATGAACGCTTGGTTTGGAAGGCCCTTTTGTTGTAGACCTCTTCCTCTTTTCTGGAGTTTTTACTGGAGACGTGGCGACTGCACTCTGTTTTCTTTTTCGGTCTTTACCAATAATAATAGGTTCTGCAGCTGGTTCTCCAACTCCTGTCGGGATAACTACTAGAAATGGATCTGGGATGCCAGTATCGTCAGGGATGTCTGCTGATACCCTGACCTGCTCCTCAATATCCCCTTCTTTAGGCCATCTCAGACTACCCTTCATATTGTAACCATGGGCAAAGGAACGAATTGAAGCATAGAAGTGGGCATACGTATGAAGTATACGTAGTTCTGTAGTATTAGTGGCAGTCGAAATTCTAAATCTAGCACCAGTCCGAGCAGTACCAAAATACCTCCAACCTCTAGCTCCGTCAAGTAATTTCCCATAGTAACGGAAATTAGTTAAGGGATTACCAACATGAAGTTGGTCGTATCCAAATTGACGAGCAAACCTACTGGATAAGTATGGTTTGAACGCACATTTATCTTCGTTTCTGTACATCAGATGAGATGGTCTGATGCACTGAAGCCACCTAAAGACCAACTGTGGCAATTCAACTCTTCCTTCAACTTCATCCTCGAACTGGACACCGAAGCAATCCGCTGGAACTTGCGGCCGGGTACAGAAAAAGTTCCAACTGTATGAATAATTCAGAACTGCTCGGGTATCTGCCACAGACATAGCAATCCATGTAGCCTTGCTGAATTTTTGGAGGAAAACCTCCGCATCATCACCTGGGCCTGGCGGTAACAATCTACAGTTGTGATGCAACAACCAGCCCATCAGATAAGTGTAAGTCATCTCTACTCTAGGGAAAACCTTCCGATGAGGAGTGTTGATTAACTCCTCGCCAAAGGTCCTTAAACCTGCGTTTATCCGACACACCATGGCTGACAGCAGGTTAATCCTGACTTTAAAAACTAGACGTACTGCTGGCCATAACACACTGCGGTGAATTCTATCAACAGTACCGATACCTGGTACAACCCATCTTCTCAACCATAAAGAAAGAAAGCCTGCCAGCAAAGCTCTCCGTGAGATTTTCTGACTGCCATATCTAAGGAAGCTCAAGGCTTCAGTTCCGACAGGAAATTCCCCAGTCTTCGTAGACAGATATTTATTCGGGAATTTGTAAGTAATCATCATATCCCGAACTTTGTTGGAGAGGATTGTCGAATCTATGTTGATTACTGGAGCTTTGTTTTCTAGAAACCTTTCTTTGTCTTCCTTTGATATCTTATCCTTATGGAAGAAAAGATAAGTTGTCCACTTGTTGATATACGCCAAATGAGATGGACTTTCATGCATCGTAGTACAAATCAGGTAGTGGCTCATCAGTTCCTCATATGTCTCAATTAACTGAGGGTTAGTTCTCCTGATTTCAGCAAGCTCCCTGTTGGAGGGAACATATTCTTCATATGGGGCTTCCCCCATTGGCAACTTCGAGATAAACTGCATCTCATGAAGGGCAAGACCCATTTCACCTTTCGGGGTGGCAAAAGTTCCAGTTGAACTTATATATATCTCCATCAAAGCCAGAAATAAGTTTCTATTCGCAGGAATACCATAACTGGTGGAAGCTACTGCTTCGTACAAGCCAATATCTTTCAACTCTTCCTCAAAGTTCTTCATCATCCAAAAGCTTATCTGAATCCAACTCTGGTTGAATGGAGTTAACCATCCTAGCAGTCTGGGGTTGGTTTGAGGATATAACACAGCTTCCCTCATAAATTTATTTACAAACATCGGGATTTGTACTGGCTGTATTAAACCCGAATCTTCGCTGGGATTAGAGCCTGGCATAAGGCCAAAGATAGAAGTAACACCTCCATTGGGAACACTAGCAAAGTATCCCATATCATTGGCACGCTCTCTCTTGAAAACAATTCTACCTGGTCATCCATGACTGTTAGGGGTCAAGTTCCACAACATTTGTCGAGGATGAGTAGCATGTACGAATGCTGACAAAGGGTAATCTCTGTCCATATCTGGAAGATACATGGCTCTATTTCCAAATTTGAAAACCCAAGACTCCTTCTTGGGGTGCGTCTGAGATTTACAATCAATGGCATCTCCAAATAGAAAAGCAGGTTTTGCGAAGTGTTGTCCGTCTAGTGAACTCAACAATTCCCCATTTATCATGGATAACAACAATCTATCCCCTTGAGCTGCTATCAACTGTGCCCTCTCTTCCGGATACTCGGGATTCGACTGAGGAAATTGGACATGAGATAAATCTTCCAAATAGTTCGAACCTACCATGCCAACTGATGATCCGAAAACTTCAGCGAGGGGGTGAACTTGCAGATCCACTGGTGAAATAACAAAAGAGATCAAGTTAGTTCGAAGTTTTTTTTTAAAGAGTTGATAAAAAGCTTATGAAGTATTTGTTCGACAAATCTCTCAAAAGATTGGTCAACTTTACGCTACCACACAGTAACATGAGCGTAATACAACTTTTTACGCTGGCATATACGATCATGAGCGTAATCAAGTTTTACGCTAGCATATCAACTGTTTTACGCTGACACGTATAACGTGGGCGTATTTTTGTTAATTTTACGCTAACACGAACAACGTGGGCGTACGATGTTATTTCAGCTTTACGCTAACACGTACAACGTGGGCATAAAAAGCTGAAAGATTGGTTTATCTTCTTCTTCCCAGATGGATTTGTTTTCTCCCAACCGAAGATTAGGGTTTTACCCATCATAGGCGGAGTCATGGCCGGGTTGGGGTTTCGTTGCGGTAGTGATGACTAAGTAGGAGTTTTTATATGATCAGTCGAAGAGGAATCAATGGCTGGTTTCTTCCCCTTGCTACCGTCGGCAGATGATTTCTTAGGAGCCATCAGATCAGAGTTTCGAAGAAAGAAAAGGCAAAGAGATTCAAGAAGAAGGAGTAAAAGTGTTTTCTCTCTCTCTGAAAAAGACCTATTTATAAGAGAGATTCAAAACCGACTGTTGGATATCCCTATAATTATGCTGACTGTTGGACATCCCCGCTTTTACGCGGATGGCTGTTGCGTATCCCAAATTTTACGCTGGCAGGTCAAATCTCAACTTTTACGCTTCTGTTCAAAGTGTTTCAAATGTTGGAGATATTTGAAAACTTTGAAGGGGGTCTTGTAGGAGCGTAAAAAGTGTTTCAAAGAAAGAGTCATCTCATTCATAAGTGATCTGCTTTACGCCTAGAGGAATGGGTAATCTCTTTACGCCCAAGATTAGGCTTATCGCTTTATGCCTAAGCAAGCTGATCATTTTACGCTCGGGGCTATACCCATGGTTTTACGCCAAGGACAGAGCAGTCTACTTCACGCTGGACAAAGCTGTCAAATCTAGCATTTAATGCAAACTCTGACATGAAGATGTTAATGATGGCATTTACCACAGAATTCAATAGGATTTGTCTTATACAAAAAACCATTGTTGTCGTTTAATGGAGATCGAGCTACTTTACGCTCATTGAACGGTTTCTTTTACGCACGGAGTTTTACATGAGTTCTTACGCTCATAAAACAATGTGTGCGTAAAGTCTATTTGAGCTATTTTACGCTCAAGGTTATTCAATAACCACTTTACGCAGGGAACCTATGACAGAGCTATTTTTACGCTCACCTCACTGTTTTACGCTCAGAGGATGTTGGAGCTGTTTTTACGCCCTTTTCTTTCTGGCCAGTATGGAACGTGGTTTGCTGACATGGCCTTCATGCCATATATTTCGAAGAACGTGTGTACGTGCATCCTATTCTTACTGAAATAATGGGACGCGTGTCAACATATGCAAAGGATGACTCTGATCATGGGTGACAGTTGTTAGCGTAAAGACAGATCTTGGTGTCTTTTTACGCACAGAAGCCCCAGTCTATAAATAGACTCATTTTTCTCAAGGATAAGGGGAGGGGAGAGAACAGGAGAGAATACAGAGATCAGGACTTCGAGACTTTGATTCTCCAGAGCATTCTTCTTCAACTTTTCTTCTAGAACAAAGTGAAGCAAAGCAGGAAAGCATTCGGCCTCGCCATCAGTGCCCAAGTGCGTCGATACCTTTCTGGTGACTTAGTTCTTCCAAATTGTTCTACTTCAAGCAGTGATCTTCTTCATCATCATATAGTCCAAGGAACAAAGTGATCATTTACGAATCAGACTTCCATAGCAATACTTTCCCAGAATCAAATTTGTACTTCTTGTACTCTTTCTCGTTTTATTTTCAAAATCCAACACTTTTGTTTGGCAATTTTGTTAAGTGAAACCGTGCCCTCGTCAATGTTCAGTAGACAGACATGGGGATCATCTCCAACCTATCGCAGCTCAACCATACTGAATCAGACCACTCCTCTCTCATCATTGAAATCAGAAGTAATTCAAATCAGATCAAGAAATGTTTTCAGTTCCTTAACCTTTGAAGTCATCACCTTCAGTTCAGAAACATAGTGGCTGACGCCTGGGGCACCCCTAACGACCCCGATCCCCACATCCCTGTGGCGACTAAGCTAAAAGCCACGAGAAAAGCCCTCACTGCCTGGATCAAAGATGTGTTTGGCAATATATTCCAGGTCGTCTGCACGGCTGAGGACGATGTCGCCCGCACGGAGATTCTTTTCACCATCGATAGATCCCTCGCCGCCCGTGCCTCTCTCAACCTCACCAGAGCGCTACTGAAGTTCAGGCTTAAAGTTGAAACATAATTCTGGAAACAGAAAGCTAGACTGACTTGGGGCATTAAAGGTAACAGAAACTTTAGTTACTTTTACTCCTATGTCAAAGGGCACAGACAACTGTTGGCCCATTCCATGGTCACACCCAATTTTAATAATAGACATAAACTTAAGTCAATACACAAAATATATAAACTGCTGCTAATCATTTCAGGTCTTGTGAAATCAATATCAACAAGCGAACTATTGCATCATCAAGCACGTAAATCATCAGTCTGAAGCTTACCTTCATTGGAATCTAGTCAAAGTCATTTTACAATTTATTATTTATTTTATCTTTATTGAGTCTAGGATATAAATTGTAAGTTCGACTGGGTAATACTGGCTTAGGTTAATCTTAGTCCACTCTTCTATACAGCTTACCTATCCTTATTCCATCTACCAAAAAGTTCTATTTCATTCTGTAAAAATATTTTACAAATGTTTAACATTTTTCCTAGACAGAACTCAAACCGAGTTCTGTCCGAGTTCGTCCGAACTCTACCCGAGTTCGGTTCGAACTCTGCCCAAGTTCGGTCAGTTTAAATTTAAATATTTGTTGCCTCCAAATCTGCATGCAACGTTCATATGCGAAATCTTTGCATCAGAACTCTGCCAGAACTCTGCCCGAGTTCGGTCTCAAAAAACACCTATAAATAGAAGAGAATTTCTCATTCCAAATCACTCAATCAATTTTCATCTTCTTTTCTCTATTCATTAAGTGTTTTTATCTGATCAAAAGTTTTCATATCACACCTACACTCCTCTTAGCCAAAAGCCAGTAATATCTATTTTGATCTAAAGTCTTTTGGTTCTCAAGAGTTGTAAAGAGGTTGTTCAAAGTACAGAAAGTATCTCTGTTGTGGAGCCGGTCATGCGCTCGTCATCAAGCACGGTATTGTGAAGTCGGTCGTGCACTTGTCACCAAGCACGGTATTGTAAGGGACTGCAAGCTCTCAATTAGCTTGTGCCTTAGTGGATTAACGTCGAGCAAGAGTACTCGAGACTGGATTAGTCCTCTCAGAGGGATACCAGTATACATCGCTGTGTCACTGAGTTTGATCTCTCTATCACTTGCTATATTCATTTATTGTCTCTTATTTACTGCCATAGTTATCTGGTTTTAATTTTAAATTGGTGATTATTTTCCGCTGTACTCACACTCACTCTATTCACCCCCCTCTAGAGGTGCTCAAACGGTCCTACAATTGGTATCAGAGCCAGGTTATATTCAAATATAACAAACCTCAGAGAGTATATATGGCAGCCGTGAAATCAATATTCAACGTTGAAGGGTAATCCACAAATAGACCTCCACTATTTGATGCTACTAACTATACCTATTGGAAAACACAGATGACTTTTTTCTTAAAGTCTCTTAACTTTGATATTTGGTCTATAGTTGTTGACGGTTATAAGAAACCGGCACTTACAACAGTTGATGGCCTGCTTGTAGACAAGCATCATGACAAATATACAGAGGCTGAAAAAACAAAGGCTAGTCTAGATGCTCGTGCCATCAACGTACTGTTCTGTGCAATTGACAAAACGGAATCCAATAGAGTTTCAACCTGTAAAACGTCTCACGAGATTTGGAAACTTTTTGAGGTAACTCATAAAGGTACTTTCCAAGTGAAGGAATCCAAAATCAGTAGACTAACACAGGAGTATGAATCTTTTAAGATAAAATCCGGTGAGTCAATTACACAGATGTTCACACGTTTCCTTGATATTACTAATCCTTTGCAATCTCTTGATAAGGATTACAGTAATCATAAGAAAATCAGAAAAGTGCTACGAGCTCTAACCAAGAACTGGAACCCAAAGGTAACAACAATCATTGAAGGAAACGATCTCACCACCATGTCTCTAAAAAAAACTGATGGGCAAGCTCATGACCCATGAGCTTGATTTGCAAGAGTTTGAAGAAGTAACCCTAAAAGAAAAGTCTATCGCCTTCAAAGTTCAAGCTAAAAAATCTACATGCAATGATTCTGAGAAAGAATCATCAAGTGGTGACGAACCAGCCCTACTAGTGAAAAACTTCAGAAATTCCTAAAGTTTGAGAAATCAAACAGAAGGAAGAGAGATATCCAAGAAAATAATGAAGATGAAACAATATGCTTTGGATGCAAGAAATCAGGGCACATGAAGAAGGACTGTCCAACTTCGAAGAAAAGCAGTCCATACGATAGATCAAGATCAAGCAGAAAAGCAACAACCAGTCGAAAGTATGCTAACACAAGTATCTGGCATGAAAGTGATGTCAATGATACAGAGGAAGAAGACAGATCCTACGGAAATGCCAATATCTGTCTTATGGCTTTTGATAAGGTATCCTCAAACCCTTTGTATGACGTTTTTACTTTCGATGAATTAGAAAATGCTTTTAGTGAACTACTTGAAGAACACAGAAATGTGCTTGACAAGTATAAGCAATCTAGAAAAGAGATTAAGGTATACACAACCGAGATAGCTAGACTGTCCAGTCTTATTGAAGACATTAAAGAGACGTCTACTACCAGTAACACGGAGAGATAGCCAAACTCAAAGTAGACTATCATGAGGCTATCCTCAAAGTTGATAAGAAAGAAAGAGACTATGTCAAAATACAAAAGTTATATGACATAGAGAAGAAGAAGCACTTAGTCACAGAACAAAGACTCTCAGACATGACTGCTAAATATGAAGAGTCTTTTGCGATTTCTAAAAAGTTAGAAATCAAGTTAGGCAAACAGACAATACCTGTGACACAGCCTAAGTTTAGTCCTAATGCTAAGCATACACCTAAGAGGACTAAAACTCAGAAAGTACGAAAGAAACATGATTATCACCATGCTTTCACTTATAGGTTTTCAAAGAAACCAAATAGGCATGTCAACACAGTTTAAACTACCACTGTTTCTAAACTCACTTGCACATATTATGGTACTCAAGGACACATATCACAGTATTGTTTAGCAAAAAAACTTGTTGACAATCGCACTTTATTTTGGAGACCTAAGACTAATCAATATGGACCCTTCAGTAAATGGGTACCAAAGGATTCATCTACTTGTTTTGTAGGTGGACCCTCAACCATCTCATGCTAAAAGCAAGTGGATCCTCGATAGCGGATGTTCGCGGCACATGACCGGTGATGCATCTTTGTTCGCCATACTATCGATAAAGAAAGAAGGATACGTCTCCTTCAAAAATAATCTGAGAGGTGATATCATTGGCAATGGCACTGTTGGTATATCTTCTTATTCTGTAATAAAAGACGTTTGTCTAGTTACAGAATTGAAACATAACCTACTAAGCATAAGTCATTTGGCTGATAATGATTATGGTATCAACTTTGTAAAAGACAAATGTACCATATATGATATGTCATCTGGTAATCCCATATATGAAGGGATTAGAGAAGACAATATTTATGTTTTCTTTTTGGAGAGTACTAATAATGCAGGAAGATGCCTAGTAGCTAATCTAGATGAAAGTTGGCTATGGCATATGAGACTAGGACATACAAATATGGACACTATCTCACATCTGAGCACTAAGAAGCTGGTAAAAGGACTCCCCGAGATTCCATTCAAGAGAGATATGGTATGTGCTGACTGTGAAAAGAACAAAACACATAGGTCTACATTTAAATCCATCAACGCTATAAGTACTTATAAACCTTTGCAGTTGATACATATGGATTTATTTGGTCCTAGTAGAGTCGCTAGTCTTGGCGGTAAGCTCTGCGCCTTTGTCATTGTTGATAATTTCTCTCGTTTTACATGGGTTTACTTTTTATCAAACAAATGTGATGCTATTTTTGAATTTTAGTTATTTTGCAAAAAGGTACAAAATGAAAAAGGCTTCATGATTACTCGTATCCGAAGTGATCATGGTGGCGAATTCGTAAATACTAATTTTAAAAAGTTTTGTGATGATAGTGGGTACTACCACGAATTTTCTTGTCCTAGAACTCCTCAACAGAATGGTATTGTGGAGCGGAAGAACCATACTCTAAACGAGATAGCGAGAGTCATGCTGAATCAGCATAATCTTCCTAAATATTTTTGGGCAGAAGCTGTTAGCACAGTCTGTCATATTTTAAATAGGGTGTTAATTCGATCCATCTCGAAGAAAACACCTTATGAACTTTGGTTTGGTAGGATTCCAAATATTTCTTATTTTAAAGTTTTTGGATGTCGCTGTTTTAACCTGAACACCAAGGACAACTTGGGTAAGTTCGACTCTAAAGCAGATAAAGGGATATTTCTCGGATATGCTGCTACGAGTAAGGGATATAAAATTTTCAATAAACGGTCTATGATTGTTGAAGAATCTATTAACATTACTTTTGATGAGCTCAATAGTCACAGATCTAGCGACATTGATGATGAAGGTGTACAAGCAAAAATCGATAAGAGTCATGTGGAAGATCTGACTCATAAATTTGAATCATTGAAGTTTTTACCAGATCATCCAGAGACACTCATTATAGGTGATGTATCAAAATGTGTAAGTACACGCTCCTCTCTTAGAGATTCTGAAATAGCAGAAAATATAGCTTTTATTTTTCAAATAGAACCTAAGAATATAGAAGATGCCTTTACTGATGAGTTTTAGATTAATGCCATGTAAGAGGAACTTAATCAATTTGAGAGAAACCAAGTTTGGAAACTCGTTCCTAAACCTATTGGTCAATCGATAATTGGTACCAAATGGGTGTTCCGAAATAAACATAGTGAAGATGGACAAGTTCTACGCAACAAAGCACGTCTAGTGGCACAAGGTTATAATCAAGAAGAAGGTATTAATTATGACGAGACATATGCTCCTGTTGCTAGACTAGAAGCTATCCACATATTTTGTGCATTTGCATGTTTTAATGATTTTAAATTATTTCAAATGGACGTGAAAAGTGCATTTTTGAACGGATTTCTAAAAGAAAAAGTTTTTGTGAAACAACCCCCAGGCTTTGAAGATTTTTAAAAACCTGATCACGTCTTCAAGCTTAAGAAAGCACTCTATGGACTCAAACAAGCACCTCGTGCTTGGTATGAAAGCCTAAGTGCCTTCTTACTTGATAATGGTTTTTCAAAAGGAAGAGTTGATACAACTTTGTTTATCAAATCTTTAGATGATGACATTCTTCTTGTGCAAATATACGTTGATGACATTATATTCGGTTCTACTAATGAAAAACTTTGTCATGAGTTTGCTAAGTGTATGTAGAGTGAATTTGAGATGAGTATGATGGGAGAGCTGAACTTCTTCCTAGGACTCCAGATCAAACAACACTTAAAGGGAACATTCATCAATCAAGCCAAGTATACGAAGGACATACTGAAAAAGTACGACTTCGATAATGTAAAGCCTATCGGAACTCCAATGGCTACATCTACAAAGCTTGACACTGATGAAAGTGGCGAACCTATCGACCAGCGTAAGTATCAAGGTATGATTGGTAGCTTATTATATTTAACTACTAGTCGCCCTGATATTATGTTCAGTGTTTGCATCTGTAAACGATATCAGACAAATCCTAAGGAATCACACCTAAGTGCCGTTAAGCGTATCTTCCGATACCTTAAGGGAACTTCTACAGTCGGCTTGTGGTATCCTAAAACCAAATCCTTTGACCTGATCGGTTACTTGGATGCGGATTTTGCAGGATGCAAAGTAGACCGTAAAAGTACCAGCGGTACGTGTCATTTCCTAGGAAATGCCTTAGTCTCATGGTTCAGCAAGAAACAAAATTCTGTAGCATTATCAACTACTGAGGCTGAGTATATCAACGTAGGACGTTGTTGTGCTCAAATTTTGTGGGTAAAGCAAACCCTAGAAGACTACAATCTGCACTATACTAAGATTTTCATTTATTGTGATAACACTAGCACTATAAACCTGACTAAGAACCCTGTATGTCACTCACGCACAAAACACATTGAGATTCGTCATCACTTTTTACGTGATCACCAACAACATGGGGACATCTGCCTAGAGTTTATTGACACAAATCATCAACTAGTAGACATTTTCACAAACCACTGGCTGAAAACCGATTTAATATTATGAGGCGAGAGCTCGGCATACTTGAATTTTCTAATTCATAATGTAGTATGTTTATTAAATTTATTTTTATAACTCGAAACTTCGTAATTTATTTAACGGAAATTATTTTGAGTACAAGCCGAAAGGGTCCTTCTGTCATACAGGTGTAAATAGCCTGAAGCAATATAGTGCACTAGTCTTAGGACTGCCGCTAGCTGGGATCCGGCCCCTACAGCTAACCCAAAGTAATAGAAGTTATTAAATGAAGAAGTCAACAACTATAAATTCAAAATTTTAAACAATACAACATTTATGGCATTGAAAATACAAGCAGCCAAACTCGGAATGAACTATGACCGAGTTCGGTCGGCGCTGTTCAGATTCCAAAACCGAACATCCGGCCCCAGCTCTATTTAAACTCCCTCTTCCTTCCACTTTTTCTCATCACCCAACCGAGAAAAACCCACCATTACTCCCAAGAGCTCTTCCTCCTCCTTCATTTCAAGCTTCTCAGGAGTCTAGTGGGTTGTTCCTCTCCATCTTCTTCCTCCTTTCTAAGGTATTCCATTATCTCCTTCTTTTCATCTATGGCACCCAAGAACCAAAAGAGAAAGGTTGATTCCTCACATGCAGGATCTTCCTCTTCTGACCATGTTCCCACTAATGTCTTTAGTCCGGCTAGACCTATAGGATCCGATGATTTTGATTTCGGTCTCTTTCCTGACAAGGAATTTTCGGACCTTTAGTTTGACTCTTTTTCTGGTCATAGAATTTGTGCTGGAGCACATGTAAACTTCAATATCTTTTCTGAATATGCTCCCACGTTCGACCGTCTCGACTTTCGTGACTTTTTTGAAGTAGCTGAGAATATTTATGATAACTTTGTCCATATGTTTTACTGCAACCTGTAAGTAAAAGCTAATAGAAATTTCTATTCTTGCGCAGCTGGACAAGAACTAGAATTCAGCGCCACCGACATCAGTGAATACTTCCATGTTCCTGATGTAGGTGAAGCTTTAGTGGATATCCATCACATCCAATTCTCTGAAGGTGTCACTCTTGATTCCTTCAAAGAACTTTTGTTCCATCCCAAACCTATTCCTAGAAGAGTTTACTCTAAACATCTCAATCAAAACTTCTATGAACTCCATAGGTTTGTATTCTCTGTTCTTCTTCCGAATAAGGGATCCTCTGATGAGATTACCATCCTGGAGTTGTCATCCATGTACCACATTCACTTTGGCATTCCATTCTCTGTTCCCAATACTATGATGGCTTTGATGCTCAACTGCAGAAATGCAGGACGCAACCTCGTCTATCCCATGAATTTGGCCTCTATCTTTAGAAGATTTGAAATCGATCTTCAAACCTGTTCTTATTCCTCCACTGCCATAGAGCTTAGCAGGTCTAGGTTATACCCTACTCCTCATCTACCTCCTGGTGCTGAGCCTGTTCCAGATGCTGACCCCGAGGCTCTTCCTCCTACTGCTGCTCCAGCCCTGCTCCAAGTTTTGACCCTGGCTTCTATCAGCGTTTTGATGATTTCGTTACCCTCTCTGCGTAACGTCATCAGGGCTATCTTGACTCAGAGTTTCGCCATATCATCCAGGCTCAGGTGTTGCGGAACAACATTGCTGATCTTCACTGGAGTCTCTCCCATGACCCATCACATCCAGTTACCATATTTCCTCACCCCAGCTTCCCTGGACCCAGGTTCGACGATGAGGCGACATTTTCTCACTTCGATCCTACTGCTGCATATTTTCCACCGGATGCTCCTGGAGGTGACGACACTCCAATGTGATGAGGACTTGAGCTAGTGGATTTTTTGGATAGGGCTGATAGATGATGATCTATGATGTAGTTTTTTTATGTCTAAACTTTTCAGTTAGACATTTATTAGCACTTTATGGTTGTATCTTTTCAGTTAGACATTTTGGTTATATCTTTCTATTATGCATGACATTCTCAGTATTTTCAGTACTAATGATTTCTTTTATGCACTTTGTGAGACTGTTGTTATTTAGTTATCTCTCTAGTGTTACTTTGTCTGTTTGATGAACATTGTTGGCTTCACACATTACGGGGGAGCCAAAACCATTTTTCATTGACAAAGGGGGAGAAAGAGTACAAATACCCAAAATCAACAATCAAAGAAAGACTACCAAAAACAATTTTTTCAGGTAATTTTATTTGTGCTATTTAGATATATTTTGTTATAAACTCAAGTTTGTCAATTATCAAAATGGGAGAGATTGTTGGCCCATTCCATGGTCACACCCGATTTTAATAATCGACATGAACTTAAGTCAATACACAAAATATACAAACTGCTGATAATCATTTCAGGTCTTGTGAAATCAATATCAACAAGCATACTACTGCATCATCAAGCACGTAAATCATCAGTCTGAAGCTTACCTTCATTGGAATCTAGTCCAAGTCATTTTACAATTTATTATGTATTTTATCTTTATTGAGTCTAGGATATAAATTGTAAGATCGACTGGGTAATACTGGCTTAGGTTAATCTTAGTATACTCTTCTATACAGCTTACCTATCCTTATTCCATCTACCAAAAAGTTCTATTTCATTCTGCAAAAATATTTTACAAATGTTTAACATTTTTTCTAGACAGAACTCAAACCGAGTTCGGCCCGAGTTCGGTCCGAACTCTGCCCGAGTTCGGTCAGTTTAAATTTAAATATTTGTTGCCTCCAAATCTGCATGCAACGTTCATATACGAAATCTTTGCATCAAAACTCTGCCAGAACTCTGCCAGAAAATACCTATAAATAGAAGAGAATTTCTCATTCCAAATCACTCAATCATTTTTCATCTTTTCTTCTCTATTCATTAAGTGTTTTCATCTGACCAAAAGTTTTTATATCACACCTACACTCCTCTTAGCCAAAAGCCAGTAATATCTATTTCGATCTAAAGTCTTTTGGTTCTCAAGAGTTGTAAAGAGGTTGTTCAAAGTACAGAAAGTATCTCTGTTGTGGAGCCGGTCGTGCGCTCGTCATCAAGCACGATGTTGTGAAGTCGGTCGTACACTTGTCACCAAGCACGGTGTTGTAAGAGACTGCAAGCTTTCAATTAGCTTGTGCCTTAGCGGATTAATATCGAGCAAGAGTAATTGAGACTGGATTAGTCCTCTCAGAGGGATACCAGTATACATCGATGTGTTACTGAGTTTGATCTTTCTATATCTTGCTATATTCATTTACTGTCTCTTATTCACTGCCATAGTTATCTGCTTTTAATTTTAAATTGGTGATTATTTTCCGCTGTACTCGCACTAACTCTATTCACCCCCCCTCTAGAGGTGCTCAAACAGTCCTACAACAAAAACTTAACCTCCATCAGATCGCCGATGGGAATGTCAAAATTATCAAAGACCAAAGGGGCATCCAATCCACCGTCGCTAATTTCTATTCACAGTTATTCACCAAAGAAGACATCATCAAGGACGTGAAATTTAAAGACGAGATTCCTCGTCTGATAGAAGATAGTGATAATGCTTAGTTGCAGCTGCCCCCCTCCGAGATTGAAGTCAAAGACGCGGTTTGGGCCCTGAACGAACACAGTGCGCCTGGACCGGACGGTTTTACTGGTGTCTTCTTCAGAGTTTGCTGGGACATCATTAAGTCGGATATTCACGAGGCGGTAACTGTATTTTTTCAAGGAGCGAGGTACCCAGATCGATTTTGTTCAGCAGCCTCATCCTCATCCCAAAGAAGGACAACTCGGAGACCTTCAAAGACTTCCGTCCTCTGAACTTGTGCACCTTCACCAACAAAATCATCTCCAAGATCATTTCTAACCGCATGTCTGATCTTCTCTCCAAGATCATCTCAGAGGAGCAAAGCGGCTTTGTTCATGGCCGGAATATCTTAGACAATATCCTGCTAGCTCAGGAAATGATCACCTGCATAAAATTTTCGGCCAAAGGCAAAAACATAGCCATCAAACCGGACATAGAAAAGGCATATGATAGACTTGACTGGCAATTCATGATATGGGTGTTCAGAGCTTCCGGGTTCTTGGAAACCTGGATCGATATCGTGTATAGATCTATTAGTAATTCTTGACTCTCCACTGTTGTCAACGGTCAAGCCGAAGGTTTCTTCAAATCCAGCAGAGGCGTCAGGCAGGGTGACCCTCTTTCTTCTACCATCTTCATCATTGTCGCAGAAGCTCTTAGCAAAAATCTTAATAAAATGCCTGGAAATTCCCGCTTTCAGCACTACCACACTACCAGCGGATGTTCGATCATCATCCACCTGGCTTACGCCGACGACATCCTCATTTTTACAAAATGCTGGAGAGATACACCAAATGCTCTGGGCAGCGTGTCAACGCCAACAAGAGTGTTATTTATACTACCACTCGGCTAATAGAGACCACTCTGCTACCCTCACCAACATCACCTTCTTCTCGGTTGCTTATCCTCTGTTCTCTTACCTGGGATACCCGCTAGTGTACGACAGATCCAATGTAGGTATCTTTGAAGGGTTGGTGGGCAAAATTAGAAAAAAAATCGCGGGATGGCACAATACGATCTTATTGTCGGGCAGAAAGATGATTTTGATTCAGCACGTCCTCTCTTCCATCCCCATTTACACCCTTGCCGCTTGCTTTCCCCCTAAGACGGTGCTCACCTCCATCGAAAACCTCTTTGCTAACATTTTCTGGGAACACTGCGACAGCAAGGACAAGCATCATTGGGCTAGTTGGAACTCCATGGCTAGACCGACTGACGAGGGAGGGTTGGATTTCTGCAGACTGCAGCACATCATTGACGCTTGCTCCATAAAGTTGTGGTGGAAGTTCCCGTGAGCCGTACTATTTGGGCCCGGTTCATGAAGGCAAGATACTTTTGGTCCTCCGATCCATCTATCGCAGTCTTCAATAACAGATCCTCAGCATCTTGGCGTCGTATTCTTCACGGGAGACATTTCGCCGAACACTTGATCCGTCTTCGACTGGGATCGGGTGCCTCGTCCCTCTTCTACGAACGTTGGTCTGGGGACACCCTTCTTCTGCTGTTTTCGACCACCCCCAATAGCTTTATTGGTGACATGTAGGATTGCAGTAGGGACTGGAATTGGGAGCGGGCCCGGGAATGGATTGGTGCGGAGGCTGCTGTTGCATTGGCAACGTCCGGATTAAAGGTCAACTCGAACCCTGACACTCTGAGGTGGTCCCCCTCGGTTGATGGCGCTTTGTCCCTCGCCTCGGCGAGGAGAATCGTACGCGGTATTGGAGTGCAATCCCCCATCATTAGTCCGTTCTGGCAATCCTGTATTCCTAAAAAATGGTCTTTTCTAATTTGGCGAGCATTTCGTAAAAAGCTCCCCATCGACGACACGCTCACCAACATGGGTTACAGCTTAGCTTCAGCGTGCCATTGCTTCTCGGCACAACAGACGGAGACGGTGGATCATATTATGTATTCAGGTGACCTGGCAGCGCAGGTGTGGACTGCGCTCTCCCATCGATGTAGACAGGACCAAACTATTGGGGGCTTCAACGATCATCTTGCCACCTGAGGTAACGCATCGCATGTCCACCAGATGATCACAGCCGCCATTATATGGGTGATTTGGAAGAACTGTAACAAATTCAGATACGAGGGCAGACGATATCCAACTGATCAATGAGGCTCTCAGATATATTCACAAAGTCAGCAGAACTTGCAAGCACATTAGGAAGGGATTCTGGCGCCCTTGTCACTATGACTTTTTTGTGCCGGTGCGTGGTGCTCTGCCTCCGGCTTCTTTTATTTTTAGTCTTTTGGTTTTCTGCGTCTTGTAAAGGCTTCGGCATTTTGCGCCTTATATGAATATATCGGGGGGTTGTGTTATATATATATATATATATATATATATATATATATATATATATATATAACAAAATATATATATATATATATATATATATATATATATATATCGAATTGTGGGTATTTATATATTACACAGGACTTATTTGGTTTTCGATTTTGGACCAAATTGAAGCCGGTATATATATATATATATATATATATATATATATATATATATATATATATATATATATATATATATATATATATATATATATATTATATGAATGCACCTTAGAATGGGGGGAGGGAATAGGGTCAAGCTAACTAATCAAGCACTAAACAATTGCTAACAGACAATTTAAAGATTTAATAAGAGAAGAAGCAACAACAATACCGACACTTGTTGTATCCTGATATCCTTCCGAGGGGCACTCTAGTTCCGGAACTCTCTCCAGCTTTAATATACTATTATAGCAGATAGTACAACGTGAGTTTTTATCTGAAGGCTCAATAACTTCTTACACGAGCGCTTTTATCCGAAGGCCTCTCCGACTTCAATACAAGAGCTTTGATCCGAAGATTTTCCAACTTCACGATAGCTTTTATCCGAAGGCTTTCCAACTTCAACCTTTCATAATAAGGTTTTGATCTCCTTACAACAAGATGAAGATATCACTCTTGCAACTCAAGAATACTCTAACACAATTTGTGGATTGGCAAGTGAAAGCTTTGATGGAGTGTTTGTGGATAAGCTTTGGTATATTAGAAAATTTTAGGCTCAAAGCATCAACCTTGAATGAAGGGGTTCAAGGCTATTTATAACCAAAGCAAGAGAAAGTGCAAATGAGCAACTTTTTGTCAACAGTAGAAAGATCCGTCGGTCATCCGTGCACGTCCGTCAAATCTTCCGCCTGCAGTGCGTAACGACTATAAATAGAGCAGTTGGGATCATCGATGGGCAATGATCCTACCATTGGAATCCAAACGGTAACAAGACGGATTATCCGTTTTCATGGACGTCCATCAGATAATCTGAAAGTTCACAGAAGCTTTTCTGTGGCCCATTCGGATCATCTTTTAGATTTCTACGGAGATCCGTCGGATCATCCGACTGTCAGCCCAAACGTGATCCAGGATTGTTATCTACCCTAGCTTTCTATTATGCCATACATTTCTTGTGTTTACAATTATTACTAAGACTCATTACAGACTCCAGATATACTTTAGAAGGTGCAGGCTTCTTCAGAGTCTTAAAAAGATTATGGCTTGGATTGGCTTCTTTACTTGATAGATGATGGCTTATTTCCTTGATGGTAGCTGTCCAAAGATACCCATATTGTAAAATCTGAATACCTTTTGGGGGTGAAGCCCCCGAACCCCCACGGGGGCATTGCCCCTTCGACCCCCGTCGGCTGAGCGGGCAGCGGAACCCCCGAGTGTGTGGCTCTGGAGATGTCGTCGTGCGATTCATAGAAATCTTGTGGGATACTGCCATCTTTAGCCTACCATTATTTCTTCATTGCATACATCTATGTTGATCTTGCTTATTGCTTTTCGGCAAATACATGTCTGATGAACAAAGTAATATATATTGTAGCAGGTATGATAAAATTAACGCACATTTGGGACTATGCTAAGTTTACCTATAAATACTATAGTGATAACACGAATATTAGTTATATCATAATCTTAAAGTTAATCGAATAACCATACTCAAAAACATAGTTAGATCATTGGACTAACAATATATATATATATATATATATATATATATATATATATATATATATATATATATATAATAATAATAATAATAATAATAATAATAATAATAATAATAATAATAATAATAATAATTCTATGTATGTGTTTTGAAATCTAGTTTTATAATTTAATAACTAGTCCAACTTTCAAATACAACAAATATGTGTATAAAAATTATATTTTTTTAATATAATTTAACTATAATTCTAACCTTGGACCAACCCATTAAACAATAATAATAACTCAACCGACAAACTGAATAAACCGAATAGTATATTCAGTTCGGTTTCGTTTTGGCTAATTTCATTTCGGTTTTAGATTTTTATAAATATGTTTATTCAGTTTTAGCTATTTTGGTTCGAATAAAATGAATGCTCACCCCTAGGACTACCTATTGTCCATTAGACCTTTGTTAGCATATCATTCCTGTTATAGAGTTTGTATATTTTTGAGTGAAAATCTTTGTGATTTATTGATGGATTGCACGTGAACCTGTAGATTCTAGAACCCTGTTGTCGGTAGAATAGTATATAATAGTTGTACCCTTGATTGGATAATATATAATATACAAATGGATAGAGGAAATATTGGTGTTGTTATTATGATTGACTGACTAACTGATTGTCCTTGATATTGACCTAGCTATATTGTATCCGTACTATGACTATCAGCTTATCCTTTGAGGTACTAACACTGTTATCGCACTATGTTCTACCGTTATACTGTGCACTATGGTGATATTACTGATTGCTGAGCACTAAGGTACAATATACTATTATAGTGATATTATATGATTTTTTTTATACGGATACCCTTGTAGTGGTTAGTGGTCCTAGTATAGAATATGAGTAGCTTTTCTGGATTGATTGTTGCATTATGCTCAAGAAAAATCTAGGTGGGAACCCTCGGGGACCAAAGAAGAATCATATCCAGTGTATTCGTACTACAGTACAACATCTATGATGTATAGCTATGTGTCCACAATACGTGATCCACACAATCAATATTGTTCATTAAATAACATAAAACACGTAGATCATTAAAAGGGAAAGGATTTCGATATCGTGCATCTTATTGGCCATCAGTTTGATATTGTGATCCACCTATGTGGTATCAGTATCTGGTATTGTTGCTGATTATCGACCTAATATTTACCCTATTGGAGTGTTGGGATCGTAACTCCAATTGATCGACCCGGTGACCTCCCAATGTAACGTTCCACTCCAAAAATACGTAGGACTAGGAATACGTATACATGCCAGCTACATATCAAATGGACTCCAGTCTTACTCGAATACATATAAGTTGTACAGTAACAACCAACTATCTACACAAATCAATAATATATCTAATTCTCAATCCACAGTAATATATAATACAAAAATGGATAATATATATCATGGTGTGCACCCCATGCTATACTTGTCCGAATAGACTCAAAAGAAATAGTTTGATTCTACAAATACTAAGCTAACAAGCAGAATGATGCAAGTAAATGGAGATAAACATGTGATCATAAAAGATACCTAAATCAGAAATATCAACACCATAATGATCCACAAACTAACTCTGCTCAGTCAACTATCTAGAGAGATCACCAGGTCCTCATGGGACATAGCAAGGTACAAAAATGAGAGTCAATGTAACAGTAAAGAAAATATATGCTCTAAAGAGTAATTATTGTATCCAGTCTAAGTGATATACACGTGAGATCATGTTTCGGATATCAGGCTTAGCAGTGAGGCTCACATGCCCATCAGTAGGCAAACACCCAAGGCACCGTGTCGTGGAATGTCACGACCCGCACCTGCTTTTCGGGATGCGAATGCGTGTCCAAGTCCAGCCTACGCCGCAGTATCGACGATAGTATGCTGTGTAGCCCGCAATAAACAGAATGCTCATAAAATACTATCTTTATTACTCATTCATAACAACTAAATCAATTTACAATATTTACAAGTTTTACAGTTAATCAAAATATAATGTCTTACAAATATTTAAAAAACTACCAATACATCTAACTAGCCTTCTAGGATTGACCTTCGCATATACCCATGTCTCCCCCGTATAGTCCATAGCGCAAGAGTAGGAAGCACCACAAGTCACCTACAACGATCCAGTCAGGAAATGAGCAAAGTACAACCATATTGCATTTAATATTGATAGCACAAAATAATCTAGAAACAATGAGAAACAGTAACGGTAAAGAACATATAAAGAACTAGCTGTTGGAATTATTCAATAATTATGGGGCCACACATGTAAAATTATTTGTGTTTGGGCTATCTAAATAATTAAGCCAAATTAAAGTGGTCTATTTGGAAAATTGGCTTAAGGGTATAATTGTCATGGAATTAATGTGTAGATACCGGAGATAATTCTAATTTGATGAGGTGCCAAATTAGAAATATCACAACACACATATCTATATATATGTGTATTCATTAGGGTTATGGTCTCCAACTCATACGGCCACAAAGAGAGGGTTTATCTATTCTCTTCTGTATCCCCATCAACAAAGAGAGGAACAAAGATTTCATCTTTGTTATTAAGGGCCGTAGCGGGTTGGAAGACCAAACCCAATAAAGAGACGATCGCTTCAACATCCATCAAGTCTAGCAATGAATTTAGGTACGCTTCTGCAATCAATTTAATTTATATTTATGTTCTTCATCTCATGAATCGACAGGGTACAATAAAATTCCAACAAGTGGTATCAGAGCCTTCTGTTTGACTTGTGAGGTCGAAGTTTTTGAATCCAATTTTTATTGTTGTTCTGGAATCCTAGATTGTTCAACATAATTTAATTTAGGATTCTGATTGTTCGATAAAAGTTTTTTTTTATGATATGTCAAAGAAAGAACAAAATAGGTCAGCATATGCTAATTTGGATCTTGTGTTTTTGGTAAATTATATTCAGATTTAAAAATTCAGATCATGCCTATAGTTTATGGACAGTTATGATTCGGTTAAAAAAATAATAAAATAAAATAAAATTGTAGAAATTTTGTCGTTGGGTCTGATGCATAGTGCTTTCTTGGTGCATTGTACGTGTCGTTATTGTGTGGCATGTAAAATTTCTAACAGTGGAATATACTTAAATTTGTAGTTTTAGTTTGTGCAAAAGCTGATTCTTTTTCATGCAAAAGCTGATGGAACTGGGGATTCCCAGGACCCTTCCTTTGGTGTGCGTATTGATCGATAGAAAGTTAAACAGATCTAATACGTGTTCTAACCCTTCGGCGGAAACTAGGGTTTACGAATTATACCTGCGGCGGAAAGGAGACAAGTAATTCCTGGCAACCTCGAGCGGACGACCCCAAGATCTTCTGTACGTATTCCTTCCTCGAGTTGGACGTCGAGTGGGCGACGATCTTCCAACATTTTCTTCTCATTGGCAGCCCTCTCTTTCTCTCCTTACGTGAATCACGAATTTAGAGAAAGTTTCAGATTTCTGATCGGTAATATGGCGGCCAGAGAATAGAGGATATATATAGGCTACGGCAGGGACCATGAGAAGAAATTAGGGTTAGGCCTCCTAACGAATATGGATATCCCGTGTTCAGTCCGAACACACAATCCAGGCCCATTAACAATAGCTCGGTCCACTAATGAGCTATTGTTGCACTACCTCCCTAATCCCAAATTATGTTTGTGGGCTCCTTTTATTATATGCTCGTTTGGTTTCCCATGTTAAGATATCATATGTCCGTCAATCAAATTAAGTTACTGACAACTATATTGATTCGACATCTTTTATCCATAAGTAGTACCGCTCAACTTTATTTGTCATGTCGGATATAATCCACCTGCAGGGTTTACATGACAATCATTATGAGCTCCTTAAGGGGACATCATCAACCCGATGTATCGGGACATGGATTCCATTTATAATCAACAGCTCATCATACATACAATGTTATTACCCAATTCATAGAGGTTGTTGATCCATAATGAATCTCACTCTTTTATGAGTCAAAATAATGCACACTGCATATACATGTCCGTTATTATATCCGGGTTAAGAGCACAAGCATCCATAATAACTGAGGTGTTTGTTCTCTTATGTAGTTAGTACAAAGAGAACAACCTCAAGTGGTCCTGTTCAATACACACAAAGTGTACTAGTGTAAACCTATAGTCAAGATAGACTAATACCATATTACACTACAACCTTTCCAATAGATTGTCCAAGTCCATCTAGGTTGTGAACTATTTATATACTCCATAGGGAACTGATAATATGATCTTCTGTGTGACACCACACACCATATTATCTACAATATAGAATATCAGATATTTGCATTAACACTTGCAACAAATACAATATGCAAACATTTGCCCATATGATTCTCATTCAAAATTTAAGGAAATAATGTTACTAAAAAAGTGATGCTTTTAGTATATAACCCTAACAAAAGATGCATTGTGTTTTCTCCTGATGGATTCTGGGACTTTTAGCATTGATTGCCAAATGGCATTGTCATGTAGTTGGTACTGCATACAATTGAATATCTATTTGATTTGGGAAACATATGAATGAGGAGGACCAAAGTCATGCCAAAAAGCTTCCAGGCCAGAAAAATCATTAGGAGATCGCTTTTAATTTTGGTAGCAAAAGGAATATTAATTTTGCCAATTTTTTATTTCAGTTTGCCAAAATTTTTTTTTTAAAAGTTGGTAATTTTTGTAGCAAAAGGAATATTAATTTTGCAAAGTAGATGATTCGTTGTTGGAAACATATTCAGGATGCTACTTTTGGCTAGAAATGACAAATATTGTTCATGTTGAAGATATATAAATGGTGTTGGAGTTATTCACATGTTATACGTACTTGAAGTTTAAGGATTAAAGTTTTTTTTAATCAATATGTTATTGCTTCTATATAGTTGCATGATGCTCCATTATCCATAATGTACACTCTTATTTGGATTTATTTGGTCTGTTTGCTATATGTTCTCCTCTGGATGCATATCTTCAGTAGATTATTTTATTTGAAGTAACTTTTTTTGGGTTATTTGATATAATCTGTTAATGCATATATATTTGACCTTCTATAGATTATTCTATTTAAAGTAATCATTATGCATTATTTGATATTATCTTTGGATGCATATCCTCCGTAGATTATTTTATGAATTTTGTTATAGTGATAATATCCAATTTTGCCATATTAAAATTCATGATTATGCTTTTGATTACTTTATTTGAGTAATAAACTTATGAATATGCATGTATATAAAGTTTTGGACATGATTCAGTTTTGTAAAATTTAGTCAACATTCAATTTTTTTTGGTGCCTTTTATGACTAGCAATAGTTGTCCAATATTCTAAGTAGACTCATTGAAACAAGATGTCGCCAAAATGACCTCTCTTGCGTAGATAGTCTACGAGGGATGTCGGATGTTTGTGTGTGCATATTCATGCAGGTATTAGCCGGCCCAAAGGAAGGTTAATACTTGGCCGAATTGCACACATACTTGTGGTGATAAATGTGTGACAATTATACGGTTTACATGTGAATAATAACCCGATCCAAAGATAGGCTTACTATTTAACATGACTTATTGTCAACATTTGATCACTACACCAAGAGTACCACTTGCAGTTAATATCACTGTCCAAAGACTTGATATTAATGATGCACTAGGTATCTTGAGATGGGGTTCACCATTATTTGAATTTGTTTGACTATCTTATATTCTTTGGTTATTAATTAGAGCATATTTGTCTATTTATTTTTTGTTCTCCTTACAGCTAATGTTGCTATAATATCTGCTAATCTGAACTCAATTCCAATGCTTAACGGGACAAAATTCAAGGACTGGAAAGAGAACATATATATTATTCTCGGCTGCATGGATCTAGACCTTGCACTCAGGATTGAGCGTCCCACTACTCCTAAGGATGACAGTTCATTTGGTGACAGAGCGAACTTCGAGAAGTAGGAACGCTCAAACCGCATGAGTCTAATGATCATAAAGCGCGGTATTCCAGAGGCATTCAGGGGTGCAGTATCTGATGAGGTTACTAATGCCAAATAATTCCTTGCTGAAATCGAGAAGCGATTTGCAAAGCATGATAAGGCGAAAATAAGCACACTTTTGTTGCGCTTGATTACCATGAAGTATAAAGGCAAAGGTAACATAAGAGAGTACACCATGGAGATGTCTCATATTGCTTCAAAACTTAAGGCACTTAAGCTCGACTTGTCGGATGACTTGCTCGTTTATTTGGTATTGCTCTCACTTCCTACACAGTACAATCAGTGCAAGGTCAATTACAACTGTCAAAAGAAAAAATGGACTCTAAATGAGCTCATTTCGTACTGTGTACAAGAAGAAGAGAGATTGAAGCAAGATAAAACTGAAAGTGCTAATTTGGCTACCACCCCTAAAGACAAGTATAAGGGCACTAAGCGAAAGAATATAGAAGCTGCTAAGGGTCCAGTGCAAAAGAAACAACAAACTGAGACTAATGGTTATTTCTTTTGTGGCAAGTCGGGACACGTAAAGAAGAAATGTACAAAGTACCACGCATGGCGTGTAAAGAAAGGTACATTTCTTAATTTGGTATGATTTAGCTTCAGTATTAAGAAACACATGGTGATTAGATTTTGGTGCAACTACTCACATCAGTGTTTCTATGCAGGGTTGCCAGATCTACCGAAAGCCAATTGATGGTGAAATACACATCTATGTGGAAGATGGCAAGTCGGTAGAAGTGGATGCAATAGGACAAATTTTGGATATTAGTTATTATTGGATTTGATAGACAATTTTATATAAAGCTTTTATTGTACCGTCTTTTAGACAAAATTTAGTTTCAGTTTTCTTGTTTGACAATCTTATTTATTATTGTTCATTTGGGATCAATAAAGTTTGATCTATCTTTAAATTCAAAATAATGTTGGTATTATTTTTATTTTTAAATGTTCGTGACATGCTATTATCACTTGAAACTATTGTATCCTATAAAGAAATCTTGCATATGGAACCACGTGGTACTAAACACAAAAATAAAGAATTTTTTTAGACGAGAAGTATAATATTTTTTGAGGATGTTGAGTTTGGGGGAGAAATAAAGTCAATGACATTGTCTTTGAGGAGGAATCGATTGCGATTCCTACTATCACTTTTGACGATGTGCAAGATTCTGCACCTGTCATTGATCAAGAAGTGAATTCAGGGCCTCAATAAGACAATGTCGAATTACCTCTATAAGTCGATGTTGAGCTACCTCAACAAGACAACATTAAGGCACCCCCATTCAAGATAAGATAATTGTTTCTGAGGAACAAACTCAACAACCTCAAGAGAAGAGGAAGAGATTATTTTTTAAAGAGACTTCATCTTCGGTTTCTTTGAAAGACTCTTTCAAACCAATCATAGTACTTGTTATACATTTTAATATTGAGCTACATCAAATGGATGTCAAAACGATATTTCTCAATGGTAACATTGACGAAATAATTTATATGGTGCAACCAGAAAATTTTGTGTCAGAAGACCCAAAGAATATGGTTCGCAAACTGATAAAATCTATTTATGGACTCAAGCAGGTTTCTCGTCAAAGATACTTTATGTTTTAACAAGTGACTATCTCGTTTGGTTTTGAGATGAACACTGTTGAAGATTGTGTGTATCACAAGTTCAGTGGGAGTAGAAATAATTTTCTGGTTTTGTATATTGATTGAAGTGTTCAATGCAAACCAGGTGACACCTCTCGTTAAAGAAGATAAATTCGGTCTCAAATAAGTATCCTAAAGTTAGCCTTAAAATTAAGAAAATATAATAGATTTTTCCTTCATGATCAGTTGTAGGGAGTATAATGTATGCACAAGTATGTACGCATCAGGATATTGCGTACATAATTTGGATGTTAGGCAGATATTTAAGCATATATGGATGGATCATTGGGTAGCAGCCAAACTACTTAAGTAATTAATAGAGAACAAGAAATTATATGCTCTTTGTAGGAGATAGAATAATTCTGGAGATCATAAGATATTCCGACTCCGATTTTGTTGGATGCTAACATAGCAGGAGATCCACATCAGGTTATGCTGACTAATGGAGATATATTTTGGATGAGTGTCAAACATGCACTCATAATTTCTTCCATCATGAAAGCAAGGTTTATAACATGCTGTGGGGTATCTATTCAGGGAATATGGTTGCAAAATTGTCACAAGGTTGTGCCTACAGTACGGTGTTGAAAGACCACATAAAATTATGGTGTGACAATAAATCAGCAGTACTGTATTCCAATAACAACAGAAACTTGTATAAGTCAAATGATATTGACATAAAGTTTTTAGTTGTGAAGGAAAGAATTCAGAATGGTTATAGTGTCCATATAGCACATTAGGACAAACTCCATGTTAGCGGATCCGCTCACAAAAGCATTATCACCCAGGGTCTTTCATGAGCATACTGCTCATATGGGTGTCAATTAAGAATATGGCAATACAGTAGGAGTTTGTATTTTATGTATTTGGGTGCTATTTGGTTTTGGACACATTTGTATATTAAAGTATTTTTGATATTTATCTGATCAGATATATGGAAATTCAGTTCGTTCTGTTTTCATTTGTTAAAGTATAGATCTCACTAAAGTTAAGGAGGACCAGTTGAAAATAGACATGTATTGATCACATTGCGTGTAATTTCTATGCTACGCATCCATGATTGATCTATGTCGTTTAGCTATATTGGTATATGTGACCATTGATTGTTTAGTTACGCTATATGTGACGAAGGCCGCTTTGATCCTATGTTGATATGGTTAATGGACGGGATTGTCCGGATATACCCTAAGGATTAAGATAGCAATTTATGAGCTCACTAAAGTTAACACAATTATAAGGTTACATATGTAGCCCAGTGGGAGATTGTTGGAATTATTCAATAATTATGGGGCCACACATGTAAAATTATTTGTGTTTGGGCTATCTAAATAATTAAGCCAAATTAAAGTGGTCTATTTGGAAAATTGGCTTAAGGGTATAATTGTCATGGAATTAATGTGTAGATACCGGAGATAATTCTAATTTGATGAGGGGCCAAATTAGAAATATCACAACACACATATCTATATATATGTGTATTCATTAGGGTTATGGTCCCCAACTCATACGGCCACAAAGAGAGGGTTTCTCTATTCTCTTCTGTATCCCCATCAACAAAGAGAGGAACAAAGATTTCATCTTTGTTATTAAGGGCCGTAGCGGGTTGGAAGATCAAACCCAATAAAGAGACGATCGCTTCAACATCCATCAAGTCTAGTAATGGATTTAGGTACGCTTCCGCAATCAATTTAATTTATATTTATGTTCTTCATCTCATGAATCGACAGGGTACAATAAAATTCCAACACTAGCAAGATGTGAACTAGACATGGAAAGCAATAATCATGAACGAGTAGGCTAATGGAAAAGAAACATGAAGTTAAAGAACTGAACTAAGATCATGAACAATAGTAACAAGTGTGTATGTGAAATACCTCTCGATACGTGAACGACTGGGCTAATATGTCACATCATACGATGTCTATTCACAATAATAGGGTACGACTCTCATACTTGCAGTGTATAACTTAGCTATCCACAATAACAATAGTTGGGTTTGTTCACATACCTACCGAGTATTTTTTCTCCCGACTTACTAACAATCAATAACGACCAATGATACAATAAGAAGGATACAATAAGCCTACCATGTCACCATCGTGTCTCAACGGAATATCAAACAAGAAAACGATAAAGAAAGCATTATAATGTACCAAAACATAATGCAACAATGTACTTGCCTAAACCCTTGAACAAACCGTAGTCACAAGTAGAGGATGAGAGGAACGTCGACCTAGAAGCTATCAACCCATATCGCACCATCGTACCACGAACCGTGCACGAAAACCACATGTCAATTCTAAAATTCTAATTCTAAAATCATAGAATAAGTGGCTAATGGATTAAATTATCTAATATTAATTAATTCTGGAATAAATCACTTAAAATCTAATTTAACCTAATAATAATGTGAAATATAACTTAAATAAGAAAATTTGGCTAGAAAGTCCTATTTCCAATTTTGGAAACCATGGCACGCAAATCGAGACGTACCGTTGACCATCCAGTCAAACGTTATGAACTCGAGATTTGGAAAGTGAATCTTGATAGATTTCAGCACCGCGAGTGCACCGGAGTCGACCGTGCCGCAAAATCACGCTTTGATCAAAAGATATCGCCGTTATAGCTAACCGTGACCAAATTGGTGATTTACCGATCAAATCTGAGTTTAACTTAATAAATAAAATAGTAAACGAACCTCTAAAATTCTGAAAAAATTATATTTGAATATCTTAGTGTTAGATTTCCAAAACTTCAAACAGATCATGAATCGGAATTCGAGATCTTCCGAGATCTCGAAAACCGTACAACATGTCAAGTTTTGGACAAGAAATACTAAAATAATTTTCCAGAAATTCTGAAGCAAAATTTGTCTAAAATAAAATAGATATAATAAAATCTAACCTTGAGACGAATCCAACAAAAAAATGGCGCATGAAAACGACGTCGGACCTGCCCGCAATCGCTCCGAGAAGTTAGAAGTTTCATAGGATCAACCCTCTCAAAAATCGGCCACAAATAAACCCTAGGTTTCTGAATTTACGCTAATACACATATATATATAGCAGCAACGGCTAAAAAGGTGGCTAGAGCTGCCACGTGTAATCATCCCCTCCTCCCCGGTCAATTAATGAACAGCCAGATATTGATGCGGCTTGGGTTGGTCGGCTAAGAGTCAGTTTTGGAGCCAGCTCTAATATGGAAAGGGTGAGTCAGCACCTTGCCGACTGACAGGCGAGCCTACTCACCCCGCTTTGTGTGGCTGATGGGTGGGCCCTCAGCGCTAACAGGGTGGCTGACTGGGTAAATAAAATTACAGAAATTGATTTAAATAAATTTAAAGCCAATTAAATCCAAATAAATCTCTAAAAAATCCAAAAAAATCTATAAAATTATAGAAAATATTTCTTACTACCTAGAACTCCAATAAAAATACCTTGTCTCAAAATAGTCCCATATGGCCTTATAGTAAATATTGAAAGTCCTTAAAATATATAAATCTTCATGAAATAAATATTTAAAGATATCTAAAAATATCTAAAAATTACAATAAAATATGATTAGCTAAATAATGCTTATAGAACCTATCTAGAGGCCATATGACCATAGGATGGTCCTAACTCACCTACAAGCTTAGGCATGAATTTCAATGATCATAAAATTAACCATAATCAAATAAAAAATAATTTAAAATTCGGAAAATGGGCTTACATGGGACAAAGGGCAAACGAGTAAATAAACACCAGAGCTCTGTTACGGAGACAATGACAAACTAATAGTATAACAACCTGTCCCATATATGGAACGAGGCCAAACGAGCATATATATATATATATATATATATATATATATATATATATATATATATATATATATATATATATATATATATATATATATATCCCGATATGGCGGTAATGTTATCCCCATCCCATGTCTAGTACTAGCAAGTCTAGCAAGTATCAAAAGTGCAAGTAACAATCTAGCATCCTATCACGAAGTCCAAACCACGAATACTCATGTATGACTCCATATCATGAATCATGTCAGTGTCCTATGGTCTATCATGTCAATGAATACGAATAAGATATACGGAATGCCTATTGTCGATAATTAATGACTAGAAGATGTTATCGACACTAGAATATAACATGGACTTATAGTACCAACTAATCCTACGTCCTCAGTGATAATGAACAAGAAATAAAATAAAATAATAAAAGAAAGGACGATAAACTGAAACATTGGCAAGGCACACTTGCATGTGGTCTCCAAATGTGCGTACGTCGGTCCGACTCCAGTATCCTCGGTCGCACCGTCACGAATTCCTAATAAATAATAAAAACTACCAATCAATGGCACATCGATATCATACACACACTTATATATACAACCATACTATATATAGCCTCGACTCGATATATTCTAACTAAACTAGTACATAACCACATATATATATCCATACCCAATATATGTAGGATTAAGTCACCATGATAAAATAATATTTTTTTATAAAATAAAAATATAATGATTTAACTCTAGAATATTTATTTAAAATATTTATAAACAATTTTAGGCTATAATAATTATAAGAAAACAAGTATCTAAGTATTATATCTAACTAGTAGCACATTATCACCAATTTGTTGATCCGATTGGACCTAAAATTAAATAGAAAAATATAGATTTAAAATTTTGAAATAAATCATAAATATTGGAAAAAATATAATTTTATATCAAAAGTGGATGACATGTATTATAGAAAAATACTACAAAGTTTATAGCACAAAATAATACTAGTTAATTAGTCACAACTCTATAGGTAACATGCTACTCCAATAAAATATTATTTTTATATAATAAAATTATATTTATTAATTCTGCAAATGTATTGAAAAATTAATTTAAAATATAATTTATATCTAATATTTACAATAAAAGACCATAACTAGTTGTCAAGTACAACTAGTCACACAAAGTCGCAATTTCTCGGGCTATTCAGAAAGATATAAGTATACAAAAATATTAATTTATTATAAATTTAATATTATAAAACAATATACACACACAAATTTTTTTAATATTATAAATAATATATTTAAAATAATAATTTTAAGAAATTAATTCATGAGTTTTTATGACTTTAAACACCAAAATTCATACTACAACTGGTTGCATAACAACGAACACAACAACGACGGAGATCAATTGATTTGGCAACAAAATGACAAAGATATGACCATAAATTTATGCAAAATTCCTAGAGTAATTTAAGGACAAGAATGATAGGTTAAAGAGGGATGTTAGGGTACTCACCAAGGGTCCCTAAGTCGTTGTATGGCTTCGCAAAGGGTCGCAAACAGCAGCTATGTCCAGCACGATTCAGCCTAAACACCATGTCGCAAAACTTGCGCTACGGACAAACCGTTGCGATCCACGAGCCGCAGCTTTGAGGGAATGTAGGGACATGTAGATGATTGTATTAGAGTAAGTTTTGCGGTAAAAAGGTCAATAAAAGTAGATGAAATCCATGTGCAAAGTCAACCAACCAGCTGGTTTAGAATTTCCGTTATAGCTGGAAATAACCTTCAAGTTCGGCCTTCAAACGACCAAATGGATAGACGAGTGTAAGCCCCCTGATTTTGGATTTTTTTATTTTTTTTAATTTGTTTAATATGGATATTTTAATGTTAAACTATATTTTAGGATCAAATACGACTATAGGTATACTTTACCGTAGCTTTGATTTTTGAATTGTAACAATAGCCAATTCCTCAAAACCAATTTCATATTCGTGTTCTAGATGATTTCAACGAGCCATTTAAACATGTTACTTGCACTATATTTTTTTTGCACAACTTTACGGTCAAAATAGTTATTTTATTCTTCGTCGTAATTCCAATATATTTTTTCAATTCCGATTTGAGGCCCAAATTCGACCCAAACATTTCGACCCAATATATGGTTTTGACTTATTTTGAGCCTACTACGCATATACCACTAGTGTGCCACTCAAGTGAGTTCTTTTGTGCTATTTATTTTCAAATGGCACATAAGATCTAATTAATAGACCTTTGGAGTCTATTTCGGTTCAGTAAACCATACCGACTCCAAACTAGGTCAACGAGCCATGGTAGAGCCTATGATAGGTTGTCATGACCTAGTAGAATTATTCGGAATTTATTTTATGGGAATTTGTACAGCCAAATTGGTTAAATGAAATCAAATATTTTATTTCCAGTTTTAGAAACCAATTTGAATCTCGCTAGGTATAACTTTGAATCTCTTTTGATTAGGCTATAAAAGCCCAATCAAATCCAACCCCCAATATGCATGTAGTACCTGTAAACCCCACCCTAAGTTTACTATGTTTTATTTTAAAATACTTACCGAAACTGTTTTATTTTTTTTTTACTTTCATTAAATATATTTGTATTTATATATAAATACACACCTTGAAATATGTGTAATATAGTATGTGGTTTTATATACCTTGAAACACCGATTTATATATATGTGCCTGTATAGTTTTATAAATACATAGAAATACGATTTACATATATATAAAAACAAATATTTTATATAAAAATATAGATAAACCCATATAATTATATATACACCACTATGCCAATATAAATATTCATATAAAGTTCTTATAATATAAAATACGTATATTCATATCCATATATACTAATTACATACTATATACATACATACATACATACATATATACTCTCTTTTTTGCATATATATATATATATATATATATATATATATATATATATATATATATATATATATATATATACACACACACACACACACACACACATATTAAAAACCCTAAAGCTATTTTCCTCCCCCAATGGAACCAGCACAGCAGAAGCGAGCCACCGCCACCCCGCCCGGTGAACGTGCCGCCCACGCTTCCGGTCCTGCCGCCTGGACGTTGCACCACCGTTGTGCTCTGCTACAGACGCCGGCCAACATGCCACACCCGCGCTGTTTGCTATTGAAAAGTTGAAATGAACTTTTGTATTTAACAAACGAGAAAAGTATAAAAAGTTGACCCTAGACATGATCTTCCTAAGTACAATTTTTCTGGGGACTTATGACGATGGAGATCGAATACTGCTTCTGATTCTTTTACTCTATTACGATCCGATGACGGTCGAGAGAGAATTGCAAGTCTTCCTGTTTGATTGCAAGGGGACGGCAATTCGGCTCTCTAAAGTATGTTCTGACTCTTAAAATGTCTGTGTCTCTAGTGGTGACTCTCTGTGTGTCTTGAAATGAAGGAATGATCCTTCTATTTATAGTTGTCTTATGGAATGATCCACTCGTGCTGTAGGAACACTGTGCGCATGATTTGTTGGGCGCAGGGGCGCTACACGCTTGAAGGTAGAATTGAATCTGTTGTAACTGTATTGTTGGGTTGCGGATGAGACGACATGTGGTAGTTGTTAAGATTCATCTGTTGCTGAGATCTTGGGTGGTTGGTACCTATTCATGACTAGAACTGAGTCAATGACATGTGGCACATGTTCTTTGCTCAAAGATCTCGGGTTGTTGAAGTGGAGAGGGTCTTTATGCCATGAAAAGTCTGGTTGAACACTGACTTTGGCGTGTGAGATCCTGTGTGGTAAGACCAAAATGGATTGTTGGCATAGGGATGATCCTATGCCAGAAATATCTTGGCATTGTAGAACGCCTTGGCGTGAAGAAGGGTCCACGTGCTTTTGCACAGATGTATCTGATAACATTTTAATCATTACGATGATGTAAGTTGTTAGCTCTGTCTTCGAAGCGCTTTTGGATTTTAGTGGCGTAGGTTCGGGCTATGCTTATGCCAACTATTCGGCGTAGTGGTGAACGACTCTTCAATTCTTGTGCTGTCGTCGTCTGTGCTGGAGTCGAGGCGTGCTGCACTCTGTTCGAAGCATCGTCTTTGGTAGTCGAACCTGCTACCAGACAAGCATTCCTTGGTTAAAGGGAAGTCTAGGTATAGCCACTTAAAAATGGCGTAGCCATTTTGATGGCATAGCCATTCTGATGGCGCAGGCATTTTCATGGCGTAACATTCAGTATGGCGTAGTAGCATGGTACATTGAATCTGGTCAACTTTTCCTTAAGTGTTGCCGCTGCATGAGGCGCGGGGCTCGAAACGCTAACTTAGAAGACATCGAGGTGGCAAGTTCATTATCATTAATGTGAGATTCATCACATTAATTTTGGGGGCGGCAGGTACATTGCCATTAATGTGAGATTCATCACGTTAATCTCGGTGCTCTTTGACTGATTGCCACTTGGCGTATGCCCTTGACTACGTTGTTGCCTATAAATAGGGGCTTTTGAGAATGAGAGACTTTGCTCATTCCTTCCTTACACCAAACTTCATATTCGACCCCCGACTTAGCTTCGGATGGCTGTGAGCCTCCCCTTTGGCACATAAGTCGGCTATTGGTTGTAGATCTCCTTGTTCAAAAAGTCATAGTTTTAATGAAGAACTCTTTCAGAGAACTGAGATGCGCTTGAGCGTTTGGCAGAGTAGTTCGAGTTTGAACAACATCTTGACTGTGTTCTGCTTCAAGACGAGTGTCAAGATGTTGAATACGATGTTTGGATTGATTTCCATTCAAACCCTGTTCAATCAACGCCTAGGAGCTGCGTAGAGGAGCTATGCTCTTTTTCGGCATAAAATGTATGCGCAGTAGGTAGATATTTTGCTTATGTAATCATGAATATTAATGAAAAATCTGCAATAGACTTCTACTGTATTGTAATCATGACTACCAATGAAAAGAATCTCTTTTATGCGCTTTTTTCAATAATGTGTATTATTTTCTTAAGCACCTGAACTTTGTTTGTCGTGGTTGCGCCAGTTCGATGTGCGCAACCGTTGTAGTCTTACTCATCTGTAGGATCTGTGCTTCTTAGCCCTGCGTCGATTCGCTCATAGTGCACTTATAATTTTTCCATGCTTCTACAAGACCCCTTCAAAGTTTTTAAAACTTCAAACAAGAAGCATGGGTAGCGAAGTCTCTTTTCTAACACTCGTGCTTGTTTTGAGCGTAGGGATCTTCGGAGTGCGTGAGCTGTTTGGGCGCACGACGTTTGGATGTCCTTGACAGGCTGTCAAATCAATCTTTGGGATGAGGGCTATTAGCTTTTGGCGTGATCTGAAGCGACGACAGTTCGTTTCGACTACTATCGGGGCACGCGTAGAGGCGACTTATAAATAGGCGTTGAGTTGGATATAGGAAATTTTACTTGTTCTCTTGTTTTCTGAGAAAAGAATTTACTTTCTACTTCTAGTCTTCTTCTCCGACTTCATCGCCATGGCCCCCAAGTCTATCGCTGCTGTTAAGGGAAAGGGCAAAGCTAAAGCCCAATCTAATCGCCTCGGACCCGCTCGTCGTCGACTTAACTCACCCTGACGTTCGAAAAGAAGTCAAAGGTGAGTGGCTGTTGTTGGCTTTGAACACATCGACACTTTGTGCACTGGCGATCGCGTGGGTGGCATGTCCATCGAGTTTATTATGCGCCACCCTTCACTGCTGCAGCACATGGGCCTAGCTGTAAAGCTAGGTCTAGTAAAATGTGCCCAGGCTTCGACGCACGTAGATTTTAGCCGAGCGGTCCAGTTAAACGTGTTGTCTTCACTATCTTAGCCATGAGGCTTTGTCTAAGTGATGCGCCGACGCCCTTATATGCTGATGCACTTTACTTAGCCATAGGGCTATGTCAAAGTGAGACGCTGAAGCTTTGGCTGACTGTCGCGCATGACTTAGCCGTAGGGCTCTGTCAAAGTAATGCGCTGAAGTATGGTCTTCATGCGCGTAGGAATGTTGCGCACATAAAAAGTCCTGTCTTTTTTTAGGTCTTAGGACTTTTGTCTGTGTTAGTGATGTATATATGTTTTGTTGATACTTCTTGTTTCTTTTGTGCAGTAATGCTGACATCACCAATGGGCGAATTCTTATTCGGTGGGGTGGGATCAAATTTTAAAGATGACACTGGCGAAGACGACAATCTCTACAGGGCAGTCCCTTCAGAGGATGGATATGATCACGAATCAGGACTATGCCTTTCTGAAGCAATGTTAGTATCTGACAAGCTCTCCCAGGGATATGGGGTAAGCAGTTACTACCTAAAACCTGAATTCTTATTTGGAGATAAGGTAGTATGCGAAGAAGCTGGCGTCATGAAGCTGAAAGAGGAATGTTTCTTCGAGGCTCATGGCCTTAAGATGCGTCTCCCGGTGATGGATCACCAACTACCGCCTTCTATGTTCGCTTTCCTCGCTACGCAGAGAGTGATGGACTGGGAGCTGACTCCTAGCCAAGTCGGGGCAGTGTCCGGACGCTTTAATCTAAAGAAGACCCACACGCGCCAAAAAGATACGTTTGAAGTGGTACGGGGAGGACCTTCATTTTCTCTGTGCGTGCTACACCCGGGGAAGACGGCCAACGAGGTAGACCCAGAGTCTTTGGCCTTCAGAGCTACAACTTTCATTACCCAAATGCTGGAAGCAGGTCGCTTGTATCCGTCGGGTGTCTTCCGTCTCACGAGTTGGGTCCACAGCAACCGTGAGTGGTATGACCTGACTGCGTGGGTCCATACCAAGTACGAAGTCTTGCTGAAGAGGCTTGGACTTTATTACGCCAACAGGGCTACCCAGTACGGGATCGAGGTAAACCAACCTATGTTTTTAGCGCTGGTTGAAATGTACAACCCACACATCAGTACCTTCTTCGTGCCTGACAGAGAAATGGGCTTGGCACTTCACGAGATGCATGCTATCTCAAAGTTTTCCTGGGGGTCCGAGCCCTATGAAGAGTACACACCTACGAATGAGAAGCTCATTACTCTGGAGAAGAAGGATGCTGATATGGCGACAGTTTATAGAGAACTGCTATGCCATCATATGGTATGCCAGTATTTCGACAATCAACAATCCACTCCCTACGTCCATGCTTGAAGGCGGCATATCTTTATGCAAGGGCCGTCCAAGCCAGGTCAATACGCCTTAGGCATCCATTCTGCCTCTGCATCGGATGTGGTGGAGGAGAAGATGACAAAAAAGAAGGACAAACATCTTGCTCTTGATGAGCTCAAGCAACATACCTCGTCTGTCTGCAACTTCTTCTAAGAGGACATGTACCAGCTGTCATCCAAGGCATTGTTGGCTGTATATTTGATGATATGGCTACGCAATTGTATGGTCCTTGTAGCTCGGGGTCGCTTTAGCGGATGAGCCAAAATTTGATACTCCTAGCCGCCCGACTCGTATTTGGACATTAGCTAGCTCTTCTTCCTGCAATGGTGTGAAATCTCCGGAGAGGTTTGCGATATTTTATAGAGAAGATTGTGCATTATGATGGTAAAGGCGAATTCCCTCGGTCAGAATTACTCTTCCATTATTTGATGGGATGGATCGTGCTGTACTACCCTTCCCTGATGGATCCTGGGTCGGAGGTATCTGTCTGCCCCAAGGACGCTTTCCTTCGCCGTTACCGAAAACAGGTTAGTCGGTCCAAGAGGTCCCTGTGTGCCGGAAGGCGTTATCGTACTTAGATGGGTACAATATTTTCAAGATTCCCCCTTCCTATGCAGAATTCAATAAGGGGAGTGAGTTGGTGGATGGCAGAACTCGCTTTTCCAATCTTTCTGAGGAGGCCTTCCGTTGGTTGCAATCGATCCGGCCATCTCATTTGGTATATCGAAACCACAATTAACTGTTCCTGGAACCATACCTGTCGAGCCGGTTTGTCCGCCAGTTTGGTTACAGTCAGCTATTGTTGACCAATGCAAGCACCTCCCTTAGATTCAAATGAGGACTTCTTAATGGTGCACAGGCCTGGCAGTATTATAATGGAGGTTGTACCAGAGTGTACTTTGTGGCTCCCTCACGGTGATCGGAGACGTACAACTTGTACTCTACCGCAAGTTTTATTGTTCAATGAACTCTTATCCTCCAGAGTACGACCGAGAGCAGAGTCTTCCCCTGGGGACTCGATTTGAACCTTCGGGGGGACGCTATTACCACGACTCCTCTCTTTGTACTATATAGTGCACAGCTGGTCATAGAGCTGGAGTCTGAAGCGTATGTGGATAAATCAGGCGACTCCCGCCAGAAACGGTCGGCGTCGGTCGGGACGAGCCCATCGCCCCCGAAGAAGAGGCATAGAAAGGTGGCGGCCACTAAGCAGCGACCGCCTTCGAAGAAGGAGGCTTCTTCCATCGATGTCACTTCTCCAGTAAGTGAACTTTGCGATTTAGCCAGTATTGTGTTTTGGTAGTGTCTTTCTTTGTTAACTCCATTTTTCTTCTTCTGCAGGCGGCCAAAGAAAAGTCTAGGTGCAAACAGAGGGCGCCTAGCCCTCCATCATCGTTCAGCCACGGGAAGGATCTGCCACCAGTGGACCCGCTTATTATCGACGAGGAGAATCCTCTAGTGGATGTGGAGGCCACGATAGATGATGACTCCGCGTTTGATTATTTGACCAGCCATTTCTCATATCTGATGCATGTCTAACCTCATAAACTGCTTCATACGAGTCCTTCTGGTGAGTCAATTTTGTTTTTACCATATGGTGACTTTCCATGGTGCTAACTTTTTTTTATTGTCTTCAATCTTGTAAGTTTAAAGACAGAACCATCCAACCCGTGGAAGGATATGCGGTTGAGGGTGAAGTAGCTATCCCCACTACCCTTGCCTCAGTAGAGAATCCGGTCCCCGAGTCTTTTGATGGAAAAAAGGTGTCAGAAGAGACAATTGAGACTGAACCGATTGCGGGTGATGGGACTGTTGTGGACCCAAATACCCAGGCCAGTGAAGAGCCGACCAATGATGAACCTGCTTCTCTGGCCATCGTAGTGGTGGAGGAAGGAGCTGTCTCCGAGATTCCATCTTCAATTGGAGGAGAAGAGAAGGATAACATCGTCCCAACATCTATTGTGGATTTAATAGCTGAGGGGACAGAGCTAGAGGATGTCCCTCGTACCGAGCGAGTGGATGTGCCGCCGACTGGTCCTTTGAGGATCGTTTTCAAGACCGTCAACTCAGGAAAGGTACCTGCCTCGGTGGAGCAGTCAGTGCCGTCCCGAGATATAGGTGGGTCCCCTTTTCAGGAGAAAAGGATTGTGGTAAGCGACAAACCTGGGATGGGCGCCCTTGGCTCCGACGAAACTTCCTATTGGTTCCACCCTGGTTGGAGCTAGCCCTGGGGCATTTGTCCCTCCAAGGGATCCAAAAGCGTCGAGCGTACTCGTTTACCCTTCTAAATCTCATATTGGATCAATAACTAGAATTTAAAATCTAAAATTCCTTCCCAGTCTCATCTAAGTCCTCGACATTATTTGATTTACAAAATCGTCGATATTTTTCAATAGTCAATTCTTCACCTAATTTATTATTTCTCCTAAAAATTTATATTCAAAAAAATTAAAATACTAAAATCTTCAAAGATTGAAATCCAATAAATTTTCAATCAATTTAGTTGAAAGCAAAAAATCAAACTCATTTCTTAATCATGAAATTCATATTCATAATCATCATATAATTCATTTTTTTTCCTTGAGCACCAAAATTTTAAAAAATTTCTCTTCAATACCTTATTAACCTTAAAATTTAATCAAAATCCATATTTTATTATCACATGAAATTTTGCTCAACAATTGATTTATCATGAAGAACCAATTATTGTCAATCGAGATGTCTACTCCCCTTCGATCATTTCATCATATCAAAACACCATATCACCTTTCTAAATTTCATGTAATAGAACTTATCACATATTTTAACTTATGCCTTATATTCATACAATCATCTTATTTAACTATACCACTAATCTCCTCTATAGGTGTCATGATTCGATTTCATATTCACACAAGGGAAACATTAAGAAACAAGATTGCTCAAATCATAGAAGAGTTTATGGGTGAATTATTTTGAGAAAAAGAATTTAAACAAGGTTGGATTCAAAGATCGCGGTAAGGAATTGGGTAGCGAATAAGGGTTGCTAGTTAATGCAAGAAATATAAAGATTATGGGTTAAGAAATCAAGATAAAATAATTAGAGATCAATGGTACATGGTTCCTTAAAAAGAAGATTGTATGATAGTCGTCTAGGTTGGGGGTATGATTAAAGGTACGATTCTAATCATTCTTAAGTTTCAAATAATTAGAAGGTCATGATAATAAATCTAGGTCGAGGAAAAGAACGAGTAATCTCAAGACAAGGTTATAGTCACATGACTTGATCGATGGCTAGCTACACTTATGCATATACAACTAGGGGGATACTCCGTGTCTATCTTCCCTTAAGCACGAGGGTTTGTCTTTTAGAAATAGGTGAAGACAAAGAACAATAAAGGGTTCAAGCGAGATGTGATTGGATGCAAATACGGGGTTCAAAGGCGATAAAATAGTTCAAAGAGAGTTGTCAACGCAGTTGCAGATGAGATCCTAAAGGGAAAGTATATTTGTCAAATAGCTAAGTTAACTATATCTCAATCCACGTAGAATGAAGGACGAACCAAGTGTACTAAGGTTGATCAGACCATAACACACTGATTCTAATTAGACAATATGTTAGTGGGTGCACCCAATAAAACATATGTTCTGAACAAGCTCAAATAAAAAAATAGACTTGTAAAACTAGGCTATAATAGCAGCATCAGTGAAGATAGTCAAAAATATAAGTACGTGAGATTATGATGAAGGAAAGTAGAAATAGTTTAAGTTCCTTAAGAATCTAAGTCTTGTTCGGTGTTTGTGACTATACAGTCATCCTACCGTCTCCTTGTTTAAGGCTTTGGTCGACCAAATAGGATATGGACCTCTAAAGCTTCTGTAGTCTAGGTAAACCCATTAGTATCCTCAAAGGAAATTCTAGGTTGTGAGGTATTCTACACAACTTACAAGAGTTCAACTAATAATGTGGTCGAACAATGGAATATATATACCTAGTACGAGTCATCTCCCTAACCTCTATCGTACGAGAAATAAGATTCACGTAGAAAAAGAATCAAACAAGAAGCAATTCAAGGCAGTCAAGTGAGATTTTGAAAATGAAATCAAGGAAGGAGATCAAGCATGTGGATGAGATCCTAAACTCTAATCCTATATGCAGGCTTTCTTGGTATAGTGATGTAACAAAACAATTTATTCATTGACCTGCATGGGCTACCACAAAAACGTGTAACGCCTCAGTCCCAAAATATGTAGGACTAGGTAGGTAAACATGCCAACCGTATAATAAATATACACAAGTTGTAAATGCTGTATAATCATGGCTAACTAATCTCATCCACAAAATAAAAAAATAAAACTTCTTATAGAAATCAATATGAAATATTATTTTACATGTTGCTGGATGGAGACAAATTCACTACCAACATGAAAATAAAAAAAGATGGGAATAGCAAAATACGATTGCGGGCAACAAGGGATGATCCAAGAGCATGTCAACTTAGATAGGAAGGAGTAGACCACGATCTTGGCTGGAATTCATGCAGAAAGTCAAGAACACGCACACCTGGAGAGATCACCAGGTCCTCAGAGGAATGTAATAAGATATATATAAACATGCCTTATAAACTGAATATAACATATGCCACAAAGTCACAAGTAAAAGTAAATGTTCCAAATCATAACAAGGCCCAGTATCCCATCATTGTAACAGTGGACCACTCCTGCAACCAAATAAGGACAATGGTGGCACACTATTCCATGATATGACATTGTCCCTTGCCATGACTAGAACGAAGTGTGACATGACATCGACTAAGGTCACATAATCATTCTACGGTGGAAATACAGTTAAGAACAAACCTTCAACGCATGGGCCTTCTGGCTATAAATGGGATCTGGCATAGTCTCCACTTGGGACACCATGGGCCAAGCGTCAGTGGCCAACCTGAGAGGGTAATCTCACACCGTATCTCCAGTGAAACTTTTGTTTTACTAAAAAGAAAATTGCAATAGTGGCCCATACGTTAAGGAATTGTTCTCCCCACCCTATGCACTTATCTAAGTCGTATCCACGACCATGTACCTCTACTAACTGCCAAGTCTCCTAACATGCCTCTATTAGCAGTTAGACCTAACGCATGCATACGGGTGATGAGCCAGCATGCAAGTACCTCTATATGCTACCGATAACTCACACATATCTTGTGGCGCAGTCGTGACAAAGTTTATGAAAATGCACTAACATATGGTACTCCCTTAACTCTAGGTCCATATGCATGTATGTGTGTACACCAGTGCGGAATTGAATCTTGATCAGTCACAGCTGCCGGTATGCGCATGTATTAGTGTAGAACTGAGACTTGAGTCTGTGCATGCATATGTAGAGAGTTTCAAGTCTAACACTGCAGAGATGAATGGGGAACATTGTCAGATGTATATTATGTTTATTCTCATCATTATCTTGTGCGGGGATGGATCGTCGGCTATGGGTAATAATTACTGAATAAGTGATGCATCCTATATTTGAGATTATAAAATCATGAATTGTTCCTAAGAATAAGATGTTTCAGACGAAATGTTGTTATCCAATTTATAGATACAGAAATGTGTGCTCATATGCTGCTATATGTTCATAAGAGAAATGCGATGTTATTGCTAAATTCCCTAATGAAATGATGTGGCTCACGAGACACGCTGCACACATCAAGATAGATAAAATAGATATTGCACATGGAATTCACCCGATAGTTGGCTTGAACGAAAGAAATGAAATGCTGAGTTTCGAAAGTGTTTTCAAAAGATGTAATCTGACTCTGTAATGTAAGAAATGAACGTATGTAAAAAAAAGATAGCAAGATTACTAATAATGCAACGTTTTCTCACATGAAAAATAGTGATCGTTTCAAACGGTGTAGCCTTTATCTTTCACCAGTACTTTAATGTATTGACCCACCACCAACTTGCTTGTAGGTGCAAGGTGCATCAAGATGGAAAGTCCAAAGCGATAGCCAGAGTCTCATCCTTGGGAGTCAGAAATTAGAAGATGAATATGCAAAATAGATGATTTTCTATATAAAAGTATGTAAAGTATGGAACGGGATCATTGTAATGTGTATAGTTCATGAGAGATTGTAAGCTAAGTTTAGCATGTATCAGAGAGACAATAAGAGCTTTGTAATCAGTTCAAAATATCATATCAATAAAAAATTGTTTATGCTATCATTGTGAAATTTATATTCTGCAGTGTGTCCGCTGCATTCAATTTCTGTACTTATGTTCTGCTGCGTTGTTGCCAATATTTCTCTATCTTGTTATTGTACATGTATTGGCCTTGTGCAAGTGCAACTTAGGCTTGCACGGCATCACGCCAAGCGAGAACGAATGGTTCCGCGGCGATCAAAGTGAGGACGACGATCCTAAAGGACTGGGGTGTGACATTATTTATTGTCCTGTCGGGCTCAAGCCAACTTCAAGAATTGGTTGACTAATTTAAATAAGATCTAGCCTACTCCCAAGCCCACTGAACCCTAGTCCAGTCCACTAGCCTGACAGACCCGGCCCAATGCATTCTCTGTACATATACTCAGGAGAGAATTTCTTCTCTCTTCAGAACATTCGATAGCATAAAAGAAGCAGAGGAAGAAGAAGAAAAGGGAGAGTCGAGGAAACACTCACCTAGGCTTGGCAGCATGGCGGCTCGGCGAGACGCGGCTCCAGAGATGAAGACGGGGAGGACACAGTGGCCTGGAGATCATCGGCTGGGTCATCGAGGTAACCTAGAGCGACGTCGATCGGAACCGGAAGGAGAGGTCAACAGCTACGGGTGATGTGGTGATTGGGGGCGCTGGTGGTGGAAGTCGGAGGACTGCGACCGCTGGATCTGGATGAGGTGGAGGTCAGATGACCGGAGCTGGTTATCCAAGTGCGCAACCATGCTAACATCTTGAAACAAAGTAAGGCAAAGAACATATTTACTCGCAATAATCTATCATCTCGTGTTATTACTACATATCTGATCAGTCATCCGAATGGCGTCCCGTAGGCCCCAACATACCGAGGCACCGTACCTCAGTCAACCAATTTGGATACCACATCCCCTTCCAGAAGTTCCGTGGCATTTGTGTCATAACAGCCCATTTTGCATACGAAGCCATACTACCTGATTCTTGTGCACTGATGCACGCCGACACAGCTATTCGATATGTTCTAAGAATTAGTGTTCAATGTTCTCTAAATCGTGCACTCTATGCGCACCTCGATATAGACCTTCAGTTTTCTACGATCAATATTTTATTACGACTCGTGCATCGTGGCACTCGCCAATACAGTTATTCAATGTTCTCTTTCGACTCGTACACTTGATGCACGTTTTGCTTCAATGTTCAATGTTCTGCGACTCGTACAATTGTGCACGCTTCGATACGACGATTCAATGCTCTATACTTAGTGTTTGACATATGTTACGACTTCTACCTATCTGAACCACGCACATGAAATGCATAAAATTAAAAGTACATCAAATACATTTTATTAGGGCATGAAGGAGTAGAAAAAAGGAGCATGGCCCACTCAACGTAAGTCGATTTGCCTATCGCTTCGCCGAGCTAATGCAGCCCGACTCCGTAACTCTGAATCGATGCATTTCATATTCCTCATATGATTTAACCGTTCGAGTACTTCGTGCTCCTTCCTACTAATGGAGTAATTCGACATATCGTATACACGCTTCAAGTTGTTGTGAGGTGATATTTTGATCGCAAGGAACTCTACACGATACCTGCACATGAAACCAACCAAATCAATATATTTTTGAATTGAATTTATACTTTCTCGAATCAAACTCATACCTCTTCGAATAAATTGACTCAGCGTAATGCACCGTATGGTGCGGGACATTACTGCATCACTAGAGTTGTCCAGCTCAACATCCAGCTCATGTGATCTAACTGTCAAGTGACTGCCAAGAAGAAATAGGTATCAGTAGTAGTATAGATAGAGGAAGAGTATCAGAAGAAGGAGATCAGAAATCGTATTTGTTTTTCTTTTGCAATTCTTGTTTAGTTGTAATCATTTCTTTCCTAAATAAAAACATAGATTCTTGTAAAGCTTTCTTCATTTCTGTCAATGGCAATGTCCAGCACAGTTAGGTCATCACCAATTCGCAATCAATTTGGGAAGGTACCTAACAAAATGACAACATTGACCTCCAAGCATAACTAGATTCGTTCACAAAACATGGAGTATTCGGTCATATAGTATAAAACCAAAAAGGAATAAACATAAAAAAGAATGAGATCCAAATGTAGTCACTCAAAGATTCTCCCAAAAACCAATAATAGATTATGAATAAACATATTCACCGGTTATGATAACCTAGACAATAAGATATAAAAAATCTCTTAAGGATTTAAATTACCAGGAATCAAGCCTAGGAATATGTATTGTATTAGATTACAACGATCCATATATGGACTAAAACCATCCGGAAAAATGTGATACGATAGGCCCAGTAAGCATTTGTCTAGAAAATGATATAATGATGATTATAAATGTCCATGTATATTCATGAAGAAATCTATGAACGGGTTCGTCATATCAGTCATCTATGTACATGACAATATCTTCTGAAGAGATTAAAAATACATCCTTAAGAGATCTCCGAAGAGAATCTCCTTAAGAGATATCTCGAAGAGAAAATCTCTTTAATCTCCTTAAGAGATATGCCAAAGAAAAAAATCTCCTAAAAAGATCTCCAGAAGAGAATATTTCAAATTTAATATAAGTTATTGTCATTCACTTAGTACACCTATAGTGGTCAGGTCATTGTGAACCATTTTGTTCGAAAGATGAAAAGAACATGTTCTGGTCCTAAAGTATCATATTTAAATGAAATAAGTGCAATTATTTATTTAGCACAACGTACTTCATGATTTATCTTTTATGTGAACCTGCTGATTAGATATATATATATATATATATATATATATATATATATATATATATATATATATATATATATATATATATATATATATATATATATATATATGCACCTACACATAGACACTGAATGCCATAAAATACTTTTTTAGATATCAAATGAATCATTGTTCTTAATTTACTTCATATGAATGTAGTGATCTTATTGGACATGTAAACACATGTTATTTACCTGATCCCCTATAAAGGAAGATACCAAACAAGATATATTTTTCCTTAACAATATTGCAGATATTTCGAAAATTAGTCAAACAAACCATGGCGACAACATTGACCAATCATTCTGGTACTTCATGAATCAAACAAAGAATGTGTATGACTAAGGTTTCATTAGTTTAGCATATCAAGGGGAGTTACAAGCTTCCAAAAGCCACAAATAAGCATACAACCCTTTATAAGGATAATTCACATAAATGTGTATGAAGATAAATATTGGATATGATGTAATATTTAAATATATTAATTAGGAGATTGAATTTTTATTTAAGTTGATGTAAGAACTAAATATAATTTTTTTAAATAATTTTGAGGGAGAGCATCATGCAGATACAAGCATTCTGAAGATGTCAAATAGAAATATATTGGAAAAAATGTCTTTACACATTGTACTATTTTCCTTCGAATTTTTCTTCTATTGGATTTATTTTTGAAAGGTCTTTAACGAGACAATATAAGTCGGTCGCACCCACTTGGATTTCTGATGAATCATATTTTAAAGAATTTCGTTGTACTCGTTTCTATGAATATTTGAATTTCGTTGTACTATTTGTGACTGATTTTTCCTTAGAATATTTTTTTAATGAAGATTAAGTGGGCAACTAGGAGTAATGTTGTAAAACATATATTTTGGATTACCACAAATAAGTGGATGTCCTTATTCAAATATAATACAAATCCTATTGTTTCCTTGTATAATTAACTAGTCACGTTCACGTGTGCGTTGTTAGTACAAATAATAATAATCTATGATATGAATTGTTAAAAAAATTAGATAAAAATTTAAATTATATTAAAATATTTAAATATAATTTGAATATATTTTAATTAGAATTTGTTATAAGTATATTTTTAGAATTTTAGATGTGTTTAGTTAGATAATACTATATACTTAGTTTAAATATAATTTAAATATTGAATATATTTTAGGATTTGTTATATGTTCAGGCAGTTAGGCAGAGTTTATATGAAGGTTTCGACATGTAGAAACTCCCACAAAACTCTCTATCTCTTATACCAATTAATACTGGGCCCCAGACAATTAAAGTGATCCTTTTATTTATTGTCATATATGATATAAATGGAGAACCATTGGAGACTTTTTTTGTGTAATTTCTATGTAGAAACTCAAACAACTAGGATACAAATTTCCATAAAGTACAATAACAAGTAGGATAGAAATCCCCATTGGAGATGGCCTCAGAAAGATTTGTTTGGGAAAGAAACGCGAAAACCTTTCCACAAACTAGAGAGTACCTGCGAGAGAACCGAGCAATACAACGCACGAACCAAAACACCAAAACAGACCACGCAGACACAGAGAATTTTTGACGTGGAAAACCCTTGCGGAAAAAAAAACCATGGGACGATCGGAGTCCAACCCTGAGAAGCCTCCACTAATGAAATAGAAGAATTACACCCTCTACAAACTTCTCCCGATCCAAATCGGATCCCCACAACACTTGGAAGCAAGAACAATAATTACAAGGCTACAAAGAACAAGAACGACGAGTAGAGATTACCCGAATCTGATTCTCCTCTGAAAAAGACCTTCAATCCTCCGTCTTCTCTTCCGAAGTTGCAATGGCACTCTTGCCTCCTTCCTCTCTCTTTTCTTGTGTTCTCTACAATGATTAGGGTTAGGAATAACCTAATATTAACTCTCCTAATCCGTAGCAAAATCTGGACCATCAGATATGATCCAACGGTGAAAAAAATCACCCCAGAAATTCGCCCAGCCCGACGACACAGAGTTCGGCCAGAACTCTGTGTTCTGACTCCAGAACGGTTCTGGAACCAAAACACAGAGTTCGGCCAGAACTCTGTGTGGGGCAGAGTTCGGGCCGAACCCTGCCCCCCCCTGTTCCAGAATATCTCCAGGTAGCTTCCCGAGCTTCTTCGTCTCCTCCGACTGGCCTCGTCACCTCCCCGAGCTTCTCTGACACACAGACGGCGCTCGTCGCACTCCGAGGTCTTCTCCACATAGGTTGGGAACCCCACCCATTCCAACAAATCTCCCCCTTCACAACTATGTGGAGGAGGTCGTCATCCCGACGATCTGCCTGCAGTACTCAAACTTTTCCCTCGGAAGAACCTTCGTGAGCATGTCCGCGCCATTGTCATCAGTATGAACCTTCTCAAGCGCCGCATCCTTCTTCTCAACCACATCCCGTATCCAATGATACCGAGTCTCGATGTGCTTGGACCGACTATGAAATGTCTGGTTCTTCAGAAGGTGGATAGCACTCTGACTGTAGCAAAGCAAAGTATACTGCTCTTGCTTCAGCCCCATTTCCTGCAACAGCTTCTTCATCCACAATAGCTCCTTGCAAGCCTCCATCGCCGCAATGTACACTGTCTCTGTCATCGACAAGGCAACACACATCTGCAACCGCGACTGCCACGATACCGCTCCTCCAGCAAACATCATTATATAGCCCGAAGTCGATCGTCTCGTGTCTACATCTCCAGCCATATCAGCGTCGGTATACCCAACCAGCTTTGGCTCGTCACCACCAAAAGAAAGTCTCCAATCGACAGTGCCCTGAAGGTATCGTAGAATTCAGTTGACCGCACTCTAATGTGCCCTTCCAGGATTTGAAAGGTACCTGCTAACTGTGCCAACTGCAAAAGCGATGTCTGGCCTCGTACACACCATAGCATACATAAGACTTCCCACAGCTGAGGCATATGGAACCCGCTCCATATCTTCCTTTTCGTCCTCGGTAGATGGACACTGCTCCTCAGTGAACTTAAAGTGGGCCGCAAGGGGGCAACTCACTTTCTTCGACCCGTCCATACCGAAACGCTGAAGTACCCGGTGAATGTACTTCTTTTGGGACAAATGTAGCAGCTTGGACTCTCTCTCTCTCTCTCTCTCTCGGATGATCTCCATCTCAAGAATAGTCTACGCTGCGCCCAAATCCTTCATAGAGAAGGCTGTGCCCAGTTGGCGCTTCAACTCTGCTATCCTAGTGGCATTTCGACCCACTAATAGCATATCATCTACATAGAGCAATAAAATAATGAAATCATCATCGGCAAAATACCTTACAAATATACAGTGATCCGACGTCGTCCGTGCATAACCATGCTCCCCCATAAACGACTCGAACTTCCTGTACCACTGCCTCGGAGCCTGCTTCAGACCATACAAGCTCTTCCTCAACCGGCAGACCAAATATGACTTGCCCTTCTCACAGAATCCCTCTGGCTGCTCCATGTATATTTCCTCCTCAAGATCACCGTGGAGGAATGTCGTCTTCACGTCCATCTGCTCGACCTCCAAGACGAAACTGGCTGCCAAAGCTAGCACTACCCGAATAGACGACTGCTTGACGACTGGCGAAAAGATCTAATCATAATCTACGCCTTTCCGCTGACCGTAGCCTTTAACCACCAGCCTCGCTTTGTATCGAGGGCGAGTAACATCATCCGTCTGCTTCACTCTAAACACCCATCGATTCTTCAAAGCCTTCTTGCCCTTTGGCAACCGCACCAGCTCATAAGTGGAATTGGCGTATAAGGAACTCATCTCCTCCTGCATAGCCTCCATCCACTCCTGCCTGTGTTCGTCTTCCATAGCCTCTGCAAAACTTTCAGGCTCTCCCCCGTCAGTCAATAGCACATACTCACCCGGTGAGTATCTCGTAGATGGTCGACGCTCTCTGTCGCTCCTTCTCAATGGAGCTACTGGTGCTGGCTGTATACCAACAGTCTCCTCCCCTTCAGGAACTGCCTCCCCGGCATGCTCATCCTCCTGAGGGACACCCTGACCACCATCAGCAGGCTGATAATCAAGGTTGGGAGCAACTCCATGTACTGGCTCCCCCATAATTGGATCCTCTGCGATGTCCTCTGGAAACTGCTCGAAGCGAAATGACTCTAACTCAGGCAATTCCTCAGCCTCAGGAGGCGTCTCGGAATCCTGAGTGTTGGTCATGATCTGATCCTCGACGAATACTATGTCCCTGCTTCTGTAGAGCTTTCTTCCCACCGGGTCGTAGAGTCTATAGCCAAACTCATCCCGACCGTAGCCGACAAAGACGCATCGCCTCGTCTTCGGCTCAAGTTTGGACCTCTCGTCCTTCGGTACATGCACGAAGGCCTTACAGCCAAACACTCGCAGGTGATTGTATGACGGCTCTTTGTCGTACCATACTTTGTCAAGCACATCACCCTGCAAAGGAGCACTAGGAGACAAATTAATAACATAAGCAGCTGTGAGAAGAGCCTCACCCCAATAACTGCCCGGCAAGTTTGCTTCTGATAGCAAACATCGCACTCTCTCCATCAGTGTCCTGTTCATGCGCTCCGCTACACCATTGAGCTGAGGTGTCTTGGACGGAGTCTTCTGGTGTCGTATCCCTTGCTCTCTGCAATACGCATCAAAGGGACCGATGTATTCGCCGCCGTTGTCGGACCGAACACATAATAACTTCTTGTCCGTCTCTCTTTCAACAGAGGCCTGAAACTCTTTGAAAGTATGCAGCACCTGATCCTTGGTCTTTAAGGCATAGACCCAAACCTTCCTGGAACAGTCATCAATAAAGTTACAAAGTAAGAAGCACCACCAATAGATTTTACCTTCATAGGACCGCAGACATCCGAGTGAATCAACTCGAGCAACGTCGGCTTCCTTGAACTTGGGTGACTTTGGAAAGACACCCTATTTTGCTTCCCAGCTAAGCAGTGCGTGCACTTCTCCAACTTTGTAGACTTGAGCCCTCGAATCACCTTCCTGTTCACCAAGTAGCTCATCCCCTTCTCGTTGATATGGCCGAGCCGCCTGTGCCACAACTCGTTAGACGCATCACTGACTGCGTTCACCTCTTGTGCTCCCTGTGCGCTCCCCTCCATATAGTAGAGACCAGACTTCTTGCTTCCTCTGGCAATCACCATCGAACCTCTGGAAAGCTTCCACTGACTATTCCCGAAGAGACCGAAGAATCCCTCGTCATCCAACCTTCCAACCGACACCAGGTTGAAACGGATATCAGGGACATGACGAACATCTTTGAGAACAAGAACCGCACCTGTCTTCGTTCTCAAATGCACATCTCCAACGGCAACCGCCTTCGACACATCTCCATTGCCCATCTTTAACACTCCACAGTCGCCTGTTGTGTAAGTGGCAAATAGTGCCCTGTTGTGAGATACATGCGCCGAAGCCCCTGAGTCCACCAGCCAAGAATTTTCATCGCAGGCAAGGTTTGTAGTGACCCCATCACCTACGACGATCACATCGCCTCCATGTATCGAGACCGCCGCTGTAGTGTTCTCGTCTTGCTTCCCCTTGTCGCCCTTCTTCTCTCTCTTCCAAGCGAAACAATTCTGCATGATGTAGCCCTTCTTGCCACAATGATAACACTCCAAGTCCTCGTACCGACCCTTGGACTTTTCCCTGCTCTTGTCTCTGCCACCACCTGGACCCCTGCTTTTTCTCCTTCTGCGGCTCTCTGAAACCAATGCCTCTGAGTGGTGGGATGTGGATGAAGTGCCCTGAGAACGTCTTCGTATCTCTTCATTCAGCACCCCGCTCTTGGCAAACTCCAGACTGACTACGCCCTCTAGAGCAGAAGTGATCATAGATACTCGTACGGTCTCCCACGAGTCTGACAATGTACACAGCAGCCATAGTCCCTGAACTTCGTCGTCGAACTTGACTCCTATTGAAGATAGCTGGTCAACCACGTCCTGGAAATCACTCAAGTGATCCGTAATAGACGCTCCATCTTTGTACCGCAGACCCATCATCGTCCAGATCAGGAACAACTTATTTACCCCGGTCTTCTTCGCGTACAAAGATTCTAGCTTATCCTATAACGTCTTCGCGTGCTCAATATTGGCAACGTGGTTGTACACGTTCTCGTCAACGAACTGCCTGATGTATCCGCACACCTGTATATGCTCGAACTTCCAGTCCTCCTCGGATTTATCACTGGACTTCTCGGATGCAAATATTGGCAGATGCAACTTCTTGACAAACATCAAATCTTTCATCTTGCTCCGCCAATAGTGATAGTTGGTGTCGTTCAGGTTCACCATGCGCACCGGCTTCGCGTCCATCTCTCATCTCTACTTTTCTGTCAACTCCTAACACCCTTCTGAATTCCAGAACCTGGCTAAAACCTTTTCCCAAACTAGAGAGTACCTGCGAGAGAACCGAGCAATACAACGCACGAACCAAAACACCAAAACAGACCACGCAGACACAGAGAATTTTTGACGTGGAAAATCCTTGCGGGAAAAAACCACGGGACGATCGGAGTCCAACCCTGAGAAGCCTCCACTAATGAAATAGAAGAATTACACCCATTACAAACTTCTCCCGGTCCAAATCGGATCCCCACAACACTTGGAAGCAAGAACAATGATTACAAGGCTACGAAGAACAAGAACGACGAGTAGAGATTAGCCGAATCCGATTCACCTCCGAAAAAGACCTTCAATCCTCCGTCTTCTCTCCCGAACTTGCAATGACACTCTTGCCTCCTTCCTCTCTCTTTTCTTGTGTTCTCTACAATGATTAGGGTTAGGAATAACCTAATATTAACTCCCCTAATCCGCAGCAAAATCTGGACCATCAGATATGATCCAACGGTGAAAAAAATTACCCCAGAAATTCGCCCACGACACAGAGTTCGGCCAGAACTCTGTGTTCTGACTCCAGAACGGTTCTGGAACCAAAGCACAGAGTTCGGCCAGAACTCTGTGTGGGGCAGAGTTCGGGCCGAACTCTGCCCCCCCCCCCCGTTCCAGAATGTCTCCAGGTAGCTTCCCGAGCTTCTTCGTCTCCTTCGACTTGCCTCGTCACCTCCCCGAGCTTCTCTGACACACAGACGACGCTCGTCGCACTCCGGGGTCTTCTCCACATTGGTTGGGAACCCCACCCACTCCAACAGATTTTAGATTTTTTTTCTTAACTATGTGACGTATATAATATGTGGTAGTTAATTATTATTTTTTTGATTTTTTTTATTATTTTATAAAGGATATACATATGATTTGGATGACTTATTTTTTAGCAATTTCAAAGCCGCATTATAATAGTAGAGATAAAGAAGTTCCGGACGAGATTTCGGCAGGTTCTCTTTCTTACTTTTATAACATCTAGTTTATTGTTTTAGATTTTTATGGTTTTCTGGATTTCAATAAATATTGCTTTATTGTAAACTTTTATTGAAATAGATCGAGTTTGGAAAAATAATTGGAATTATGAGAAGGAAAAAACTCCTAATATACTTTACCCATATTGTGTTGTGTGTTGTGATCAGCTTCTTCCTCACAGCGTTGAACAAATTGGTCGGCAAATGATCCAAGTTTTAGACAGGCTAATTCAGGCCAATCCATCTATTGGTCGCTAGCAGTTCAAAACTACTATTCAAGTTCTAGTTCTTGATACGTTTGATAGCAACTTGTTTTCATCCCGATTTGGCAACTTCATTTCAATTTTGTTTCTACACCTTGTTATGATTTCTCTAGTGAAGTTATTACTTTTCACAGCCCATGCTAAAGCTTCCACATTCAGTTGTTGCAGTAATTTGTTGCATAATAAGTTTTTTTTAAGGTATGTCATAATAAGTTACTTACAATTTTTCAGAGAAAATATTTTATATGTTTACCGACTTTTATTATTGTATTTTTTTTCAAAAGTAAAATATTTGCAATGAAATCTATTTTTCTGAACAGCTTTTAACAAAATATTTGTAAATAACTGGTATAGACATGAGAATGGATAGTAAATATTTATTATGGTAGTGTGTATTAATGATGACAGTGGACATTAATAATCATTGTATTATAATTATGGTTAGATCCTTAATTATATTTTCAAACTAATTAAATAATGTAAGCTAAAATAAGATCATTATAGAAATCTTGCAAGTTTTATGGTGAAGCCTTTCAAAATTAAGTATTGTGTAATAGTATATATTAATCTACATAGGTGTAGCATTTCCTAGGTCTTATCCTGCATTGGAATGATATCAGAGCCCCGGTTAAGGTAACTTTTCATATAATTAAGACAGAAAATAATCAAAATATGTTTACTCGAGAACAGTTCCAACAGATTATAAAGGGATTCAATAAGTTGGAAGCAAAGTTTAAAGATAGTAATGACACATTTTGCACCGAGATACGTGAAGATATACATTATATTTTGTTTTCTAGTAGAAATGCTATGGAAATACTTTGTGACATGGATATCCTAATGTTGAGTCAATTGACTCAATACCTGGAGAGCCTTTGCCTATGGAGTTGGTACACATTGATCCAATACCCATAACTCCATATTTACTTGAGTCTAGTGAGTTTATTACACCATAACTTGTTTAGTCCATTCCAAAATTTACGTATGAGTCTAACTCGTAAAATCCTAAAAACACGTAATAGAATCTAAATTACCAAAAACACCTTAGAGGACCATCTGTTACGTTTTAGTTATTTAGTTTCTATTTCGTGCTTTTAGAAATTTTGCTTGATAATTCAATTTGGTTTGAGTTCGTTTTGATTTGGGTTTGAAAAAATAAAAATGGTAGTGAATACTTGAATAAGTAATATTTTTAATCTACTTTATCCTTTTTGATTTTAGGATTTTATATGAAGCCTATAAAAATGGCCTCATTGGAAACTTTTATTGGAATTTTTAATATGATATACTTATTCTTTGTTGTCTCAACGCCAATGGAAGTTCCAAGCACCCAACCATCTTGGAGACCGGTCGATAGCCAAATAGGAGACCAGTCGATGGATAGTCGACCGGTTACCCACTAGCACTACAGAACCACAATTTAGTTCCAAATTGCTCGACCCCATTGTGTTTGCCATCAAACTTGGCGACTTCGTTTTGAGTGTTTATCTCTTCTCATCTAGTTAGTATTTCTCTAGTGGAGATATTTGATAATTATCATTCACACTAAAGCTTCCACATTATATTAGATTTAATCTACATTGCATTTCCTACATTTTGTCCTAAGTCACTGTGCCACAAAACCTAATCAACATCAACTGGAGGATGTGTAGACTTACCTTTTGGCTATGAAATTTAAGCACATGCAAGATAGGAGGTTCCCCCAAGTTCTCTCAATCTAGTAAGAGTTTGGACAAAGAAGTAACATAATACAATTGTTAGAAATTAAATTCGACCACTCATTACTCTATAGGTTTTCTATCTGTTTGCATTCCTACTCTGTTTCTATTCAATAGTCGTCATTAGTTGCAAATTCCAAAAAAGGTCATAAGTTAAGAACTCAAAAAAGACATGAGTTATGTTTCACATATTCATAGTAGGAGTCCGAACATATGATCTCTTAAATAGAATTCTTGTCTACAAATATATCTTAAATAAGAATTAAGGACTGAATCTTTCTGCATTACTTGATAAAAGTTGACTGCATCTCGTATATACACTTCTAACAATTGAAACATTCCACCAATCCATTAAAAATTAAAAATGGTGCATAATATAAATGAACTAATGGTGTATGGTGTACATTGTCTGTTGATGTTACGGCCAACAGTCTAGACACCACCAAGAACAAGAACAAGAACAACAAAGAGTTTATACCAACATTTTGGAATCGCAGTCACAATCTATACAGTAACTAATTATGCTTGAGCTATTGATTTTGGTTCGTTTTATTATCAATAGTCATTTTTTCATTGTTAATCTAGTAATGACGGATCTAATGAGAAGCAAGTATCAATTGAATAATCTTCATCTGTCATTACCTCATAGAGCTCCTCCAACCTCTGGTAGATAAATTCGGATTTTGGATGACTTTCATCCCGAGCAACAAAAGTATGGACTGCACCTGTTAGCTCAATCCAACTCCTTCCAGCATCCTTCTTCACTCCCCTATCATCCATGATCGTCCTCACTGCCTCTGCATCCTCCCAATCTCCGTGTAGAGAGTGCAAATTCGAGAGAAGAACATAGTTCGCAGAATCATGTGGCAATAATTCAATAACCTTCCTTGCTGCAAGCTTCCCTAGTTCCAGATTCCCATTCAATCTACAAGATCCTAGTAATGTTTTCCACATCAGACCATCCTGCTCAAATGACATGTTCTCAATGATACGAAGAGCATCACTGAGTCTTCCAGCTCGTCCCATCGTATCAACCAAACATGCATAGTGCGATGATGATGGTACTACACCATATTGGTCACTCATGATGCTGAAGTACTCGATTGCCTTTTCCACCAAACCAATATGATTGCATGCGACCAAGACTCCTACAAATGTCGAATGGTCAGGCATAAAGCCGTTGGCAACCATCTGATCAAATACTTCAAGTGCTTTCGCCCCATGGCCATGATGTGCACAGACATGAATGAGAGAATTCCATGACATGTCATCATGGGTGTTCATGAAATCAAATGCTGATCTTGCATCATCAAGACGGCCACACTTTCCATACATGTTAACCAATGCATTTCCAGTGCAAACATCAGTGTCGCACCCTGATTTTAATGCAAGGCAGTGGAGTAGTCTTCCTTGGTCTAACAAAGCAAGGCTAGCACAAGAACTTAGTGCACTGGAGAATCCATACTCGTTAGGTGTTAGACCTTTGCAATGCATTTTGCGTAGAAACCTTATGGATTTCTCGTAGGCCCCATTTTGAAAATATCCAGAGATAGCCGCACACCAAGAGACAACATCGCGGCATTCTGTTCTCTTGAAAATCTTTTCCAGCTCATCAACCTCACTATTTCTGGAGTACATTGTAATTAAAGCATTTGAAACACGATTGTCTAACACGAAATCGAGCTTGATTGCCCAGCAATGTAGCTGACGGCCCACTTCGATCTTTCCGCTGCATAAGCCACATGCCCCGAAAGCAGTCGCAAAGGTGAACTCATTTGGCCTTACACCTTCACAAACCATTTCAAGAAACAAGCCCAATGCATCCTCCACTCGCTCATTGCGGAGGCAACACGAGATAATGGAACTCCATGTGACCACATTTTTATCTTCCAATTTATGGAACACCAGTTTTGCCCGGTCGAACCTCTGGTTCCTCGAGTACAACTCAATCAAAGCGCTCGAGGAATAAACACTCCGATCAATCATGGTCTTGATCATGAACCCATGGATTTGCTCGCCAAGAAGAACCCCGCATGCAGTCAGAACACTCGTTATCGTGTGCTCATTGGGTTCTAGCCCCTGCCTAATCATCCGAGCAAATGCTTCCACAGAAGAATCAAACATACTGTTCCTACAAAATCCAGAAATCAGTGAAGTAAACCCCACCAAATCTTGGCTTGACATCCGATCGAAAACACGAACCGCTTCGTCCATCAACCCACACCTAGAATAGAAATCTATCAAGCAACATCCAATCCTAGACTTGCATTCGAACCCGGACCTGATCACCAGACAATGCACCTGCTCCCCTAAGGCCAAGGCCGAGAGGTTAGAGCAGGCATGGAGAGCAGCGCCGAACGCGAAATCATTCGGGACCACGCCAGACTTGAGCATTTCCACAAACAGGGAGAGCCCTTTCTCTCGAAAACCGTTCCGGACGCACCCCGACACTATCGAAGTCCATGTTACGACATTCCTCTCGGGCATATGATCGAACACCTTGAAGGCGTCCTCGGAGCGGCCGGATTTCATCAAGGCGTCGACTAGCATCGACTCGAGAAGGATCCCCACTGGGGTCCCTTTCGCTCTTTCTTCTGCGTACAAGTGCTTAGCCTCGGCGAGCCTCTTGGATGCTATCAGTTGTTTCAGCCCATGTGCTTTTACTGTGGTAGAGGAACGTTTGGGTTCGAGTTCTTTGGGTTTAAGGTTGAGGACTTTGTGTAATTTGATAGAGGAATTAGTAGAGAGAGGAGCACAGATTTTCTTGTGCTGGGAATAACTAGTGTTGGAAGGAGAGAGAATCATCATATTTAAATTGCAGAGACGATATTAGTGTTTGAGGGTGGTGTTTTAGTATATACTGTGAGCGTTTTAAAGTGCTCTAACAAATATCAAATTTAAAGTGTTTTTATTGTAAAACAAAGAGAAGGAGATGGAGAAAATTATTTCTTCATTCATTTGTATTGATCAACTTGACAAGAGCCTCTTATATAGGCTTACAAATGAGCTTACTATCATGATGACAATTAAATAGAATAATGCTAAAAGCCATAGGTTATGGATAACCAAAAGGCATAAGTTATAGCCACCAAATAATAATGGTAATTTATCCATATTTACAACACTCCCCCTTGGATATACACCATTAATTAGTTGGTGATATATGCGCTTTTGTTGCCTCATTAAAACCTTACTAAGAAAAGAACCCAGTGGAAAAAATCTTAGTTAAGGAAAAAGAGTACAACACGCAAAACAAAAGTATTATGTACAAGTTATACTCCCCCTCGATACAATGGATCTGAAACAGCTAATTTGTCTGATGATTAAGTCGTCGCATGCCTATTCCGTATACCAACTTCTGAAATGTGGACTTTGGAAGTGCCTTGGTGAACAAATCGGCTAAGTTTTCACTTGATCTTACTTGCTTAACTTCGATCACTTTCGTCCTTTGGAGTTCATGTGCATAAAACAATTTTGGTGGAAGGTGCTTCGTTCGATCTCCTTTGATGAATCCCTCTCGGACTTGCGCAATGCAAGCTGCATTGTCTTCGAATATTGTTGTAGGCTTATCTGTAACTGTGGGTAGTTGACAATTTACCCTTATATGATGAATGATCGATCGCAACCACACACTTTCTCTTGTTGCTTCATGTAATGCAATTAATTCTGCATGGTTAGAGGAAGTTGCCACTGAATCTTGTTTTGTTGATCGCCAAGATATCGCTGCATGATTATTAATAAACACATAACCTGTTTGGGAACAACCCTTATGAGGGTCAGAAAGATAACCAGAATCTGCATAACCACTAGATGAGAGTTATTAGTGGAATTACATGAATAAAATAATCTCATGTCAGTTGTTCCACGAAGATATCTCATTATGTGTTTAACTCCATTCCAATGTCTAAGTGTAGGTGCAGAACTATATCTAGATAATAAATTAACAGAGAAAGCAATGTCTGGTCTTGTGCATTGTGCTAGATATAGTAGTGCTCCAATAGCACTTAAACACGACACTTCAGGACCAAGAACTTTTTCATCTTCTCCTTTTGGTCGAAATGGATATTTATCCAAATCCAGACTCCGTACAACCATAGGTGTACTAAGTGGATGTGCTTTGTCCATTCTGAATCGTTTCAAAATTCTTTCGATATATCGGGATTGATGCACTAATATTCCACTAGAACTTCGTTCTATTTGCAAACCGAGACAAAGCTTTGTCTTTCCCAAGTCTTTCATTTCAAATTCTTTTTTCAAATAGTTTGCAGTTTTCTCTAATTCTGCAGGAGATCCGATCAGGTTTATATCATCCACGTATACTGCTACTATCGAAAATCCATTCTCGGATTTCTTAATGAAGACACATGGGCAAATTTGACTATTTTTATATCCTTCCTTAATCAAATATATACTAAGACGATTATACCACATTCTTCCGGAATGTTTCAATCCATATAATGCTCGTCTAAGTTTAATTGAGCACATGCCCTTTGACTTAGTCTCTGGCATTGTAAATCCTTCTGAAATTTTTATATAGATGTCAGTATCTAAGTCTCCATACAAATATGCAGTTACAACATCCATAAGTCTCATATCAAGATTTTCAGAAACTGCGAGACTAATTAGTTATCTAAAAGTAATGACATCCATAACTGGAGAGTATGTCTCAACATAATCAATTCCAGGTCTTTGAGAGAAACCTTGTGCTACAAGTCGGTCTTTGTATCTTTCAACTTCGTTTCTCTCATTTCGTTTTCTCACAGACACCCATTTAAAACCAACAGGATTTATGCCCTTTGGTGTTTCCACTATAGGTCCAAATACACCACGTTTTTCTAAAGATTTTAATTCTGCTTGAATAGAATCTTTCCACATTGGCCAATCTTTTCTTTGTCGACATTAATTTATACTATGTGGTTCATTTTCACAATTATCGTTGTCCTTTGATATTTCAGTAGCTACTGCATAGCTAAATATGTCATCGATGACAAGTGCTTTTCTATTCTACAATTCACCTGAACATGCATAAAATATCGAGATCACTTCATTTTCAGGTACCTGTGCCTCTCTAGAGGCATCTATAGGCATTTCAGTGAATTTGAAAACATGCACATCTTCATTATCTATTTTCGGAGCTCCAGCCACTATCGGGCTTTTATCAGGACAAGATGTTTCATTTACTCTCCTCTTTCTAGGAGCACTATCCTTGGAACATATAGGTCTACCACGCTTTTGACGTGTAGTTGTAGATTCATTTGCCGCCTTGTTTAGATTTTGTTCAACATGAACATTAATTCTGGCTGGCACATTTCTAGCTGGAACATGAGATCTAGTTACCTTTGAGGCATCATTAAATGCATCAGGTAATTGATTTGCAATTTCTTGTAAATGTATCATTCTCCTTGTCTCATAATCACATTGTGGAGTTCTTGGATCTTGATGAGATAGAGTAGGCGTATTCCATGTCAATTCACGTCGTTCATTAGCAATGGATTGTTCTGTATGAACAATTTGTTGCTTACCTCCCCCTAACGGCGGGAAGACTCTCTCATCAAATTGACAATCTTCAAATCTTGCAGTAAAGACATCACCAGTCATTGGTTCCAAATACCTTATTATGGAGGAAGATTCAAAACCAATGTATATTCCCGAACGTCGTTGGGACCCATTTTAGTTCATTTGGGAGGTGGAATTGGGACATATACTGCACATCCAATTTTTCTCAAATGTGAAATGTTGGGTTGTCTACCACTAACAAGTTGTATGGATGAAAAAATATGGTAGGCAGTTGGTCTAAATCTAACTAGAGATGCAGCATGTAAAATAGCATGTCCCCAAGCCTCAATTGGCAGATTAGATTGCATTAGTAGAGGTCTAGCTATAAGTTGGAGATGTTTAATAAATGACTCAGCTAACCCATTTTGTGTTTGCACATGGGAAACAGAATGTTCTACCTCAATCCCTAATGATGTACAATAATTATCAAATACTTGTGAGGTAAATTCAGCGGCATTATCAAGTCTAATTGACTTAATCGAGTTATCAGGAAACTGAGATCTAAGTTTAATAATTTGGGCCAAAAGACGAGAAAATGCAAGATTTCTAGTAGACAATAAGCAAACATGTGACCACCTAGTAGATTCATCTATGAGTACCATAAAGTATCTAAAAGGACCACTAGCAGGATGAATAGGACCACAAATGTCTCCTTGTATTCTTTGCAAGAAACTCGGAGACTCATTCTTAACTTTTAGGAAAGATGGTCTAGTTATAAACTTTCCTTGTGAACATGGAACACATAGGTGATTCTTTGGTAAACCAAGATCGTGATTTTTCAATAATCGTCCGCAAGAATTATTAATGATCCTCTTGAACATAGTTTGTCCCGAGTGACCTAAACGGTCATGCCAAATGGTACATAACATAGGATCATTGACTTTATGTTTTGCCACATTCATATGTGATTCAATTATACCAATAGTGGTGTAATACAAACCCACCGAGAGACAAAAGAATTCTTCTAATGTGAGCTTTTTGCTCCCAACATTAGATGTGATACATAGTGTCTTTTTATTGTTATTATTTCGAGTTTCAATATGATATCCATTTTTGCGTATATCCTTGAAACTTAGCAAATTTCTTTTGGAATTGCTTGAACATAACGCATTTTGCAAATGGATTTGAGTGCCATTAGGTAACATAATGTGTGCTCTTCCAAAACCCTCAATTATATGGGCTGGTCCAGCTATTGTTGATACTTTATGCATGTCAAATACTAAATTTGAGAAAAACTTTTGATTCTTCAAAATCGTATGTGTTGTAGCACTATCTACCAAACACATATCCAAGTCATTTTTCTCCCTTCGTATATCCATACCTTCAATATGAAAAAAAAATTATGAACATATACTCAACTAACACAAATATAATAAAAGTAATTAAGCATACCAAACGATAACATCATATTATAGAGATGCAACTTTCAAATACATAACAAAGTAATGACATATTCTTCAACAAACTCTCATGGCCTAGATAATCCATGATAGTAACTAAAAACAAAAAAACATGACTTCAAATGTAAAAAGTTCATAATACTTGAAGTAAAACATATGTCGACCGAGTGCTCATTCAATGGAAGGTGGATTCGCCAGCATTTCTTCAAACTGTTCATTGGTAATCTGATTCCCATTTTGATCCTTAAAAAAATTGGAACAATTCAATTGAGTGATGTCAAGTGGCTGGTCATTGTCCCAATATGCTGTCATATTTGCTTCCATTTTTTTCGATTCTTTGAATTTGTCAACCTCTTGTTGCTTAGTCCGACATTGCTTAAACCAATGTCCATTTTTGCCACATTTATGACAAGCAGTACTACCATTATTTGGTTTATATTGAGGATTTGAATTCCCTTTGTTAGAGGGTGTTGTCCACTTGTTCCATTTGGTCTTTTGTGAACCACTATTTTCGCCTTTGTTATAAGGCTGATAACCATGACCATACCTCCAGCCATAACTTTTTCCTCTTCCACGTCCTCTACCACGACCTCTGGTAACCCCAAAATTTGCATTTGGTTCAGGAATTGCCATTGACCCAGTTGGTCTAGAGTTATGGTTTTTTATGATAATATTGTGCTATTTGCCTCTGCTACAAGGAGACAAGTCACCAGTTCAGAATATTTTGTGAAATGTCTTTCACGATATTGTTCCTGCAAAAGCATATTACTTGCATGAAAAGTGGAGAGGGTTTTCTCAAGCATTTGAGCCTCTGTTACTTTTTCTCCGCACAACCTAAGGCGAGAAACAATATTAAACAGAGCAGAATTATATGCTTTAACAGTTTTATAGTCTTGGTATCTCAGGTTCAACCATTCACTTTGAGCAATCGAAAGGATTACCATCCTTTGATGGTCAAATCTATCCTTTAGAGATGTCCACAAACTCAATGGATTATCCTCACATAGATATTCTGCCTTTAGATCATCATGAAATCAAAGCCTTAGCCTTGGCTTCAGAAGATTCTTTATTTTCCTTCTTAATAGTACCATCAAGCTTGTTGGACTGCAAGTGCAACTTCGCATCCAATTGCCATGATAAGTAATTGTCTCCGCTTACATCAAGAGCCTTGAATTCAATCTTTGCAAGACTCGACATCCATATAGCAGAAATAATTATATTAGAGATAAATTAATTTAAATAGTAAAATTGACAAGTGCTTTCAATATTACAAATTTTCACATATGCCACAATGTGATTAAAATCTATCAAAAATATTATGTCATATATTTATCACATATACAACAATGTGAACATTATATAATAATCTTTAGGTCCTCATGGTTTGTATTTTGGGTACTTTTTCATAATACGGTTCACATATACAACAATGTGAATTTGTACCTTGTAAAAAATAATAATAATGGAAATATCAATTTCATATAGTCTAATTTAATGTTCAAAAATAATAATGGGTTTACAGACAATAGCATTTAGCAACGATGAAAGAAAGATCCATCATCCTTATCCCACAAGTTGTATTGCTACATCCTCCATTAAACTTGTGTATGAAAGCAAATAATGCTTCTGGAAGAAAGAAAAAGATAGAAAGTGAGGGGAGCAATTTCTAAATAGACTATTTATCATGGCTTCATCAAAACCCTACCAATTTGTTACGGGATGTGAGTTTGCTATGATTTATGCATCTGATTCGTGAATCCATTGTATAAAAAGGCTTCTTTATGAATCTTGTGACTGAATTCTATTATTTTTTAAAAAAATGAAAGACCAAAGTATATTCCTTTCCTTTCTTCCCGTGAACCAAAGGAAGTTGAAAATTTTAGAACGCGCATGGGTTATAATTTTCCAAAAAGGCATAATAATAATAATACACTAGAAAACAAGTAGATATAAAGCTAATGAAACATGCATAAAGAATATGTAGATACATACATCATGAATTGGAACTTTGTTTGTCTCATATAAAATATTAAAAGAACAGTTGGTACTTAAGATTACTAAAATATGTATCCATGTATGCAAAAACTAAACTCACCTTAAGTTTACTAAAATATGTACCTATATATGCAAGACTAAACTCACCTTAGAGAATCGTGCTGATAACGTATTGTAAAACAAAGAGAAGGAGATGGAGGAAATTATTTCTTCATTCACTTGTATTGATCAACTTGACAAGAGCCTCTTATATAGGCTTACAAATGAGCTTACTATCATGATGACAATTAAATAGAATAATGCTAAAAGCCATAGGTTATGGATGACCAAAAGGCATAAGTTATAGCCACCAAATAATAATGGTAATTTATCCATATTTACAACAGTTTTTTTTTCTACTTTTAAAGTATTCATAACTAGTAATACAGTGACGACATTTATAACATGTCCAAATCATCATAATATCTTCTTCTTCCCGTTTATTTACTTCTAGAGAACCCAAAAAAAAAGAAAAAAATAAACTTTCCAAACTATAAAATAATTTTCAGTGCCTAAAATGGATATTTGACTTAAAATTTAACAGTTAAATAATTATGTGCCCAAAAAACTAGTTTTTAAATTATTAAATAGTTGTCAATTTTATTGATGTTTTAGAGTGAACTTGAGAATGAAATAGGATTTGCGAAGACTGTATGAAGAGGAAGTTTTTGTGTATCGCCTCCACAACTTAATTATATTGGAAGAATTTGTAGCAATGTAATACTCGATTTGTGCATATCGTAAGCATTTGTTATAGAAATTTGATTTTGAAAAGTTTGGGTATTAGTAGTTATAGTTATATATTTTTTGTAAAGATATAAATAGAATATAATAATAATATCCCTCAAAATCCATCACTTTTTGAGCCGACCAAAATCAGTACCTCAAAAAAAATTACCAAACAGGAATTTTTAAAATACTGATAAACGATCGGTTCAAAAAATATCCCAAACCGATAAAACTTAGGGTCTGCTTGGATTGACAGAGGTAAGGATAAGTGAAGGGAAGTTAAGGGAGAGAGTAGAGTCAATACATATAACTTTGCTTGAATTAGAGGGAGAGTCAAGTGGGGTGTGTTTAATAACTCTTGCTTGGATTGAAGGTTTAAGTAATGGAAATATTAATAAAAATAAATATTTATAAAAATATCCTTATTACATATGGTCTAAAATTACATTAATTTTATTTGATTTTTAATTAAAACTTGTCAAAATATCTCCACAGATAATATAGCTACAAATCTGATACCTATATAAATAAAATAAGTAGGATTCAAATAGAATAAAATTAAGTAACATAAGAATTATAGACTTTTACTGTTTATAAGCTACAGGGAGTAGCAAGTTGAAAGGATAAAATAAATTATAATATAGGACATATAAGGGGTATTTATGTCTTTTAAGCAAATCGTGTCACGACCCGCACCCACCGTGAGGGTACGAGTACGTAACAACGCCCAGCCTACGCCGCAGTGTCGGCAGTAGAACGCTGTTCTAGGTCATGAACTATAACTAGCATAATATGAATACTCTCCATAAGGAGGCCAATACAGAGGTACAACTCAATCACAATCTAAGGTAGAATGATAAAGATAGATAAACATGAAATCCAAAAGAGATATAGGAGATAGAAGTCTAAGTGTCTAAGATACATAATCCCAGAAATACATCTCAAAACTCAAATACAGTAATCCACAAGTAAATACAACTCCAGACAAAATGAAATAACTATCTAAACAACCTCTATTGTGTCTCCTCTAGGCTAGCAGGCAATCCCAGGCTATCTGTAAAATTTATCAACAGGTCCAATCAGGACAGGAGCGAGCACATTATATCTCAACAGTTCATAGCAGGTTAGAAAATATAATCATGCAGTAAAGTAAGATACATGATCTGAAGAAATACAGTATGTAAACAGAGAGAGAACTGTAATAGAAATATCTACTATAAATAGAGAACTAACAGTGGCTAGTGATGTAGAGTACAAGATAGCACATGTGAACGGGACAGATTTGTACATGATCTACACTAAAGAGTTGTACATGATCTACACTACTTATGGAATTGTTCACATGACTACTAGCACTCTCCCGTTTTCCCAATCAATACACAAGGATCTAAACAAGTTATGTTATTGTACATAATATCACATGAGGCCCTTAAAAGGGTGCACATGATAGTATACATGAAGGCTCTGTGAACATGAGAGTACAAGATTCACAAGAGTGTACATGTATGGTGAAAGCACAGGAGTACATGATGAAAGTGAAACGCACATGACACAATGTACCCGATGCTCCCGAGGGAGATAACATCGCATGAAGAGATCCGTATAGTACTAATCCGTGATAATGTCGTGACAGCATCAAGTATAGTAATCTAAAGCAGGAATATAATTCTAAGCAGGATATGAAATGATCAGAGAATGTACTCGCCTGATATCTGAATGTCCAAGATAAAGATACTGTCCGAGGAGAGGTGTCTGGCTCCTAATTAGAACAGCACAAGTCACAACATGTCCAGAAGGGTAATATAAAGCACTACAATGCATTCTATATGAATCTAGGTCAAACTAGACCAAAGTCAACCCTTGGTCAACTCTGGTCAACTGCACTAGTCAAACTAGGTCAAACTAGGTCAAACTAGGTCATGTCCTAACCCAGCAAGTCTTACTAGGCCTAACCAAGACTTATCCTAGCAAGCACACATCAATACAAGGCTATACAAGCCAACATACACCCAACTCTATTTAGCATGCAATTATTCAATACTCAAATAGGCAAGAATTCACATTGGATATACACTAGGTAATCTATTACTTTAAACTATATATGTCTACACATATATACACATGCATATATTGGTATTCAATATTAGGTCTATAATCATGGCATTTCAAATGGTTATATAAACTTATATATTACAACACAATATGCTAACATATATATAATATAGATACATAGCTAAGTTAACTATATTCATAAATACTTATTTAAGAGGCTATGTGTGTGTATGTGAACATGACAAAGGGGCAAGTGAGGGTTAAATGGGCATACATAGTGTATACATATCAAAGAGTGTCAAAGTGTAAGTGAACAATGTGTCAAGTGTGATAGTGTCAACATAGTGTAAGGGGGTACATGAGGTAATATAGGATTTGTGTTAACATAGAACATTACATCTCATTAACTTGTATATTTTATACATTACATCTATTATTACATTACATTCATGCTTTCATTCATTCATTATTCATTTATTCTCTTGCACTACTATATGTACCATACATTATATACTATGGAACCTACATATTCATTACAAGCCATACTTATACATGCTTACATTAGATAGAATACTTATACTTCGTACATCATTTATTTAACCATTTACTCATGCTTGTATTCTCTATTTAGTTACATAATGTATATACATTAACATGGGTTAAAATCAAATAGAACATTATATTACACACAAGGGTGCACAAAATGTATATGCCGAATAGTAACTCCTACTAATAATCAATACTGTACCATCTCAGCATGAATTAAAATTTAGGATTAAAGTATGTTATAGATCTATGTGTTAGCTTTCTGAAACTTCAAACGGATCGCATTTTCGTTTCCGGAAACTCCCGAAATCGCGAAAACACCGAGAACGCGTTTGTCTTTCGTACAGCTGACACTCAAATAATTCTCCAGAAAGTTACAGAAAGAATTAGGCCTATTAATACATGTTTTTGGAAAGCTAACTTCAATACGCTTCTTTAAAAAAAACGGAAGATTAAACCGAGCTTTGAGCTAAAAGTTATGACATTTCTAAGTTAGGGCTGAAATTAAAAACGTGGATAAAAATCATGACGGATTTAGATAGTTTGAGCCAAAAGAATACACAATATATATCCTAATTATCCACAACAATAATAGCAATAATAATATGAGGAACCACACTCACAAACTTGATTATATAATCATCATGAACCATTTATTACATATATAAATATAGATACACTCTCATTACAATATATATATATATATATATATATATATATATATATATATATATATATATATATATATATATATATATATATATATGTAACATGAACACATCCACAACACAAAGGACACTCCTATGACCTCCAAATGGACACAAAATGGACACAAATAGAGATACAACCATGGGGGTCATTCCTATGGGTTCAAAATAGACCTATATGCATGAGGAAATGAAAAGGAGAAGGGATTTATACCTCCCGGTAGATCGAATCGAAGAAAAACCTTTCCGGAGCGACACCGACACGTAGAGATTCCAAAAGGACACGAACGAGCTCCGAATCCTCCCAAACTTGGGTAGCTTCCTCCTTGGCTAGAATGGAGAAGGAAAGAAGAAGATTTGGTGGTGAAATGGAAGGATTTGGTGGAGAAATTGCTAGGGATTGCTCTCTAGGAATTTGGGGAAGAACAAGAGAGAGAAAAATAGATGGATAATGACAAATGGGAGGCTCAACCCTATCCTTATTGTGGCTGGCCATAAAGGTAGTTTTGTCCTATTAGGAAAAGTCCAAAAGCCCCTACTAACCTATTCTATGAGTATTAGGAAAGGGCTAATTGGTTGGGGCTAAATTAGTCATTCTAAAGTCTCTAATCACACTAACCTTATCCATAATAATTAGTCTAACCTCTAACTAAAATATTTCTATCATGTGGACTAAAATTAATATCATGTGGGCCATGCCTAACTAGTGTGTGGGTCCCACTAGAGTCAAACTACCCCCGGGTCCCCGTTTCAAGTCGGATTGAGTTAAAATTCGAACCCGACTCAAATAACCCCAAAACAATATCATAAATAATAAAATAATATCAAAATAATTCAAAGAGGTCAAATGCAAAAATATTCTTAGGCCAAAAATAATATTAAAATATCATAATTACATGGTTAGGCTCTAGTTCAAACAGTCTATAGGGTTTCACTAGCAAAACGTCAAAACTACAAGTCATTGATTTAAATAATTTTAAAATAATTTAAAATCACCAAAAAAATTATATCATGAATTAAATATTATTATTAAAATAATTATAAACACAAAATTTCAAAATTACCCTCATTTGGGAAACTGGGTGCTACAACTCTATCCACCTTAAAAAAATTTCGTCCTCGAAATTTAAGATCGATAGTACTCCTTCTAGAGCCTCTAACCTACCCAATATCTAAGATAACACTTCCTAACACTGAAATAATAAACGGACATCTAAAAAGTGTCAATCTAGGAATACCTCCAATACTGCTCTGCTGCACGGCGGTAATGGAACTTCAATAGAATATGGACTGGAACCTATATCCACGGGACTGGACCTATTTTAAAGTGGTCTTAACTAAGGATGAAAAAGAACTGATCATAGGCTATAGGTATGCTCAAACTATTATCTTCCTATTAACCATCTATTAATACGTTCTATTACCAAAGAAACGATGTATTACTAAGACATATAGGCCCCTATCTCTCATAACACATTTATGCTCACCAAAAGACTAGTACATCCCATCAAGGCTGATACTATAATCTCTCATAAATCTCATAAGCTACATGTTTATAGACACACATCCCCACATCAAGGACTAACCTATATATATCTACAACTGATACTAATGGAGTGACGTCCCTATCTCCCAACAATCAAGGTCTAATTTTTTTTATCTAAATCATGTAATTTGAAGGAATAGTATACAAGGTCAGGGCATACCGTAGCAGTTGGAAGTCTCACCTAGGTACACTAATCATTCTAGGTCAAAACAGTACTATGGTATCAACACACAAACAATCTAGGGTGTCCTAATTGGGAAGGTAAGGGAACAACAATCATCAAGGTTTTAGGGCTATCTACCATCCTATATGAAAATTGGTCATTAACAAGCAACTAAGAAATTATTAAAAGGTTACTATTCCATAAAATAGCAAAAATTGAAAATTTAGGCACAACAAATCATAAATATATTTTTGTCTTGACACGATCTAAGTTGATCAATTTCGGGATAAAACGAGATTTGGGCAAGAAGAAAAATCAATGAAATCAAAGTATGAGCACGAGCATCCAATGATGGAGGTTCAGGTCATGATTAAATTTAGTTCGACTGAGTACGAATACGAGGTTCATAGGCGATGAAAAGATTTCAAGAAAAATTGTCAAGGCTGTCGCGAATGAGACTCTAGGGTCAAGTTTAACCATGTCTCCATTCTCGTAGATTGATACATAAAAAAATGAACTGTCACGACCCGCACCCGCTTTATAGATACGAGACGTGTCCAAGCCAGCCTACGCCGCAGAGTCGGCGGTAGAACGCTGTCAAGCCCGCAAGAAATAATGCTCAAGAAATACATTTGCTGCTCATTCACAATTCTAAATTTATTACAATATTTACAAGATTTATAATTAAAGTAAATACAAGATTTTACAACTAATGAATCTGATACAATGCTTTCTATTTCTAGGTCGATCTCAGCATACCCAAGTCTCCCCAAGTGCTAAGAGTGATCGCGGCTAAACCTGAAAAATGTTGGTTATCCAGTCAGGATTGGAACAAGTACACAAACCGACGGCAGTGCAAAACACAATAGAATTATCAAGACATGAAAATAACATATGAGAAATGAAAACTGTAAGATAAAGTGATGTCATAGCACGATAGAGAAATAAACAAGGAAAAGCTAATAAAAGACATCTATCTAAGTGGTGTGAAATATTCTTTCGCCATGTGGACGGCTAGGGGGTAAATAAGGCATACTGCACGTGTCGTGCGCAGCGGCTAGCATTCAAGAATAGACATATTGGGATATTTCTGGGTAGTCCACATGTATACTAAGATATTTCCCCTCCCGACTACTCCGTGTGACGAGCGTGTCAACAAGCAGCAAGATATATGTATAGACATGAAATGAAAAGACTACTATGAATCGGAAAGCAATCAGAAAGTGCACTTGCCTGAGGTCCTTAGCTGGAGAAACCAATAACAATATACCACTAGATGAGCCACAATCAGTCAACACATGTAGAAGTCTCCGGATGCTGAAATAAATAGTACCAACGTTCTCAGAATAGTCAAATTAGCTAGGATTGTCTGTCCTTAAATCCAATTCTGGACACAGGGGCAAAACGGTAATTTCGGGCAAAAACGATGTCCGCCGTTGGACCCACTTTGCACCGAAAAGCGTGCCAGAGTCAATGGTCTCTAAAGTCATCAAACTACATGTCTATGGATCCAGTTTTCTGATACGAACCCAACCGTATGTCCAAAATTGGATTCCAGCGGACCGTGCACAAAATCGCCCGTTGAGTGGGACCGTGGGGCCCGCAAAACGACGTACGATTCAACTGTCTCGGATTTGGACCAAACTTGGCATACAGGACCAGAAAATGATACGGTCCAGTTGGCGCAAGTTTTGTTTCAATCTGACGAGCGTGCACGAGTCTTAATCCAAGGCCGAGTCCATAACACACATATACAACACAAGTTAATATCCTATAATCTATAATATTATATTTTACTAAATCCACTTTCTTTGTATTAATGGTTAAGTAATCTACTTTATTCCAATCCACTTTTTATTACTCTAATTAATTAAATCTAATCAACTAAATTAATCCAATCCACTATTCATTAAATACTTTTTATCATTAATGGAGTAAGGATGGGTTATTAGAAAATAAGGAAGAAAATAGGGGCTAAGTGAAAATTACCAACTTAGTGTAATTGTTGTCTTCGAAAGAGAGTCAACAGCCATAGTAAAGATGATGTAACACATATTATATTTATATTAACCCTATATTATAATTTATAGATGAGTGTTAAAGGAAGTTTTGGAATTAATTACTTTTTTTTGAGGGGCTTATGTGCAAATGTCTTATAAGTAAAAACTCACAGTTCTTTATTGCTTACTAGTTGGTGGAGGAAAGATAGGGGCTTATACGAAATTGTATGCTAATGGGGAAGAGTTTGTTTTCTATTCACATGCAGCTCCTGCCTATTCTTTCTCCAAATCAATTTCACGTGAACAAGGACATAACGTTGGGTGCTTAGAAAGTTTGCTAAGGATTCTCTACTACTTCTCCTATATTTCCATGGAGCCTATTGTTCAACTTTTTCTTCCTATTTAAGATTAGCAGTGAAACGAAAACTCACCAGAGGGAGGAAGTTTTCTGCAGGGAACGGCGAGCGTGCTGGGTCTCCACGCGGCGCCGATACTCGTGCACTCGAACTTGGCGAGGCACCGAGGAGACATTGGTCGCCAAGGTTGCTTGCAAAGATGGTGGTCGGGAAACTAGGTCGGCCGGGCTTCGATGGCTCTGCCAGCGACAGGAAAAAGACAGCACCACCCAGGCGGTGGATGGCGCGAATGAAGAGTGGGTCGTCGGTGTTTGGACCCAGCATGAGCCTGGCCCAGAGGGGATGACGGCCTCGACTCCGGGCAGTGCGGCTCGTCGGCTCGGCGTTGGGCCGTGCTTGGGAAACGTCCGCGACAGTGCTCGTCCAGGAGGGGTCGCGCGTGAAGGGAGACACACGGCTCGCGCCTGCTGTCAACCCGCGCGCGCGCGCGTGGGGCGTTGCGTCCGCGCGGTCTGGCCGGCGAGTGGCGGCCCGCGGCGGCGCGCCCGTGCGCGCAGGGAAGGCGCCCAAGGTCGGGGTTGGGGCGGCGCTCGAGAGATTTCTAGGGTTTATGAGGAAGTTCGATACTTTCGAGTCCTCGACGTTATATATATGGGTCCGCTGAGTTTTGCTTTCACAGCGTCGGGTAGCAGTGGGCCGATCTGGGTTTGGGGAGTTCGGGTGGGCGTTAGGCCCCTTTACATGGGCTGCTACAGTTTAATTGTTGTGGGGGGAAAAGGTTACGCAGAGAGTTATTAGGACTTGGCTGAGGGTTAATATTAACACTGCTCAACAAGAATAAACCAAACACACAAGTGCACCAAAATAAACACATCAAAGTCAAATATCTTAAATGGGATCCATGTGGCAGAACTGGTCCTCCATCATATAGTAGGCCAAAATCATTAATTAACCAAGCTACATGTGTCATATCCAAATTTGGAAAAAGAAATAATGTATAGTCCCTTAATGTCATTCATCAATATATTGTAAATCTACTTGTATCAAGTGTCTCCCCTATTCACAAGTTGCAAACGTGAAAGTTGAAAGACGATAAAAAGAATTAATAATAAGAGGGTATTCCGTCAGTTCATATATGAGAGGTTGCGAAGGTGACAGAGGAGAAATTACAATTCCTCCCTTCGGTCAAATACACTGAGAAATCCTTCCCAAATTTTTGCAGTCAATCACTCCACCCTCAATTTAAAACAAGAAACTAGAAAAGCTCATCAAATAAACCAATTCAGCCCTTCCATTCACACTTAACACCATGAACATAATAATAAAATAAAGTTACAGCTTCAAGAAGCACCGAATGTCGTTGCTGCAATATAGAATGCCACATAAATCAAGTCCATGAGTAAAGCTACCTCCCTTGAAAATAGTTGGCACACAACGACACTGACACATTACTATAGAAAACAATCTCACAGACCCTGCTCGTCAAATAATATAGTAATAACAATAACAATAATAATAATAAGAGTAAAATAATAATAATAATAATGATAAGAGTAATAATAACTATGGTAATCAAAATAAAATAAATCAATGTATTCTATTACACCAAGTCTTTCTTTTGTCTGCCAACTCTCACAATTATTCTACAACACCATTAGATAATAATGATAATACGTATAATTTACATATATCAAATTTCTAGAAATTATTTATAAAATCTAATAATCACCAAGTAAATCAATTAAAATAATAAATAAAATATTTTAAAATTTTCGGGAAGGGAGGCTACAAATCTACCCACCTTAAAAATAATTTTGTCCTCGAAATTCAAATTCATAACTATTTCTTAAAATTCAAAGTCTAGTATTCCCTTAATCTCCTCAAATTTAATTTCTCAAAATAGTTGTATCCTCTTTCTTGTCATTTTGTAGCTACGAAGTCTCGAGAGCTTCTACCCACCTTTGGTCACACTGCTCCCTTGAAACACAGGTCACCAAAATCATATAATCTTCTACTAGTGACCAATTTGAATTCTACCAACAGACGTCTAGGCATATGGCATCTAGGATCCTCTCCTACCTATCAATTACGAGTTTTCGTCTTTCCAGTCCGCGAAAGACAAAAACAATAAAGAGTTCAAGAGATGTCGCTGAATACAATTATGCGATTCAAAGGCGAATATATAATTCAAGAGGAATTGTCAAGCAATTGCGGATGAGACCCTAGAGACATCTATATCTCAATCCACGTAGGATAATTAAATGAAAAGCGAACCAAATGCATCATGGTTGATCAGACCGTAATACAATGATTCTGATTAGACAATATGTTAGCGGGCGTCCCCAATAAACATGTGTCTTGAATCAAGCTCGATAAAAGAGTAAGCTTGCAAAACTAGGCTGTAATAGTAGCATTGGTCGAGAGAGTCAAATTACAAGTATGCGAGATTTTGGAAAGGAGGCACAAGTAGTTCTAGTTTTGAGAAATCAAGTCCTTACCTGGTATTCTGGCTATACAGTCAATCCTACTATCTTCTATTCATCATGTCTCGGTCGACTAATGAGCTAGAGAACTCTAAATTCTATATTCTAGGTAAATCCATGGTTTCATGATTCAGGTGTGATAAGCTATCAGGTACTCTACTCTATATTGACACAAGGGTATCTAAGATCTAAGGGGTCAGCGGGAACATAGTTTTAGCAATGGTCCATAAACTACAATTCTTCGAAAAGATTTCAATCCTATGGGTTGTGCCTCGCCAGTGCGCTGCTGGCTGCAGTGAACCCACATCTCCACTCTCAGATAATTGACGACAGTACGCCGCTGTCTAACCATTCCCTTAACTATATCCGTAAAATTTAAAGGCTTCTAGAGGTTCAAACAGGTTGACAAAATAAAGTGTAGGTACTTGTCCTATCAGTCACAATACTTAAAATAAAACATGGAGAAAATATCTAAGGACGAAAGCAATACAAACATTCTAGTATCCGCCTCACATACATTTCAATGGTTAAGGGAAAATCTTGAATCAATCTACCTCAAGATTTGCGTATGAATAACAGATTCAGAAATTATAAATTAACTTCTTACAGCAAAAGAGAATTCAAAGTAGACAACTCTAACTTAGGGTGTATGATTTATATCTTACAAAGCAACAAAATTAAACAGTTTATCAAAATTAACGCCAAAATTTTTGACAAGTCTAACATACCAAGCGAATAGTATATTCACCTTGGATCACCTTGTTGTACCAAAAGTAACAGTGTACCTATAGAGATCTAGCAAGTTATCTAAATAGCATGGCCTATCTAATAACCTTAACTACCCAACAGTCAATTTGAACAAGGGACTCCTAGTCATTATCTTAAATCATTTTAGTCCTAATTGTGAATGAGCAATTCTTGGTCGCAGGCTCGCAACAGTACGACTAACGCACCATCACGAGTTCGCAATCTTTTGCGAAGACGGACCTGCATGGGCCACCACAAAAACTTGTCACGACCCGCACCCGCTTTATGGATACGAGACGTGTCCAAGCCAGCCTACGCCGCAGAGTCGGCGGTAGAACGCTGTCAAGCCCGCAAGAAATAATGCTCAAGAAATACATTTGCTGCTCATTCACAATTCTAAATTTATTACAATATTTACAAGATTTATAATTAAAGTAAATACAAGATTTTACAACTAATGAATCTGATACAATGCTTTCTATTTCTAGGTCGATCTCAGCATACCCAAGTCTCCCCAAGTGCTAAGAGTGATCGCGGCTAAACCTGAAAAATGTTGGTTATCCAGTCAGGATTGGAACAAGTACACAAACCGACGGCAGTGCAAAACACAATAGAATTATCAAGACATGAAAATAACATATGAGAAATGAAAACTGTAAGATAAAGTGATGTCATAGCACGATAGAGAAATAAACAAGGAAAAGCTAATAAAAGACATCTATCTAAGTGGTGTGAAATATTCTTTCGCCATGTGGACGGCTAGGGGGTAAATAAGGCACACTGCACGTGTCGTGCGCAGCGGCTAGCATTCAAGAATAGACATATTGGGATATTTCTGGGTAGTCCACATGTATACTAAGATATTTCCCCTCCCGACTACTCCGTGTGACGAGCGTGTCAACAAGCAGCAAGATATATGTATAGACATGAAATGAAAAGACTACTATGAATCGGAAAGCAATCAGAAAGTGCACTTGCCTGAGGTCCTTAGCTGGAGAAACCAATAACAATATACCACTAGATGAGCCACAATCAGTCAACACATGTAGAAGTCTCCGGATGCTGAAATAAATAGTACCAACGTTCTCAGAATAGTCAAATTAGCTAGGATTGCCTGTCCTTAAGTCCAATTCTGGACACAGGGGCAAAACGGTAATTTCGGGCAAAAACGATGTCCGCCGTTGGACCCGCTTTGCACCGAAAAGCGTGCCAGAGTCAATGGTCTCTAAAGTCATCAAACTACATGTCTATGGATCCAGTTTTCTGATACGAACCCAACCGTATGTCCAAAGTTGGATTCCAGCGGACCGTGCACAAAATCGCCCGTTGAGTGGGACCGTGGGGCCCGCAAAACGACGTACGATTCAACTGTCTCGGATTTGGACCAAACTTGGCATACAGGACCAGAAAATGATACGGTCCAGTTGGCGCAAGTTTCGTTTCAATCTGACGAGCGTGCACGAGTCTTAATCCAAGGCCGAGTCCATAACACACATATACAACACAAGTTAATATCCTATAATCTATAATATTATATTTTACTAAATCCACTTTCTTTGTATTAATGGTTAAGTAATCTACTTTATTCCAATCCACTTTTTATTACTCTAATTAATTAAATCTAATCAACTAAATTAATCCAATCCACTATTCATTAAATACTTTTTATCATTAATGGAGTAAGGATGGGTTATTAGAAAATAAGGAAGAAAATAGGGGCTAAGTGAAAATTACCAACTTAGTGTAATTGTTGTCTTCGAAAGAGAGTCAACAGCCATAGTAAAGATGATGTAACACATATTATATTTATATTAACCCTATATTATAATTTATAGATGAGTGTTAAAGGAAGTTTTGGAATTAATTACTTTTTTTTGAGGGGCTTATGTGCAAATGTCTTATAAGTAAAAAACTCACAGTTCTTTATTGCTTACTAGTTGGTGGAGGAAAGATAGGGGCTTATACGAAATTGTATGCTAATGGGGAAGAGTTTGTTTTCTATTCACATGCAGCTCCTGCCTATTCTTTCTCCAAATCAATTTCACGTGAACAAGGACATAACGTTGGGTGCTTAGAAAGTTTGCTAAGGATTCTCTACTACTTCTCCTATATTTCCATGGAGCCTATTGTTCAACTTTTTCTTCCTATTTAAGATTAGCAGTGAAACGAAAACTCACCAGAGGGAGGAAGTTTTCTGCAGGGAACGGCGAGCGTGCTGGGTCTCCACGCGGCGCCGATACTCGTGCACTCGAACTTGGCGAGGCACCGAGGAGACATTGGTCGCCAAGGTTGCTTGCAAAGATGGTGGTCGGGAAACTAGGTCGGCCGGGCTTCGATGGCTCTGCCAGCGACAGGAAAAAGACAGCACCACCCAGGCGGTGGATGGCGCGAATGAAGAGTGGGTCGTCGGTGTTTGGACCCAGCATGAGCCTGGCCCAGAGGGGATGACGGCCTCGACTCCGGGCAGTGCGGCTCGTCGGCTCGGCGTTGGGCCGTGCTTGGGAAACGTCCGCGACAGTGCTCGTCCAGGAGGGGTCGCGCGTGAAGGGAGACACACGGCTCGCGCCTGCTGTCAACCCGCGCGCGCGCGCGTGGGGCGTTGCGTCCGCGCGGTCTGGCCGGCGAGTGGCGGCCCGCGGCGGCGCGCCCGTGCGCGCAGGGAAGGCGCCCAAGGTCGGGGTTGGGGCGGCGCTCGAGAGATTTCTAGGGTTTATGAGGAAGTTCGATACTTTCGAGTCCTCGACGTTATATATATGGGTCCGCTGAGTTTTGCTTTCACAGCGTCGGGTAGCAGTGGGCCGATCTGGGTTTGGGGAGTTCGGGTGGGCGTTAGGCCCCTTTACATGGGCTGCTACAGTTTAATTGTTGTGGGGGGAAAAGGTTACGCAGAGAGTTATTAGGACTTGGCTGAGGGTTAATATTAACACTGCTCAACAAGAATAAACCAAACACACAAGTGCACCAAAATAAACACATCAAAGTCAAATATCTTAAATGGGATCCATGTGGCAGAACTGGTCCTCCATCATATAGTAGGCCAAAATCATTAATTAACCAAGCTACATGTGTCATATCCAAATTTGGAAAAAGAAATAATGTATAGTCCCTTAATGTCATTCATCAATATATTGTAAATCTACTTGTATCAAGTGTCTCCCCTATTCACAAGTTGCAAACGTGAAAGTTGAAAGACGATAAAAAGAATTAATAATAAGAGGGTATTCCGTCAGTTCATATATGAGAGGTTGCGAAGGTGACAGAGGAGAAATTACAATTCCTCCCTTCGGTCAAATACACTGAGAAATCCTTCCCAAATTTTTGCAGTCAATCACTCCACCCTCAATTTAAAACAAGAAACTAGAAAAGCTCATCAAATAAACCAATTCAGCCCTTCCATTCACACTTAACACCATGAACATAATAATAAAATAAAGTTACAGCTTCAAGAAGCACCGAATGTCGTTGCTGCAATATAGAATGCCACATAAATCAAGTCCATGAGTAAAGCTACCTCCCTTGAAAATAGTTGGCACACAACGACACTGACACATTACTATAGAAAACAATCTCACAGACCCTGCTCGTCAAATAATATAGTAATAACAATAACAATAATAATAATAAGAGTAAAATAATAATAATAATAATGATAAGAGTAATAATAACTATGGTAATCAAAATAAAATAAATCAATGTATTCTATTACACCAAGTCTTTCTTTTGTCTGCCAACTCTCACAATTATTCTACAACACCATTAGATAATAATGATAATACGTATAATTTACATATATCAAATTTCTAGAAATTATTTATAAAATCTAATAATCACCAAGTAAATCAATTAAAATAATAAATAAAATATTTTAAAATTTTCGGGAAGGGAGGCTACATGAACCAAAGTGCAATAGGTTGATCAGACCATCATGTACCGGTTCTGATTAGACAATATGTTAGTGGGTGGCCATCCAATAAAATATGTCATGACCAAGCTCGATAATAGATAAGCTTGCAAAACTAAGGCTAATTTAGCAGCACAAGATATAAGGGTGGTAATGATGAAAGGAATTACATAGTCCAAGTTTCTTAACCAACGGGTCAAGTAATCAGATAAGGTACAAGGTTAAGCATCTAAGGAAACAAGCAAAACACCATCACATGTCGGGTCGAAAGAATTGTGTCAAGGCTGGATTTCTAATTGAAATAAGAAGAAATTTAGTATAATGGTAGAGGTTATAGTTTAGCCAGTTGACCAGAAAATCATATCAAGAAAATAGAGTACAAGAAGACGGGTTTTAGTGGAACATGATATACCTACACGAAGGTGAGCTCGTCTAGGTCTTGCATATAAGATTTGTTGGAGGGTAACAGCTAGTATTACATTTTGAATATCAAAGTCACGATAAGGAACGTCAAGGATCTCAATTAGAAAGTGGGAGTTCAAGAGGTGGTAATTAATGCACAAAAATAATGAAGATCGAGTTAGTTATCTGCTTCTGATACTCTTAAGTTCATCTGGTCATAACTTGCCAATCATATCTTTACCTCACCAGTCTCCATATGAAAATTTAACCTTTACTTAAACCCTTACCATGACTACCGTAGGCAATTCCCAATTTTCAAACATCACTCTTGAAGCACAACCCTCACATTTAGGAATCAACATTAACCATTTATTTAAATTTCCAATTTCTTTCACCTTGTCTTAAATTTGACCCAAAACCTCTAAATCCCGTTTACGAATTCCTTGAACTTGTTCAAATTGTTCTCCTCGTATTATTTAATTTAAATCTCTAGGCCTTACAAAACTTATCTTTCATCATAGAATCAACTTCCGTATTTTCTTCGACATACACCCTTGAATATTATTCTCCTAAAAATATTTCACAACAATCTCTAAACTTCTATAACTTTGTGCTCTCTCTATCCCTAGTCATTTTCTCGCAACATCTTGTTTAATATCCTTATTAAACACAATTAACTTCTCTTTTCTATTACTAACCTTCTACATAGCCTCAGAGTAAAAGTTTTTCCCAGAATCAATAACCAAGATTTTCTAAGTTCTCAAAACTAGGTTGACCTCTGATATCCTCATTAGTTTTGAATACACCTATAAACTATCTCATAACCCCAAAATTTCTTTAAATGTAATTGTTTCCAGATTGGCAGTATACATCTCTTTATTCTATTCGAGACCTTTACCACATTTCTATCTCAAGTTTCCATATGGAACACTCCACATTTGATTTCCTTTAGATCATCATAAAATAACCAGTTACGTCTTCTCTGAGCTACATAATTTACGTCACTTCCTTAACATTTCTCAGGCAAAATGATATGAAGATTCAAGAGTTGTCAAGGTATAGCTGACAGAATTATATACGAGACAAGGAATTGATATAATCAGGACAGGTATATAAGACAAGGAATGATGGTAGTAAAAATATTGGCAGGAAAAGAATGATTATAGAATCTGTTCTGCTTATCTATTTAAAAGAGGGACCCATTTTTTTTTGAAACAAGAATTATAATACCAAATCCAAAATAAGGCCTAGCAAAATCATTGGTTTATTGTATTAAGAAGAAATAAATTTTTGTAAAAAGTTACACAAGGTTTATAAAAATAGCTAAAGCTACATCCTAAGTAAATAATGAGAAACAAAACAAAACAAAACAACAATAATTCCTTTTTTTTTTGAATGACTGAAACAAAAGTAGTAAAAATATGTTCGAAAATATTTAAGGTACAATATGATAATCATATGCGTCTATCCAAAATCAAGGTACTCTAAATCCTCGTCATACTAGTGAGCAAGGCTACGATAATCACAGAGTCCTTGACTTATGCACATACCTCTAGAATCATGGTATTTAACATTTTCGCGATGCCGCTAGCTTGGCTGCGAAAACCTTAAATTTCCACACCCGAGAAATATATCCAAAATCAGACTATATGTCCTCACCATGCTGGCTAATGTGACTATAGAAGACAAGATTTCCACAACTTAGATGACCTAGCCCATATAATTTCATCTTGCCAAAAATTAAATTAAATCAACAATGAATACCAAAAAAAATCAAATTTATCAATGAACATCAAAATTCAGAAATGAACAAAATCCTTCAAATCATATAACTACAAACTCGGATGCTATAACTAACATCAAGATTCAAATTTCAATAATCTTCATCAAAATCAATAAATACAAACTCAAATTCAATAATAATCCATCAAAATCAAATTCAATAGCAGAAAGTAAAGATAAATCAAATCAAGGAAAAAGAAAAGGGTTTTCAAATCGGAGTTAAACAAAATTCTCAAGGGTCGTCCCAGGAATCTCTCAAGGGTTCCTATTTGTGATTGAGTACCTTCAAAATATATCCTAATCCTACTGCAGGCTGTAGTGGTACTCTAGTTCGAATACCACTACACAAACTCGACCTGCATAGGCCACCACTAAAAACGTGTCACGACCCGCACCCATCGTGAGGGTACGAGTACGTAACAACGCCTAGCCTACGCCGCAGTGTCGGCAGTAGAACGCTGTTCTAGGTCATGAACTATAACTAGCATAATATGAATACTCTCCATAAGGAGGCCAATATAGAGGTACAACTCAATCATAATCTAAGGTAGAATGATAAAGATAGATAAACATGAAATCCAAAAGAGATATAGGAGATAGAAGTCTAAGTGTCTAAGATACATAATCCCAGAAATACATCTCAAAACTCAAATACAGTAATCCACAAGTAAATACAACTCCAGACAAAATGAAATAACTATCTAAACAACATCTATTGTGTCTCCTCTAGGCTAGCAGGCAATCCCAGGCTATCTGTAAAATTTATCAACAGGTCCAATCAGGACAGGAGCAAGCACATTACATCTCAACAGTTCATAGCAGGTTAGAAAATATAATCATGCAGTAAAGTAAGATACATGATCTGAAGAAATACAGTATGTAAACAGAGAGAGAACTGTAATAGAAATATCTACTATAAATAGAGAACTAACAGTGGCTAGTGATATAGAGTACAAGATAGCACATGTGAACGAGACAGATTTGTACATGATCTACACTAAAGAGTTGTACATGATCTACACTACTATGGAATTGTTCACATGACTACTAGCACTCCCCCGTTTCCCCAATCAATACACAAGGATCTAAACAGGTTATGTTATTGTACATGATATCATATGGGGCCCTTAAAAGGGTACACATAATAGTATACATGAAGGCTCTGTGAACATGAGAGTACAAGATTCACAAGAGTGTACATGTATGGTGAAAGCACAGGAGTACATGATGAAAGTGAAACGCACATGACACAATGTACCCGATGCTCCCGAGGGGGATAACATCGCATGAAGAGATCCATATAGTACTAATCCGTGATAATGTCGTGACAGCATCAAGTATAGTAATCTAAAGCAGGAATATAATTCTAAGCAGGATATGAAATGATCAGAGAATGTACTCGCCTGATATCTGAATGTCCAAGATAAAGATACTGTCCGAGGAGAGGTGTTTGGCTCCTAATTAGAACAGCACAAGTCACAACATGTCCAGAAGGGTAATATAAAGCACTACAATGCATTCTATATGAATCTAGGTCAAACTAGGCCAAAGTCAACCCTTGGTCAACTCTGGTCAACTGCACTAGTCAAACTAGGTCAAACTAGGTCATGTCCTAACCCAGCAAGTCTTACTAGGCCTAACCAAGACTTATCCTAGCAAGCACACATCAATACAAGGCTATACAAGCCAACATACACCTAACTCTATATAGCATGCAATTATTCAATACTCAAATAGGCAAGAATTCACATTGGATATACACTAGGTAATCTATTACTTTAAACTATATATGTCTACACATATATACACATACATATATTGGTATTCAACATTAGGTCTATAATCATGGCATTTCAAATGGTTATATAAACTTATATATTACAACACAATATGCTAACATATATATAATATAGATACATAGCTAAGTTAACTATATTCATAAATACTTATTTAAGAGGCTATGTGTGTGTATGTGAACATGGCAAAGGGGCAAGTGAGGGTTAAATGGGCATACATAGTGTATACATATCAGAGAGTGTCAAAGTGTAAGTGAACAATGTGTCAAGTGTGATAGTGTCAACATAGTGTAAGGGGGTACATGAGGTAATATAGGATTTGTGTTAACATAGAACATTACATCTCATTAACTTGTATATTTTATACATTACATCTATTATTACATTACATTCATGCTTTCATTCATTCATCATTCATTTATTCTCTTGCACTACTATATGTACCATACATTACATACTATGGAACCTACATATTCATTACAAGTCATACTTATACATGCTTACATTAGATAGAATACTTATACTTCGTACATCATTTATTTAACCATTTACTCATGCTTGTATTCTCTATTTAGTTACATAATGTATATACATTAACATGGGTTAAAATCAAATAGAACATTATATTACACACAAGGGTGCACAAAATGCATATGCCGAATAGTAACTCCTACTAATAATCAATACTGTACCATCTCAGCATGAATTAAAATTTAGGATTAAAGTATGTTATAGATCTATGTGTTAGCTTTTCGAAACTTCAAACGGATCGCATTTTCGTTTCCGAAAACTCCCGAAATCACGAAAACATCGAGAACGCGTTTGTCTTTCGTACAGCTGACACTCAAATAATTCTCCAGAAAGTTACAGAAAGAATTAGGCCTATTAATACATGTTTTTGGAAATCTAACTTCAATACGCTTCTTTAAAAAAAACGGAAGATTAAACCGAGCTTTGAGCTAAAAGTTATGACATTTCTAAGTTAGGGCTGAAATTAAAAACGTGGATAAAAATCATGACGGATTTAGATAGTTTGAGCCAAAAGAATACACAATATATATCCTAATTATCCACAACAATAATAGCAATAATAATATGAGGAACCACACTCACAAACTTGATTATATAATCATCATGAACCATTTATTACATATATAAATATAGATACACTTTCATTACAATATATATATATATATATATATATATATATATATATATATATATTTATATATATATATATATATATATATATATATATATATATATATATATATATATATATGTAACATGAACACATCCACAACACAAAGGACACTCCTATGACCTCCAAATGGACACAAAATGGACACAAATGGAGATACAACCATGGGGGTCATTCCTATGGGTTCAAAATAGACCTATATGCATGAGAAAATAAAAAGGAGAAGGGATTTATACCTCCCGGTAGATCGAATCGAAGAAAAACCTTCCCGGAGCGACACCGACACGTAGAGATTCCAAAAGGACACGAACGTGCTCCGAATCCTCCCAAACTTGGGTAGCTTCCTCCTTGGCTAGAATGGAGAAGGAAAGAAGAAGATTTGGTGGTGAAATGAAAGGATTTGGTGGAGAAATTGCTAGGGATTGCTCTCTAGGAATTTGGAGAAGAACAAGAGAGAGAAAAATAGATGGATAATGACAAATGGGAGGCTCAACCCTATCCTTATTGTGGCTGGCCATAAAGGTGGTTTTGTCCTATTAGGAAAAGTCCAAAAGCCCCTACTAACCTATTCTATGAGTATTAGGAAAGGGCTAATTGGTTGGGGCTAAATTAGTTATTCTAAAGTCTCTAATCACACTAACCTTATCCATAATAATTAGTCTAACCTCTAACTAAAATATTTCTATCATGTGGACTAAAATTAATATCATGTGGGCCATGCCTAACTAGTGTGTGGGTTCCACTAGAGTCAAACTACCCCCGGGTCCCCGTTTCAAGTCGGATTGAGTTGAAATTCGAACCCGACTCAAATAACCCCAAAACAATATCATAAATAATAAAATAATATCAAAATAATTCAAAGAGGTCAAATGCAAAAATATCTTTAGGCAAAAAATGATATTAAAATATCATAATCACATGGTTAGGCTCTAGTTCAAACAGTCTCTAGGGTTTCACTAGCAAAACGTCAAAACCACAAGTCATTGATTTAAATAATTTTAAAATAATTTAAAATTACCAAAAAATCATATCATGAATTAAATATTATTATTAAAATAATTATAAACACAAAATTTCAAAATTACCCTCATTTGGGAAACTGGGTGCTACAAATCCTCTCGTTTTTCCCTCGTTAAACCCCCCCCCTCCCGGCCTCCCGACGATTTGGGGGGTTAAAACATGACAAAAGAATGCTAAACAAACCTCCACTTAGCCCTCTATGACTCTCCCTACCAAACTCGCACCCTCAAACCAAGCAGAATTTTTTTCCCTCACGTAAATCTCTTAACCCTCAATCCAGGTACACCCTTAAAGTATTTATTATTATATAGTGATGACATTTATAGGTGGTTAATTTTAAGCTTTTGAGCTTAATTTACTACTTAGCTTGTAAATGCACAAAAAAAATCATTGTAACCTTCAACAATATAGTTATTATAAAATACATTCAAATAATCCTAATATCTTCTTATTTCCCTTTTTTTAATTTTTGGAGACAAATTTTTTTAATAATTTATAAACTTCCCAAACTATAAAATAATTTCTTGTGCCTAAAGTCGATATTTGGCTTAAAATTTAACAACTAAATAATTTTCGGTGCCAAAAAAACTAGTTTTCAAATTATTAAATAATTTTTGATTTTATTGATGTTTAAGGATGAATTTGAGGATGAAACAGTTTTCTATTGTGTTGATAGAAGTATTTGAGAGTTAACTTATTATTTTATTTGTACTAGAAAATTTGTGTCCAAAATAGCATCATAGTATTTAAGGGTAAAATAGTCAATTAATACATTTATAATATGTCATGAACCGCTCCCGAATAATCGGATATGAATCGAACTACGTCCGACCTACGCTGTTGTGGACAAAGGTAGTCAGCCGTCTAAACATCAGAAATCATCAAAAAAATAGATCGATCTACTCATCACAGCTCTATCATGTACGTACCGTGTCAAGCAATCACCACAGCAGTCTATTATCTTTATTACAAGTCCTTCTACAAGTGATATCCGAAAACAAATCCGCTAAATAAGAAAGACAACACTATACAACCTCAAATCTCAATACAATCGATCACATGAAGTAAGCTATACAAGAGAATTTAAATCTCCTCTGGTACGGGCAGCGGGTCCTGAATGTCCTCCAGGATAGCCTCAAGTATTTGGTCCTCCTGTGGACCATAGTATGCATGGTAATCTGTATCATCCTCACATGTATATGATCCAGTCAGGAAAGGAGCAACGTAACATACAACTCAACAATACTCAACAACATGATGCAATAATTTAGTAAATGATAACTATAAATAACAAGTGAAATAAGAAATTTACCTGGCTACATACACTAGCTACGTGTGGCACGAGCAATCAAATCACTAATAAGCATGTAGGGACTAATCATGGATAAGGTATATCATGAAGCAATATGCTAGCAATCCCGTATAAATTGGACATAGGGTATGTCTTTTGACAATGCTAGCAGTCATGAAAATGTCTAAGACTAGATAAACTACATGCTACATGAGTGTTCTCCCTCCCGACACGACATGACACGATAAAAACATGTGACACATGTGCAAACTATGAAATGCAATATTGCAAAGTAAAATTGAGCAGTATATACTTGTCTTTACCGAAAATAGAAGATGTCTCTAAGTCACCTATAAAATAATAGATAAGTATTAGGCTCTAACCTAAAATAAATCATAAGCTAATAGACCTGGAACCTTCACTAGTGTGGACTCTAATTAATTTTTAATTACTAATAAACTAACTAATTCTTAGAATTTTAAGTTACTAACTTAATTAACAAATTATTTAACTAATTAACTAACAATTTAATAACTAGCTAACTTATTAGCAATAATTAACTAATTCCAAACGACTTAATTAAGCTGTTAACCCAATCCAATCCCTGCTTGGTCCACATGCTCAGAATCAGATCCAATTTCTAGTCCAACCCAAAGCATGTACCACCAGTTCTTAACCTCTAGCTGGGTTCAACCAAACCAAGAACATATCTATATTTTGTAAAAAAAAGAGAAATATTGATAATTTATAGTACATGTAAAGGAGAAGTTGGATAATAAACTCCAAATAAAATGCATATAATGTTGTAAAAAAATTTAAAATTTTAAAAATTGAAGTAACAATTATCCAATTACTCTCAACTAATTGGTAATCACTACTTGGATTTATAGAATTAAGTGTGTAATAACATCTTTATATTAAATACACGATTTCGACATTAAATAGGTAAATTTTCATTTGTTTGGTATATCCGTAACAAATCTCCTAAATGTAAAAACATATTATGCACATAAACTTTTTAACTCTTATTATTTGTTTGGTAAAATGTTCAGATTAATTAGACATGTTTTAATATCTTTTAAATACAAGTGAAAATATTGAAGGCATTCTTGTACAATTAAAGTTCGAATATGACAAGCACATCTTATATGAAAAAAAAAATCATCCTTCTAGTATATGCAGAAGTTGGATTTCTAAAATATTAAGACATGAAGTATTATTAGTAACATTATAAAAAGAAATTGAATTTTTTATTATGATTTACATTCATGTAAGACTTATAAGATGGCTCCACTAACTCACTTCCAGTATAAGACATTCTAATGGTCTTAAATAAAGAATTTGGTTTATGTAGAAGCCATTTTGTATTAAATAATATGTCCTAACACAAATAAAAGAATAATTTTGTTTACTAGTACATATGTCTGAAGTTAAGAAAAATATACTAGTTTGTTTGATTTGTTTATTTTTTTAAATAGTTTAAAAGCTTCTATTCTATTAGTAGATCTAGAAACTTTCGCAAAATAAGGATTTAATGTGCTAGTTGCATAATCATAATAATCTTGACCCTCACCAAATATAAATATGTTTTTTTACAAATACTATATTTTGTTAAATTAGATTTGTTAAGAGCATTTAATAATTAGATGTTCCTAATGAACCAATAGAAGGATTGATACTTAATTGTGTTTGTCTAGCAACAATTGTGTCCTTATCATAAAATGTCTTTAATTTGTGCCATCATTTTTTTCTATGTAAACATTTTTTTTGCAATTATTTCAATATGCAACCTTTAAGTATTAGTCTTTGTGTAACACGATAAAAGATTTCATCCCCTTTATCATTTGCGACACATACTTTAGTAAAATTATTATAAACACAATAAGTACTATGAATTTTGTTTTAATTGGAACAAAACTATTAAATGGAACATAATTATTAATACTTTATTTCAAGAGAAGACAATTGTCTCTGTGGTTCTTTGCTTCCTATATAAGGAACATAATAAGTACTATGGAAATTACTATAAACATCGCATCATCGATCGTAAAGACTGGTAAAACTTTGGTTAGAACCATATTACCAGTAGGATACATACTATACTTCTTTAACATATTTTTCTAATAAAAAATTAAACAATTTATAATAGCAAAAATAAATACTTATATTATATAATCGAACTTAAATATTTAAACCTCGACTTGAATGAATCAATCCCTATTTATAGGAATTTCAAGTACCAAATGACCACAAATATCTTTGTAATATGGTTGTTATGGGAGTATTTTTTTTATTGAAATAACCACAACATCCCTAAATAACATCCATAAACATCTAATTATAGGGATTTTTGGTTTTTTAAAAAAATCTTTCAAATGACCATATTACCCCTACAATATGGTTGTGAGGGGATATTGACGAAAGGGTGTTGTTGCTTGGCCTACTTGTGGGCTGGCTCGCAGCCAGCTGGCGGCCTCCTATTGGCAGGTCAACCGACTGGGACCAATGCCTATAGGGGGGCCAATGGTTGATCCGCTTGTGGGCCATATATCATTTCCCTTGACGAAATTCTCCCCTACCCAAAGTCATGTAAAGTTAATACGGGTAATAAAATGGTAAAAAAAATCCACATGCTAGGGAGGTGGTGGGACCCATAGGGGGAGATAATCGGCGAACCATATTACCAAAATACACCCTCTCTAATGATTGTCGAATTAGCCTGGAGTAATTTTTGAAATACTCCCCTAATATACCAAAGTTGGGTCATATGAACTATATCAGTATGCTCCTTTTTTAATACCTCCAAAGCTCGTCTTTTCCACTAAATCAGTCGGCTCCTTTTTTAAGTTGTCGAACATGAATCTTTGTTGGATAACTTTACCTTTATCTTCAAAATTCTATAAATAAAATAAAACAAAATTAAAAGTTACCGACCTCCGGAAAAGTCGTGCACGTAGCACTGTCCAAAGAGTTAATCCGGGTCTATGTGCAGACTTTTTCGAATGCTCATAGTGGTAAAATCTTTGCTCTACCGCTATCCCATCGTCGCACATAACTCGGGAAGAGTAACCCGAACTTCGCTTTGCCCAAAAAATTAAAAGAAGGGCAATTTGAAAATTGGGAAGAAAAATGATATATAGAAACAAATTTTCTTCTAGGAATAAGCTTAGAGAAGTTAGTATGAGAAGAAGATGGTGTGAAGCTTTGATGGTGATAGGTTTGGCTTGGGTGCGTAAGAACTGAACTATGTAGGAGAATGGAGAAAGAAGACTTTGGTTCTCTACCACCTATTTTCTTCTCATTTACCTTTGTCAAACATATATATAGAGAACCCATACCCAAAGCCAACAAATAAAAGACCATATAAAGGATTTAATATTAATCAATGGCTTAATAATACCATATAATAACCAGCCAACAAAACATCCATTAAGGCATTAAAAACATTCATTTGGAATGAATCAAGATGATACATGTAGAAAAGTTTTGGTAAGTTGTGAATGAGGAGCAAATATTAAGGTGTGGTGAATAAATATGAGGAGTCAATGGAATTCAAAGGAAATTAAGGGGTGGTATTGAAGCCTTTAAGAAATTGATTAGAAAATAAATTTTGGAGGTTGGCTTTTTTCCACCAAGAATTACAACAATCCCCCCAAAAAAACCAAGTTCTGAAATATCAGAGATGATAATTAAAAGAATAAGAGTTGAGAATTCTGGACAATTATATACTATGCATAGATGAGATAGACTACAGCCTTGAATCTCACGTAGTGACTATTTTCTTTATCTGAAGAAGTGCTTGATGGACTATGCCTTGAATTAGACTTCTTGAACCAGATTATGAGAATATCACACATAGTACGCTAGAGGTTCGTGGGTCTATCAGGTGGTACTTTTGATTGGCCATGAGCACATTTTCATATTCATGAGAGTTGTCTAGGATCGTCCTGTCCTATAGTCACGGTCTTCACGACCTCTCATATAGGTAAGTTCTTAAGGGTTGGTGATGGAAATCAACCCTGCATATCCTGCTTGGAATTATTAAGAGTTAAAACTCATCCTAACCACATCACATCAAAAAACTGTCACCAAGGGATGGAGTACCCATGTACAACATTGTACAGCCTCTTGGGCATTAGTTTAAAAGAATTTAATCTCAAATGTCAGTGTTCCATAATAGTCACCTAAGTCTAGCTTGTTTTTACCCGTTGAACCGGCTTCTTGGGATCTCCAGTCAGACTTGGTTGGGTTGCCACTGCTGGTGACTTATTTATGGGCTTAACCCCATCCTCCTCGATGATTCTAGGATTAATATCCTAGATAAACTCTTCGTCAAGAGTAAACAGACTCTTCATCAAGAGATCAGTAAAGTTCTTTTATGACTTTTATAGTCAAGAACCATATTTTTGCCTTTTAGGCTCTTTTAATATTTTAAAATGCAGCTGCATGTATCTGTTCATCTTAGAATTCACAAGATAATGCTTTTAGCATAATTTTGTAAAATAAATGACAGGTACAGAAATATGTAGATGATGTAAGGTATAAAATATCTGGGATAATGGCTTCAGTACAAGATGTGACTGAAGATAATATTTCAGAGTATATAATACTCTTAGCTATGATAGATTTGTTACATAAACCTCATGAGGTGACAACTCCTCATAGAGTAAAACATATATATATATATATATATATATATATATATATATATATATATATATATATATATATATATATATATATATATATGGATTAGATGTCATATGAGTCAATAACCCAATTTGTAATTTCAATGACCTTCTATGTCATAAGAGTATCTAATATGATACATTTATAGTCTAGAATACCTTTAAAATATTATTTCTAATATAGAACAGAATAACTGGTTTGAGTGAGTTAGTTACTTCCTAAATCAGATTTGATGACATCATAATTATTTGACAAATGTGTGGTTTCACTAATTGCTGATACGAACCTTAGGATAGTGAGTCAAAACTTATCCGACTCTACCACCCTTTAAAGTAAGATACGGCTTTTAGCCTCGGCTCTAAAGATTTATCTTTACAAGCCATGTTTACAAAGAATGATAGTCTAAAGTATTAGAATAGTAGTTTAAGTGATTTTTGCTAATTGATCTTATGAAATCTTTGGTTTATCAAGTTTTGATCAAATTTGGTTAGTTGTAGGGGCCGGTTCCCAGCTAGCGGAAGTCCACAGGGAGACGATTAAGTACCGTGTCGCTTAGATCTATTTACGTCCGGTTGACAGAAGGACCCTTTCGGCTTGTACCCAAAATAATCTCAAATTTTAAAACTTTAGAATTAAAGGAATTTACAATTTTACTAACTATTTTCTTGTGGCTAAATTATTTGAATGAATCAAAAGAATTATAGCGTCACAAAATATAAGCAAAAACAAAGTTTGTCTAAATATTGTGACAGAATAATATTGTGATTTCTTTCTGACTAAAAATTCTAATATTATGATAATATAGTCATTTAAGGTTCAAACATGTAAACCGATCAAGAAAAAAATATTATCCATTATCTCCATATTCTATATATAGAAATAAGAATAATGGGTCATAGACTTCATATATTTTTCTAACTAAACTTAGTAATCAAAATAAATAGAATATGTGAATTGTAAATGTGAAAAATTACCTTTCCACGTGATCGGAACAATTTTGTACTTCTTGATTTCGGCTTAGTAATAGTACTTCAGAAAAAATATTATTTTGTACATTATTTTTAGATAATTCTATTATTCTCACTAACCATCCATTAGTATCGAATAATTTAGAAAATGAAATTTATAATCATCTAGCTTAGAATAATAGAACAGAGAACTTTTGTATTACTTACCTTCATACTTAGCATGTTTGTGTCTTTCCTAACAAGTCACAGTCTCTAATGTTTCTGACTTGGAGAGAGAACACTAGAAATATCATGTTAAGAATAAGAGAGTACACAAATAAATTGTATTACCGTCATCGTTAACTTGTTTCTCCTTTCATATAAACATTTCAATGATTGTGCCTTCAAGAAAATAGATGTTACTTTGCATATTAACAAAAATGTAATTGAACCAATACCGGCCCAAACTTGTTCATTCTGGCATAACAATGCATTCTGACACAATAATATAATTTGCTATGAATTTTAAGAGTTGAAATAATTTCAACAATATTTTTCCTTAGATCTATATAGCTCACTTTATCAGCCTTGACTACTGATTAAGTAGCATAAATGAAATATGCACCACTTATTCTCCTACATGTCGAAAGATAATTGTCCATCATGCTGGAGACTTAAAACAATTTCAATCATGCAAGTTTTTTGTAAAAAAGACAACATATTATATTTATATGATTAATATAATACACGATAATATGCTAAAAATTACCACACATTTTATCAATAATTTAGCGGAAGATCAATGAATGTCTAACAATAGAATGGCTTAGCAATTTTACAGCTATTGGCCTTTATAAACTCTTCAATAAATTTCCACCAAAGTTTATATTTTATAAGAAAATAATATGGCATTTTGACATTGAGATCTTTGAACAAGAATGAAAAACACACTCCCAAGCTAATGTTGCTCTATACTATCAAGAGGCTATATAAAAAAAATACTCATGACCAAGACAACCTACAGAAATGTATGTAACAATAAAAATCTATATCTTACTAGACATTAACATTATTAATTAAAGTAAAAGTAAAATAAAATAAAAATAAAGTTGTACACTATATACGAATAAGAATGGAACAAAGATTAACATCTTTATAAGAGAAACTCAGTTCATTTCATTATATATACAAAAATGCAGGTGGCAAGCTGACTCCTGACAGAGTCAAATATTGATCACATTAAACAATTATCACGTAGAAGCATTGAAAAGTCGATTCATATATTAACTATTATGTCAAACAAGTGTCTATGAGTATCACATTCCTTTTGAGTAGCCTATGGAAAGTGGAGAAGGCTTTTCACCTTTTCATTCAAATTAAGGAACATAAGAAAAAGGCACAAAAAACAAACACGATCAAACCATGACAAAGCACAATTATCTAGACAGTACTTCTTAAGTTGAGAGTAGAAATCCAAGTCCAGAAGCATTGAATAGATTTTTAGACATTTCACTAGTTTACGCTAAGAAGACATATATACACAATTGACAACAAATAGCAATCACATTGTTCTTGGATATTAGTATTAGATTATATTTGTAACTAATGTAATATGGCCCATAAAGCCCACTCGTGTAGACACTATATATATATTATAAATTGTCTCATCAATGAAAACAAGGATTATTATTCCCTACATGGTATCAGAGCCTCCAGAAAAACCCTAGCCGTACGCGCTCACCCCCGCCGCTCGACAACCTCAGATTCCAGGGACAAATCAGGTATGATCTGTACTCATTGCAAGAAAACAGGTCATCATGTTGCAACTTGCTTTGCCAAGATTGGCTATCCAGAGTGGTGGGAGACTCGTCCTCGGCGTGAGGACGGACGTGGTGCTGGCGGTGGTAAAGGCCCGGCACCACAGCAGAGACGTGATGGGGGACGCGGTACTGGTGGCGCAGGGGTTGTTCATCATGTCGTCACTGCTGGTCATGGTGTCCCTGCTGGTCTTGCTGGGAGTTCGGCAAATATGATGCATGGAGGTTATCCTTCACCACTCCCAAGTGAACAATGGCAGAAACCGATGAGCTTGCTGGGTAACGACAATCCTTCCAAACCTGGTTCTTCAAACTCTGATCGCCTGATGGTTAAGAATTCTTCTGTCACTTGGATATTCGATACTGGGGCTACTCTTCATGCGACAAGCTCTCATGACTGTTTAGTTGATTGCTTTGAGGTCCCTGTCTGTCCTGTAATTTTGCCTGATAGGAGCACTATTGAGGCTGTTCTGAGAGGTAAAGTATTTTCGACTGCTTTATTGGTGTTGACGGATGTTCTTTATGTTCTGATATTGACTTGTAATTTGATCTCTGTCTCACAATTGATTGGTGCTAGAAATTGTGATATGTTATTTACTCCTGATTTGTGTTTTGTTCAGGACCGAAGTATGAGGATGGTGATTGGAGCAGGTGAACAAAGGGGTGGACTTTACTTCTTGGGGGAGGTTTCAGCTTCTTTGGCTTCGGTGATCCTGGCATACAAAGAGGGTGATTTCGAGGTTTGGCATAGTAGACTGGGGCATCCTTCAGATAAAGTAATGCAGACTTTACCTTTTCTCTCTGGTAGTGGTGTATTTTCTCATAAGGCTTGTGATATTTGTCATCATGCTAAACAGACTCGTGATGCCTTTCCTGATAGTAGTAGTCGTGCTTTGAGATGCTTTGAACTTATACACTGTGATCTGTGGGGACCGTATCGTGTTCCGTCATCTAATGTGGCACGATATTTTTTGACTTTGGTGGATGATTTTTCTAGAGTTGTTTGGGTTATTTTATTGACGGATAAGTGTGCTGTTTATTCTATGTTTCTTAAATTCATTGCTATGGTGAAGTGTTAGTTTGGGGCTGATATACGTCGTGTGCGGAGTGACAATGGCACTGAATTTAATTGGTTACGAGATTATTTTTTTATCTCAAGGTATATTGTTCCAAACATCCTGTGTCGGGACACCTCAACAGAATGGAAGGGTGGAAAGAAAACATCGATATATTTTAAATGTGGCCAGTGCATTGAGATTTCAGGGTTCTCTTTCCGTAGATTTTTGGAGGGAATGTGTTCTGGGTGCATGTTATTTGATAAATAGAACACCTTCTAGTATCTTGCATTTTAAGTCTCCTTATGAAATTTTATATGGTTCAGCTCCTTCGTATGATCATCTACGTATTTTTGGGTGTCTGTGCTATGCGTATGATTTGAAATCCCAACATGATAAATTTGCTAGCAGGAGTAAAAAATGTATCTTTGTTGGGTATCCACTCGATAAAAAGGGATGGAAACTGTATGATTTGGAGACTGGTGAATTTTTTGTGTCCCGCGATGTTACTTTTTATGAAAAAGAATTTCCTAGGTGTGGCTCTGCTAGCGAGATGTCTTCTGCGACATGCCATACATCTGTTGAGATGCCGGGAGACGATATAGAGGCTTTTGGGATGGTGCCGGCTACGGTTGCTGAGGCCAGAGTGGTTGCTGGCGGCTCGGTACCGAGTGACGAGGATGCACAGGTAGCTGCAGAAGTATTAACAGGAGAGTCCGCTGGGGGTGATGCGGATACTACTGATGATACAGGGGATACAGTGTTGCCAGAGGTGTCCGACGAGGTAGTATTGGGAAGAGGAATGAGAAAGAAATCGCAGCCAGTACGATTACAGGATTTTGTGACGAATGTTGTTCGAAGTAAAAGTTCTCCCTTCACCACAGTTCATCTGTTCCCATCACTTCCTCAGGTACTTCATATCCTCTAACACAATTTCTAAGTTATGACATATTTACTGCTGGACACAAATATTTTCTTACAGCTGTCACTGCAGGTGTTGAGCCTACTTCATATCGCCAGGCCTCGCGAGATTCTGTCACGATCCGTACCCGCTTTTCGGATACGAAGCGTGTCCAAGTCCAGCCTACGCCGTAGTGTCGACGGTAAAATGTTGTCTATACTCACAAGTCACGGCAAACTAGAATCACAGGAAATCTATATCTCATCCACGGAATAATCAAGACACAAACGTGATCAGTGAATATCCATGTAACTAAGCAATAATGAATATAAACTGAATGTATCCAAAATCAATGTCACGTCCGATGGACACAAATCCATTACCAGTAGACGAAAAAAAAGAAAAATACAAGAAATGAACCAACTGAGTACAACCTGCTAACCAAGTAACCTCAACTGCAAGCGCGTGATCTGAAGCTAACTCAATCCACTCGTCTGCTCCTGACTCAAACTCGACTAACCTGAGGAGATCATCAGGTCCTCAGAGGGCATAGCAAGATACATAATATACATGCCTATCTAATAGTTTTATCATGCACAAGAAATAAACAAGAAAGAACAAGAACAATACAAAAGACTACGAACACGAACACACGAACACTAGAACAACTACGTATAAATGAACTGCCGGATGAACGATACACAAGATCAATGGAAGAACCAAACCCTCTGTTTGCAAAAACAAAAGTATGAAGAACTTTATTGATACAAACTTTATAAAAGATTACAATTTGAATTCTGGGAATGGTACAACTTTAGGAATCCAATCTAGATGACGATTGCTTTATCCCTTGGACGATGTGAACTCTGAAGACGAAGCCTCTGAAGTTGAAAACAACTCTGGAATTGAAGGCAAAAAAGCCTCTGAAGTCGAAGGCAAAAGCCTCGGAAGAATGCAGCAGCACTTGGGCAAGAACTCCTGAACTCTCTGATCTCTGAAGTCTGATGTGTGATCCCCTTGAATGGAGACTTGAAACTCTATTTATAGAGTTTTGAGAAATAACTAACTTTTAGTTATTCTGGACTGCGCATGATGGATTGTGCAGCAAATGGTTTGCGCAGCAATGGACTGCGCAGGCAGTTACTGTATCATGGGTTAACTGTCTTAGACACATGGCATCATTTGATTGAAATGCGCATGATCATACATAGGCAGTTGCCACGAAATGAGCAATTGATAGCATGAATGCCACGTGTACTTTATCAGTTGTGTTGATAAAATGCGCAACTTGAATTGCGCTGACATTGGATTGCGCCAACTTGGACCGCGCAGGCTTTTGTTTACGCAGGATTAGACTACGCAGGAAATGGATCGCACTGCCAGCTGTCAGCCGTCCTCGAGCGTTGTGTGGCACAATAAACGAACAGCCTCCTCGATATCCGTGCTATCAGTTATCAGAGATTTGATTTGGTTGTCAGGTAATGATGACTCTTGCCACGTCAGCCTTGCGCAATCGAATGTGTGCGCAGTCTGGCATGCGCAATATGAGAGCTGCGCAATCCATTGTCTGCACAGTTCACTTGGATGATGTATATCTTGATTCTTTGACTTTGTTAATTGATGCAACTTGATTTTTTAGGACCTACAAGACCCCCTTTAAAGTTTTCGAAATTTGATATTATTCAAAGTTTCAAAATACTTTGAATTATAAAATTTAAATCAAGTTGCGCATGATGGTGAGCTGTCTGCGCAATCGGAGAGCCTCAATTTCAGGCGCAATCTGAGGTAGCCGTTTCATATTTCGAAAACTATAAATAGTCTCTTCAAATTTAGAAATATTTTTTACTTGCATTCACTTGTGCTTTTGAGAGAGAAAAACTTCGAGCTCTTCGTTTTCAGCCCTCCCTTCCGACGACCAATGGCTCCTCGACGCTCCTCCACCGCCGCCGACAAGGGCAAGGCCCCGGCCGAGTCATCAGACAGAATTGCACGACGAGCTTCTCGTCATGAATCCGTATACCCCGCTCTGAGAGGTTGTTCAACCGATCGAAAACCCTTTTTAGGGTGATTCGACTTCTTTTGATCTTCGAAACTCATCTTTTTTTAGATATGAGTTCATATTGCGCCATCCCTTTTTAGGGTTTTGGTTGCATCAACTGTCAGTCTTCATTTTTATGAAGGCTGCATTCCTGCGCAATCTGTTGAATTGCGCTGACAGGAAGTCAGCACAATCGACTGATTTGCGCAGGAAGTCAGCGCAAACTGTTGCTTTGCGCATCCTGATGAGATGCGCAATCTGATGTTTGCATGATCTGAGCCAGCACAATCTAACGTTTGCGCAAGCTATGCCAGCGCAATCTGAGGATTTGTGCAATCTAATGTTTTGTGTAATCTGAAAACAGAATCTTTGAATTGACTTGTACTGATCTTTATCTGTTTTGATGCAGTTGAGACCAGAGAAGATCCAGATTATGAACATTTTGTAGGAACTCTCTCAGAGTCTGAGTATAAAGAGGATCTCTCCCATGTACATTATCTCAAGTATGATCTACCGGCCTCCCGTCAGGCGATTCTGATATCTCAAGACAATGAGGCTTTACTGTGTTTAATGAATGGACAGCCTTTGGAATCAGCAGACGTTGTTATTCATAAGAAACCTACATTCTTGTTTGGTGAGGCTTTTGAGAAAAGCTCACAACCAAGGCTGAGGATGGAGGAAAGAATAGTCCATCAAGAAGATAGGTCTTTCTTCATACCAGATATTGCTCGCTGTCTCCCTTTATCCCGGTATGCTTATGCGAGCTACCCAAGGAAGATGGATTGGAACATCACTCTTTTCCAAGATGCTCGTACAGGGAAAATTTTCGTGAAAAAGGGGTCGAATAAGAAGGATATGTTCTACAGCTCCTCTGATAGATACAGTGTCTTGTTGAGAGGCTTGAGACCTGGTTGCATTCCGCCAGAGAACTCCACTATGTTGATGCCTGTCAGAACACCGATATTTGCAAACGAATTTGCGAAAGCTGAAGGAAAGTACCCCGAACAAGATATCAAAATGATTGGATTGGTAAATCCAGATTACAGGAGATGGAATTGTATTGCCAATTGGATCCTGACAACTTTTGAAGACAAACTTCAACATATCAATCTGCACCAAGCAGTGCACGCCACTGTTTATGGTTTTGCACCCAATCCACACATGTTCTTGGCCTTGGCTGAAAGATACAATTATAGAACGGGAACTTTCATGACCCCTGGTGGAGAAATTGGGTTTGCACTCCACGAGATGAAATATATCTCGTACTTGCCAATGGCAGACGCTCCATATGAAGAGTTCGTTCCAACAAATGATGAGTTGGACAAACTTAGAAGGGAAAACGCAGCGATGGTAGCAGTATTTGAGGAACTGCTATGCCATTACAAAATATGCTTCCTGTTTTATAAGAGTGCTACAGCCAACACCTGTTATTCTTTAAAATGATTACCCTATCTGTTCCTTAACCATATAGAAGAGAAGAAGACTAAGGAAAACGACAAATGCTATCCCAGTTTCTTCAAACCTTTGAGTAATACAGAAGTTATGAAGCTGATGGATCAGAGTGGTAATTTTGATAAACAAGTAAAAGATGATTATAAATATCCTCCTTTGAAGACAGGGGACACTCTGGAGAGTTACTTGAGAATGGGCTATAGACCCATGCCAAAAGAAGCCCAACTGGCAGGGTTTCTGACATACTAGCTTCGGCGGTTTGTGGTTCCCGGATCCAGTGCTGTGGATCGCTTTCACCGCGGCATTCTTTTTGTCGCGGTCAAGTTAGTTTTTGGCTACAAGATGGACCTGTTATCAGCAATGACGTGCAAATTAAATGCCAGTCTTCGTTTGTATGTAGATTTGATGCTGAAAGTAAAAGGAGAGAAAGAGTTCCCTCGCCTAGAACTGCCATACACATATCTATTTGGATGGTTACTTCTCCACTATCCCACTTTAATGGACCCCGGGATGGGACCGGTTGATGGCAGCTTTCTACGAAGGTACTCTCAGGGTAAATGGAAGTACACTTCTTTGAGCGAGTGTAGATATGTTCTAAATCTGAATAGAGGATGAAACTTTTGTTGTGCTCCTCTCCCTGCTGGACATGATCAGATGCCCACAAACATGGTGGACTCAAAGATGCAGCCTCTAACCCGTGCAGCCTTTGAATGGTTGAAGACAATTCGACCATCTCATCTGGTGTACCGGTTCGAAGAGGAATGCTACTTAGAACTATATCTCCCCAGCCGATTTGCTCGGCAGTTTGGATATGATCAATTCCATGTGGGGAATGCAATCACCTGCCTCCAAGGCAAGGGTTATTTGATAGACGGGGCCCGAGCCTGGGCTTACTATAATGCCCGTGATACGAAAGCCACATTCTCGATGCCAACAAATAGCACTCTTGGTCCCCGGATGTTATTTACTTATTCAGTATTTTATACATCCGCGAATACTTTTGCTGAGAATTTTAACCTCTCAGACAGTTTCGCTTCCTCGACGAGACTGAAGAGAGGAAAAATTGCTATGTCAATCCCTATAAATGATGAGGTGCACGAGCCGGCAGATGCACCTTTAGAAGTCTCGAGGGATATTATATTCCCTCAAGAAGTAAACGCAGCAATGCGTATCTCTTTGAAAGTGGGTAGATCTCCTGCAAAAAGGAAAAGAAGAGAAGATCCTCCTGCCCCAGCAGCTAAGAAGAAGTTGATCCTGGATCACTCTTCTGAGAAGATCACTACCCGATCTCAGTCTCGGCAACTGGCCGAGTCAGCTCAACAAGAAGGGGCTTCAACACCAACCTCTATCCAAAAACAAGTTGAAACTATCAATATAGAGAGTCCTGAGAGGCCATTAAAAAGAAAGAAGATGGCCCATAGAAGGAATCGGGCCTTGTCTTCAATGGTGATGAATGCTGCAGCTGGGTTAATTTTGCCCTCTTCTACTCCTGCTTCAGAGCCTAGGAATAAAACTCCTAGTCCTGAACATAGAGAGGAGGTTGAGCAAAGGACAGATCCTGCTCCGGAAATTGAGGCCGAAGAGCCTAAAGGAAATACTGTGGAGGAAGCGAGGGAAGAGCAATTACAGCTTATTGAACTTTCGCCTACTCCGAGACCCCTTCGCGAAGAAGAAGATCGCGAAGTTATTGCAGCTTTAGAAGATTGTCTCTACAGTCCTCTGGGTGACTATGGTGACCAAGCCGCGACTACCAGCGAGAAGGCACCAGAAGAAGACGAGGATGAGGAGAGCTCTTCATCTGAAAATGTTGATGACTACATGCAAGATCTAGAAGATGATGAAGTGCACGCATCTCCTGCTACTGTCAATGATGTAAATGATGAGAATGTTAAAATCCTAGAGGATGCTGCTGAGACTTTAAATCCTGAAAAGGATGTTGTGAGACTCGTCTCACAGTATCGGTATTTATATACGGATACGTATTTTGTAGTGTATTTCGTATTTTCTTGATTTTCGTAATGCCTTAAAATTTTTCCTAAACTTATAGATTTTCTTCTTGGCCGGCATACCGCCAGTATACCGGAGTATACCGACGGCATATCATCCAGACAGATTTTTCACATTTTAGATATTTTCGATTTCAGATATTTTCATGAATAGTGTTTCGGATATTTTTGTGAATAGTATTTATATATTTTCGTGAATAGTACTTAGATATTTTTGTGAATAGTGTAGATGCACTCTATTATCCAATGGACAATTGGTTTTGTTTGAATGGCCATGATTGACCAAGATTTTCACATGGATCATGATCCAACGGCTAAGATTAATTCCCCCTTCTATATATACCATTTCACTTTCTCTCTCCTCTCTCTTTTCATTCTCTTCACTCTCTTTTCGTTTCTTCTTCCCTTCTCTCCCCCTTGGAGCTTGCCAAGAGCTTGGCCTTGAGGCCTAGAGTGTGGTTTCGTACCCCTCTTGGTGGTGGAGTAGAAGATTAGACTTGGAGCTTAACCTAGGCAAGTACATCTTGCCAAATCTTGAACAAAAATGTTTTTGTTGTCATTTTATTTCCCTTTGTAGTAAATACTTAGAATTGCTCTAAACTCATTTTGTAAAATTTGTTTTTTCTTATGATTCTCGTGTATATGCATGTTTTCAAAACTTGTTTAAGCAAGGTTTTGATTTTCTATGAAAACCCGATATTGACTTAGTAGAAAACTTGGTATCAAGAGTGATACTAGTGTTACCATCATGGATCTTGGTCACATGTACATATATGAGGTCCTTACCTAGTTAGTATACATGGATTTTGAGTTTGGTGGCAATCGGAACCCGTTTCGGTGCCCCGAAAACCTATTTTTGGAAGTATTTCGAGATATTGATCTATCAAATCTTTGAATTTGTGAAATCTAATAGTTCCATGTTGTAGGAAATTCAATTCTATTCAATTTTGACTTTTGAAAGTCCGAATTTTGATTTAAAACGAAATTTTTATGGCCGAAACAAGTTTTAGCAAAAATCTGGATTTTGTTGCTGTTTGAAAAAATGGTATACCGCCGGTATGCCGCAGTATACCGCCGGTATGCCATTTTTGGCACCAGAAACTTACTGTCTTTAGTCTGGTATACCGCCGGTATACCGCAGTATACCGCCGGTATGCCGTTTTATGCTGTTTTAGTCCATTTTTGCCCGTTTTCGCCCGTTTTTGTCTATTTTTGATATTTTCTTCGACTATAATGATTTCTTAACATGATAAGATGATCTTGCTTAGTTAGAGAATGATTGTACACCCTATATAGACTTGATACTAGCACACGTTCAATTATTTTCTATGAAATGTACTTAACTTTAATTATTGTTTCCCACATGCCATGATATGTCTTTTGATAGATTCTTTCTTACAAGCTATGATAATTGTTGCCATGTCTTTCTTGCTTACTAGATAGTGGCCCGTCATGACGCACTCATGATACATGTCCTTCCTTGCTTACATGATATTGGCCTGTCATGGCGCACTCTTAATTCTAGTACATGTCTAGCTCCTTAATAGTGGCTCGTCGTAGCGCACTCTTGTCTTGATATTGTCATGTCTTGTTGTGGCTTGTTGTAGTGCACAATCTTGCTTGTCTTGTCCAGTCTTGTATGTCTCATATCTGGGATGGATTCTGCGGAATGCCACACCCGGAATCCAACAAGAAAATGTTAAGGACTAAACAACTAGCTTGAATACTTAGATCATTGAGAATTTTCCAGTTACCTGTTGCCCCTTTGGTCTTGGCATTATATATATATATATATATATATATATATATATATATATATATATATATATATATATATATATATATATGGGATTTGGAGCTATCTGTCATGATGAGCACTCTTCCAGCACACCGTCGAGTGGGACACCTCTTTAGGACACATGTATCTTACTGCAGTGTGTCTGCTATACTTTTTTTCTTTTGGCTTGGACCACTCAGGTAGTAGCAGGCAGGTGCTGGACTTGGAATTCTCAGACTTGTATTTGTTAGTAATTAGGATTGTGACAACCCTAGTTAGCTAAAGTATCAAGCCGTAATCATTGCTTGGCCGTAATTGATGGATGGAGTCCATTCTTGTCTAGTCTAGTCTTGCTCCAGTTTATCTTATTGTAGTACTTAGCTTCCTGTCATTCCTCACATGCTATGCTTTCCACTACATGCTCGGCTTCATCACATGCTCACATGCTCCTGTTACATAACATGCTCACATGTCCCGACTACTTAACATGCTCACATGTCTAGTTTATCTTTCATGTTCACATGTTTCCTTTTCCTTACATGTACACAGTTTACATTCTGTCACATGTCCTTTACCTTATGCTACATGTTGCTTTACTCATTGTCTTTCCTATTCTCGGGATAAGTGCATTGGTAGCGCACGAGTCTCGATTTGCTTTTACTTATTTATGTCTCTATCCGTTGCTATGAATTGCATGCTGGTTTTAGTTCATAAGTTTGGCTTCCTTTGTGGTACTTGCTATTGGGGTTCTGACCCCACTGGTTTTGCATTGACCAGATCTAGTTGAGGAGCCCGAGGATCTTTCGGACCTTCCTCTCGATGGTGACCACCCGGAGCACCAGGGGACTTGAGTGGGTGTTCTTTCTCTTAACCACTCTCTTCTGTACATATTCTTTTGAGGCGTTTAGCCACCGAGCACGTGTTTAGCTCGTGTTTTGGACTTGACATTTGGCCTACGGGCTTAGACATGATGTTATATTTCTAGACTGCAGCTAGAGCTGATCATGTATTACTTAGTCTTGCTAGTTCTTTATTTTGTATTACTAGCTTCATGATCATCTATATATTATGGTTTGGGACGCTTTACTGTTTTATATGTATGATGATCATATTCTTGTACCTTACTTCTTGTCTGAGACTGAGATATCTAGGATCATGTGACCTAGGATTGACTGTTGGTTTGTAGCAGTGACCCCCATCTATACAGCTTATACGTTGTTTCGGAGTACTGGAGTACTTTGCTATACGTAGCTGGCCTTGTCCGTCCCTACTTGCCAGTATTCTGGTTCTGGGGCGTGACATAGGTTTTAGTGGTGGCCCATGCAGGTCTGATTTATCAGATATGTAGGGGTTGCTGGTAGTTATCTCAGTCATAATTTTTTCTCCATTGATATCCTTTGTATTACTCTCTACCCTTGATATTTGACCTGGTATCTGCTTTGATCGTTGATCTTTCCTGTTCCCTCGACTTAATCCTTGTGTCCTTAAACTTTCAGGGGCACTGTTCCTGGTCCTTCTGATCAGATTATCCGTATCCCAGCTACGGCGGGTCAGCTTCCGCCAGTTCTTTCAGTTCAGGAGGAGCATCCTCAGCATTCGGGAGCAGAGTCTAGAGTGGACCGAAGGGCAGAGTCGCCAGTTCCTTCTGTTCAGCCAGCAGTACCAGTTCAGCCAGAGCAGCCAGAGGGTGTTGTTCAAGCACTGGTGGATGTTCTGAGAGATCTCATGGCATCGCAGCAGCGTCAGAGTGATGTTCTCACCCATTCTGTCCAGACGGCTTTGGACAGAGGTGGTGCTCAGGTCTACAATTCTGCGAGCAGCTTCAGGCGTCTCCATCCCCCGTACTTCTATGGTACAGAGGATGTTATTGCGTCTGATGCGTGGCTTCAGGATACTGAGGCCATTCTGGAGGCGACAGGGATTCCGGCTAGGGAGCGTGTGGTAGTTGTCAGGTTACAGCTCTTGGATTTGGCCCGCGACTGGTGGACGGCTCATGAGGTGTTTCTTAGGGCACCAGTAGCCTGGGCCGATTTTAGCGAGAGGTTTTAGACTCGCTATTTTGATGCGGTATCACGTTGTGATCTGCAGCAGAGGTTCATTGGCTTGCGGCAGATGAGCAGGACCGTTGACGGCTATGCGGCAGAGTTTAGCAGGCTCAGTCGGTTTGCCCCTTCCTTAGTGGCGGCCGAGTTGGGCCGGGCGAGAAGGTTCCAGCAGGGGCTTCATCTAGAGATCATATTGGCAGTTGAGCAGCATGAGTTCCAGACTTTTGATGCAGTGATGAGGGCGGCGAGGAGGCATGAGTACACCTCACAGAGGATCGTTGATAGAGTCGGAGGTCAGAAGAGGCCTCACATTCAGAGGGGATCTTCTATCCAGTCGTCAGCACTAGCACCAGCAGTTAGGACATTGGAGATTGGATCACCTAGAGGAGCAGTTCCAGCAGCTTCCTTTCAGCAGTCATCTCAGATGCAACCTCAGCAGCAGAGATCGTCTTCATCTATTGGATGTTCTCATTGCGGGAAGCCTGGGCACGTTCTTTCTGAGTGCCGTAGGGCACATGGGTTATGTTTGGTCTGTGGAGCTTCAGACCATATGATAGGATCTTGTCCACGGAGGGCTAGTTCTTCCTCAGTACATCCAATTCCATCGGCTACCCCGGTAGTCCAGCAGTATAAGGCTCAGGTACCGGTTCAGCATCAGCAGACTCAGAGGCATTTACCAGCGCAGTCCTGGATATTCCAACAGCAAAGGCCTCAGCAGTATGTGCAGGTCCAGGCCCAGAGGCAGCAGGGCCAGCAGCCGGTTAGAGCAGCAGTTCCGAGGCATGGGCAGGCAGAGTTTAGTATGTTAGAGCAGGTTTTGGCCGAGGATGGTCATGTGGTAGGTACTATCATATTCTTCTTCCAGACTTATTTATTTCTTTGGGTTATACATATTTGGCGAGTATCTCGTCTCACTCTTCTGTCTTCGTATCTTGAGATACATGATATTTATCGCATGTCTCGACTATAAAGATACGTCCTAGGTAGAGTCATGTCTTGGATTAAGTCATTGGTACTGGCTTATTTTGAGACTTGACTTTTATCTAATTTGTGGAGTCAGCGTAGGCTTGCTCTTACTCAACTGACTCAGGAGACATATTTATTCATATGCCTCCAGCCCTTCCTGATTGTGGTTGTGTTACTGCTTACGCATTTACTTATATTACTGTTGTCTTTATCTTACCAACATGCCATGCTTTGTTTTGATTGACATGACTTTTCAGCTCTTTGATTTGGTTTTCATGCTTGACTAGATTTAGGAAATTTCGAGGACGGAATTTATTTTTAAGTTGTGGAGAGTTGTGAGACTCGTCTCACAGTATCGGTATTTATATACGGATACGTATTTTGTAGTGTATTTCGTATTTTCTTGATTTTCGTAATGCCTTAAAATTTTTCCTAAACTTATAGATTTTCTTCTTAGCCGGCATACCGCCAGTATACCAGAGTATACCGACGGCATATCATCCAGACAGATTTTCCACATTTTAGATATTTTTGATTTCAGATATTTTTATGAATAGTGTTTCGGATATTTTTGTGAATAGTATTTAGATATTTTCGTGAATAGTGCTTAGATATTTTCGTGAATAGTATAGATGCACTCTATTATCCAATCGACAATTGGTTTTGTTTGAATGGCCATGATTGACCTAGATTTTCACATGGATCATGATCCAACGGCTAAGATTAATTCCCCCTTCTATATATACCATTTCACTTTCTCTCTCCTCTCTCTTTTCATTCTCTTCACTCTCTTTTCATTTCTTCTTCCCTTCGCTCCCCCTTAGAGCTTGCCAAGAGCTTGGCCTTGAGGCCTAGAGTGTGGTTTCGTACCCCTCTTGGTGGTGGAGTAGAAGATTAGGCTTGGAGCTTAACCTAGGCAAGTACATCTTGCCAAATATTGAACAAAAATGTTTTTGTTGTCATTTTATTTCCCTTGGTAGTAAATACTTAGAAATGCTCTAAACTCATTTTGTGAAATTTGTTTTTCCATATGATTCTCGTGTATATGCATGTTTCCAAAACTTGTTTAAGCAAGGTTTTGATTTTCTATGAAAACCCGATATTGACTTAGTAGAAAACTTGGTATCAAGAGTGATACTAGTGTTATCATCATGGATCTTGGTCACATGTACATATATGAGGTCCTTACCTAGCTAGTATACATGAATTTTGAGTTTGGTGGCAATCGGAACCCGTTTCGGTGCCCCGAAAACCTATTTTTTGGAGTATTTCGAGATATTGATCTATCAAATCTTTGAATTTGTGAAATCTAATAGTTCCATGTTGTAGGAAATTCAATTCTATTCAATTTTGATTTTTGAAAGTCCGAATTTCGATTTAAAACGAAGTTTTTATGGCCGAAACAAGTTTTAGCAAAAATCTGGATTTTGTTGCTGTTTGGAAAAATGGTATACCGCCGGTATGCCACAGTATACCGCCGGTATGCCGTTTTTGGCACCAAAAACTTACTGTCTTTAGTCTGGTATACCGTCGGTATACCGCAGTATACCGCCGGTATGCCGTTTTATGATGTTTTAGTCCGTTTTTGCCCGTTTTCGCCCGTTTTTGTCCATTTTTGATATTTTCTTCGACTATAATGATTTCTTAACATGATAAGATGATCTTGCTTAGTTAGAGAATGATTGTACACCCTATATAGACTTGATACTAGCACACGTTCAATCATTTTCTATGAAATGTACTTAACTTTAATTATTGTTTCCCACATGCCATGATATGTCTTTTGATAGATTCTTTCTTACAAGCTATGATAATTATTGCCATGTCTTTCTTGCTTACTAGATAGTGGCCCGTCGTGGCGCACTCATGATACATGTCCTTCCTTGCTTACATGATAGTGGCCTGTCATGGCGCACTCTTGATTCTAGTACATGTCTAGCTCCTTGATAGTGGCTCGTCGTAGCGCACTCTTGCCTTGATATTGTCATGTCTTATTGTGGCTTGTTGTAGTGCACAATCTTGCTTGTCTTGTCCAGTCTTGCATGTCTCATGTCTAGGATGGATTCTGTGGAATGCCACACCCGGAATCCAACAAGAAAATGTTAAGGACTAAACAACTAGCTTGAATACTTAGATCATTGAGAATTTTCCAGTTACCTGTTGCCCCTTTGGTCTTGGCATTATATATATATATATATATATATATATATATATATATATATATATATAGGATTTGGAGCTATCTGTCATGATGAGCACTCTTCCAGCACACCGTCGAGTGGGGCACCTCTTTAGGACACATGTATCTTACTGCAGTGTGTCTGCTATACTTCTTTTCTTTTGGCTTGGACCACTCAGGTAGTGTAACACCCTGTTTCTGAAAATTGGGGATTTTTGAAAAATTTATTATTTTTATTATTTATTAGTGGTATTTTAGTCATGGTGTGATTTTCTGGTGATTTTAGTTAAGATAAACCATTTCTAAAGTCATGCTAAGTCATGACTTATGACTTTGTGACCTTGTTAGTAAACCTTAGTGTAAACCCTAGTTTTCTCTAACCTAGAAGTTGCCATGACCATGAGAACTTAGCCATAGGCTTAGAACCTCAAATTAGTGATTTTTAGCCTAAAGGGTATTTTGGTAATTTTCTAGGATTTATTTGGAATTAATTGTAATTATGTGATTTTAATATTATTTAATTATTGTTAAGTGTCATGAGAGCCCCTAACCTAGTTTAGCCCTAATCTAGAGGTTAGCCACTAACCTAGAGGCTTGAGGATAGATATTTTGCATTGGTTAAAGTAGGATAAATATCATGATATTTACTTTAAGGATATTTTCCTTAAAAACCTCAAAATATCTAAACCCTTTACACCAAAGTCCTTCCCTTAGCTTGTAAGCAACCCAAGGACAACCCCCCCTACCCCATGGCAGCCAAGAAACCCCCCCTTGGCAGCCCACAATTCTATAAAACCCATTGTATTAATTCATGAATAATTTACATGAATTTATTTCATAGAAAATCCCATTTTCTTCAAACACCCATAACTTGATCATTTGTGATCCAAATTGACTCTAGTCTTTTGCATTGGAACCCTACAACATCTAGGGAGCTAAGGGAAGCAAGAAATCTAGAATTTGGGAGCTTGGGCATCGTCGAGTTCGAGATCACAACACCCTCTTTTCATTGATTTTCTTTGGAATTTCACCAATAGGTAAATATGTCCAAACCTAGTCTAATTCCTGTTTTTATTTCATAAATGCATTCATATAAGGTTAACCATACTGTGGGTAAAGTTTGGTGGGATTTTGGTGTGTTTTGGTGTCCGTATCGGACACGTATCCTAGACTAGGAAATTGTGTTTGATTAAATGTCTCAATGGATTCAAATATTGTGTTTTGCAAAACTTTTTACACAAACACCTAGCTCTGGACTTGCTAACCCTAACCCCACTTGACTGAGCACGCATCGTGTCCCTTTTCGTGTCCAAATCGGACACGAACTCGAGTATTGACAGTGCACAGACACACTGTTCATCCCCTGCTCACTGACACTTCATACTCACTGTAGACACGACGTGGACACGTGAAAATTGGTGTGGACACGGGGGCAGTGTCTGCGCACACTCCCCCAAGGTTTCACGACACTTTGTGTCGTGTGGAGGACACACGGACACGTGCACTGGTCGTGCACTGACAATACACGCACGCACAGTGTCAACTTCGCGCGTCTCGTGTCGCGCGGACACGACACAATGACACCTCGTGTTTGCACGAGAGTGTAGCCCATCATGTGGGCTACACGTGGACACGAGCACGAGATTCCACGTGGCTCGTGTCGTGTGCACGAGACACGTGCATCTCTGCACGACGCGGCGCAGAACAGTGCGTATCAGTCGTGTTTTCACGACTGATACGGCCTTCGTATCGTGTCCAGAGGACACGTGGACACGATACAGGCTACCTAAACCCTAGACCAACCCTAGGCGAACCTACCCACACGTGCACGAGACTTCTAGACACGTGTGCCGTGTCCTAGAGCGAAGTGCACGCGTGCACGACGCTGTGCGTGTATACGCGTATCAGTGTTTACCCGAGTCGTGTTTTCTCGTGTTTGGACACGTGAAAACGTGTCGTGGTGTCGTGTCAGTGTCCTAGGACACTAGAGTATCTATGGGGGGTTAGTTACCAACCGTTAGTATCGAGTCTTAGCTCGATTGGGTTCGTGTAAATCGAATTATCCCCATTTCCAGTAAACTATGCACTGTCACAGTTTTGAGATTAAATCTCAGTTTTGAAAATCGAATTTTGATTCGATTTTATTAATGATTTATGTATTAGACTAGTGTATTTTAGTGAGTATATGTGTAGTATACATATATTTGAGGGTGTGGGTCGAATTTGAGGGGATTTGGATGTGTGTGTGTATAGTTATGTATATATATATACATATCTATGTATATATGTTATGTGTGGTGTGTGTGGGGTGTTTCCTGTCTCAGGAAACCTGAGATACCCCCCCTTGTCTACTGTTCCTCTCTCTCTCCCTCACTGTCCCACTCTCTCTCATTCTCTCTCTCTCCCTTTGTCTCTCTCTCTCTATGTCTCTACATATATTTGTAATATATGTATAGTTATATATATATATATACATATATATATGTATTGTATATATATATATACATGATATATGTGTATATTTATTTAGGTCTCTTAATGTATATTTAGTGTATTATATACATAGGGGTTGTATGTATATGATAATCATATATGGGTATATGGGTGGCTAGTATCTAATTATATATATATAGATATAGTGATATATATATATATATATATATATATATATATATATATATATATATATATATATATATATATATATATATATGTATAACCTTTAGTTATAGGTTTATATTAAAACCTAGACTATGGCCTATGGCCAGGGTTATTGGCCTATGGTTGGGGTTAACCCTAAAGGCCAAAACCCTACTAGAAACCCTTGTTGACTAAAGGTTGACCAAAGTCAACCTTAGGTCAAGAGTGACCTAGTTAACCTAGAAATGACTAGGATTGACCTACAATGACTAGTTTAACTAGTTGACTAAAACCCTAACTAGTTGACTAGTGTTGACCTAGCCTTGACTAGATAATTGACCATTGTTGACCAAAGTCAACTATGGGTCAACCATGACCAAATTGACCTAGAAATGGCTTGGATGAACATAGAAGGACTTATTGACTAAGATTTGACTAAACCCTAGGCTATTAACTAGTTGGTTTAGGTTTGACCTATATATAAGTATATTATTGTGACTTGGGTTTTGTGAAAGACCTATGTAGATAAGATATGTATGGGGTTAAGTTAGATACTTAGAGTTGAGTCATGACTTGAGATTGGAATATGGGATTAGCTTGAATATAGGATTAAGGTTGGTATTATATATATATGTATTTATATGTGGTATACTTGTATAGGTATTGGTTATATCTTAACCTTGTGGTGTAGTACCTTAGATAGTCTAGATTGACCTAGCTTGACCATATTGACTAGTATTTGACTAGTCTGACCATTGATTGACTAAACCCTAGATAACTTAACTAGTTTGACCCTAATTGACCTTGTTTGACTTTAATTGACTTAGTTTGATTTCCTATAACCTAGTATGACTTCCTGTGACCTAGTTTGACTATTAGAGTTTACCAAGAGTTGACTTTTGACCAGATTGACCTAGAATCATGTAGTATGCATTGTATACTTTATTTTTACCATTGTGGATACATTGTGACTTGTATTGCTCTGATTAGGAGCCAGACACCTCTCCTCAGATAGTATATCCTCTTCAGACATTCAGTTATCAGGCGAGTACATTCTCTGACCGTTTCATACTTGTTCAGGCTTTACTTCTCGCTCTAGATTACTTTACTTGTTGCTGTCACGTTGGTAACACGGATTGGTACTATATGGATCTTTACATGAGATGTTATCCCCCTCGGGAGTATCGGGTACTTCATGTTATGTGTGTTTCACTATCATCATGTACTCATGTGCTTCCATTATTCATGTACACTCATGTGATCATGTACTCTCATGTTTACTGAGCTCTCATGTATACTATCATGTGCACCCTTTCATGGGCCCCATGTGATATCATGTACAATAACGTAACTTGTATAGATCCTTGTGTATTGATTGGGGAAACGGGGGAGTAGAAGTGGTCATGTGAATAATTCCAAAGTAGTGTAATCATGTACAACTCCGTAGTGTAATCATGTATAAGTCCAGCCATTCACATGCCTATCTTATGCTCTACATCACTAGTCACTTACAGCTCTCTATATACAGTAGATATTTCATTACAGCTATCTCTTTTACAGCGTATATTTCCTTTCAGCAGTTCATGTATCTTACTCTATTGCCTGTATCGTATTTCCTAACCTGATATGCACTGCGTGAGATGTATTGTGCTCGTTCCCATCCTGATTGGACCTGTTGAAAATATTACAGAGGATGAGGATGAGGCCCTGGTGTCTACCTATTATGGAGCAGGACTAGATGATACTTATGTTGTGGACCCTCAGCAGGTTCCACCTATAGCTGAGGAGGATGTTCCAGTAGTCTAGACCAGTTTAGTCTAGGCAGTCTTTCTATATTTACATTTTGTCTCACATTCTATATTGTATTTTTGAGATGTGGAGATGTATAGACTCTTAGACTTTTTGTATTATGAGTTGTCAGTTCTGGGTATTATGTTGTACTAGACACTTAGACTTATTCATCTATGATACTGTTCTCTTGAGTTACTATCTATCTATCTATCTGTCTGTCTTTCGTTCTTCTACCCTAGATGTGATTGAGATGTATATTGTTATGTCACCTCCGTTCGGAGAGTATAAACTGTACAGGTACTTGATATTGATAGATGATTGACCTAGGACAGCGTTCTACCGCCGACACTGCGGCGTAGGCTGGGCGTTGTTACGTTCTCGTACCCTAACAGTGGGTGGGGGTCATGACAGGTAGTAGCAGGCAGGTGCTGGACTTGGAATTCTCAGACTTGCATTTGTTAGTAATTAGGATTGTGACAACTCTAGTTAGCTAAAGTATCAAGCCGTAATCATTGCTTGGCCGTGATTGATGGATGGAGTCCATTCTTGTCTAGTCTAGTCTTGCTCCAGTTTATCTTATTGTAGTACTTAGCTTCCTGTCATTCCTCACATGCTATTCTTTCCACTACATGCTCGGCTTCATCACATGCTCACATGATCTAGTTACATAACATGCTCACATGTTCCGACTACTTAACATGCTCACAAGTCTAGTTTATCTTTTATGTTCACATGTTTTCTTTTCCTTACATGTACACAGTTTACATTCTGTCACATGTCCTTTACCTTATGCTACATGTTGCTTTACTCATTGTCTTTCCTATTCTCGGGATAAGTGCATTGGTAGCGCACGAGTCTCGATTTGCTTTTACTTATTTATGTCTCTATCCGTTGCTATGAATTGCATGCTGGTTTTAGTTTATAAGTTTGGCTTCCTTTGTGGTACTTGCTATTGGGGTTCTGACCCCACTGGTTTTGCATTGACCAGATCTAGTTGAGGAGCCCGAGGATCTTTCGGACCTTCCTCTCGATGGTGACCACCCGGAGCACCAGGGGACTTGAGTGGGTGTTCTTTCTCTTAACCACTCTCTTCTGTACATATTCTTTTGAGGCGTTTAGCCACCGAGCACGTGTTTAGCTCGTGTTTTGGACTTGACATTTGGCCTACGGGCTTAGACATGATGTTATATTTCTAGACTGCAGCTAGAGCTGATCATGTATTACTTAGTCTTGCTAGTTCTTCATTTTGTATTACTAGCTTCATGATCATCTATATATTATGGTTTGGGATGCTTTACTGTCTTATATGCATGATGATCATATTCTTGTACCTTACTTCTTGTCTGAGACTGAGATATCTAGGATCATGTGACCTAGGATTGACTGTTGGTTTGTAGCAGTGACCCCCATCTATACAGCTTATACGTTGTTTCGGAGTACTGGAGTACTTTGCTATACGTAGCTGGCCTTGTCCGTCCCTACTTGCCAGTATTCTGGTTCTGGGGCGTGACAGATGTTGAGGCTCCCGAGAATGCTACCGATACCTTAAATCCTAAAGAGGATGTTGAGGTTCCGGAAAAAGCAATAGATGAAGAGAACCTGGAAGAAACTCCGGCTAATGATCCTCAAGGTATAAGATGAAATTAGCAACCTCCTTTTGAATGAATTGATAGCTAACATCTTTATTTGTATTTCCTGTAGATCATGAGACTCCTCCAGCACCTTCGACTTGCACGGATGTAGTGCCCATAACGACGGTGGTTGTGAGTAGTAGTCATCATTTGTCTTATGGTTCTGAAGCTGGTAGTAGCCAAGCTGTGATAGCTGAAGTTACTTCTGCTCTGCCAGAGTCTACTCCTGCAGGGGATAAGCTCATTGCTGGATCGAACCAAGGTAAGACTGCTTTCATTTGATCTTTTTGGTTATTTTGGCAAACGACTAGCAAAATAACAATTTTACTTTTGCAGAAGAACAAACAGGAGGGGCGAATAGCTCAACTCTGGCTCCTTTGTTTAAAGAGCCTGCCATCCAAACACAAAGGATCGAGCATCCTGCTGCCTCATCTTCAACAGGAGTAACTGCGACTCCTGGGACTCTGGCAATTAATCAACAAGTTGTTCAATCATTCACCAGATGTTTCTTTGAATCGTTGCGACCCCTAGTCAACAAAATGATGGACAAAGAGGGAGCTGATTTCTTTATGGTTAGAAACCCGACTTCTCTCTTAGTGAGGGCTGTAAGGGAGCAAGGTGACGAAGCTCAAGCTACTCTCCTTGAGCATATACTGGATGAGTTAGAAGTCTCCATAAAGAAATATAAGGAGCTCAAACAGAAGGAAATAGAATCTCTAGTGCAGGCTGAGTTCGAGAGAATGGCCCAAGCAGCTGATATAGAAACGATGAATCTTCAAAATCTTTTGGAGGCTTATTCTGCAAAGTCTGCTGAATACAATTCTAAACTAGAATCAGTAACTTTGATGGCTGAAAGAAAAGGACAGAGAATTGCTGAACTGAGAGCAGAAATCGTTCGTCTCCAGCAAGAATTAGAAGAAGAAACTGCTAATCATCAACTTGTGGTTGAACAGTTTAATGCCTTGATTCAGGAGAAGGCTGAGTACGATGCAGCTCATGGTGCAGAGATTACCCGTCGGACTGTAAACATGCCCGTTTTTAATGAAGAAACCGGGATGGAAGAGGCTAGAAGGAAAGTGACATCCACTCATGAAGAGGAGCTGCAGACTCTGAAGCAGCAGATTGACACTTTGATCATTCCTCCCTCTTAATAGAACTTTTTGTATCTTTTATCTTTTGAAGTATGTATATTTTATATTTCAATCAATAAAAGACATTTTTGCTGTGGCTCCATTATTTGTTGCATATCTTATTCAGATATAAATAATAGAGATAGAAAATATATTCAGAGGTGCAAGACATGATATATCTCTTGATAATTTTGTAGAAAATAATTATATTCATTATATCTGCTTAGAGGTAATATGGACATGGCAGAATATACTGAACATTATTATTTCAATTGACAACTTAATCGAAACGACAAGTTGCTGATATGGATGTGATATGAACGAGAAAACTGTCAAATGATGGAACGAACGGATAAACCGTCAAGTAGTGGTGAACAAATGATAATGAACGGGCGAACCGTCGGATGAATGTGATGAACGGACGAACCGTCAGGTGAATTAAATGAACGGATGAACCGTCGAATGAATGTGATGAACGGACGAACCGTCAGGTGAATTAAATGAACGGATGAATCGTCAGATGAATGAGATGAACGGACGAATCGTCAAGGGAATTAAATGAACGGATGAACCGTCGGATGAATGTGTCGTCTCGTTGTTTGAGAAATCTCTGCATATAAATAGAGCAGAAATCTGACAAGAATGAGCACTTTCACTTTTCAACATAAAAATGTCGTCTGAAAATGCATCCAAAAAGACTGAGCTCGCTCCGAAGATTGAAGAAGACGTTAAAGAACGTCCTGTCGATCCATTTCAGCCAAAGAAAGTAGAAGCAGGCGAAGGTTCGTCTGCACCCAAGCCACCGAGAGACATCCTGGACTTTCTGCTTGAACCGGGAAGGACTGAAGAAGAAGAAGCCATGAGGATGGCTGCCTGTAAGTTCCTCGTGGGTTCCAGCAAAGAGGTTCTCGGTTCTTTCGCTGACCGTATTTTTGAAAAGGACGGAAGTGGTCCGCGTCCAAATGTAGAGAAGGATGATAGTGATTTTCCTTAATATCATGTACTATCATTCAAAAATAAAATTTTATTTATAAACATGAACTTGTCTTGATGATTTACAAGTATTTACATTTATACATAGTACTTCTTAAGGAATTTGCCATTGATAGGCATCATTGCAATTCGTCCATCCATTTCTGAGAGTTGATAAGCTCCATTTGAGAAGACTTTGCTCACAACGTATGGACCTTCCTACTTTGCGTCGAACTTGCCTTTGCTCATATGAGTCATAGTCATAGGACGTCTGACCGTTAAAACAAGTTCCCCTTGCTGAAAGGCTCTGACCTTTACTTTACGATTGAAAGTCTTCGAGATGCGGGCTTGATATAGCTCAATATGTTACTGAGCCATTAATCGCTTTTCGTCGAGAGCCTCCAATTCTTGAAGTCGAAGAAGGTCATTATTCTCTGTAGTGAGCTCGTTAGCAATGGCAATCCTTAAAGAAGGAATTTGAAGTTCCAGAGGAAGAACAGCTTCACAGCTATATACCAGAGAGAAAGGTGTAAAACCCGTAGGATTACGGACTGTAGTTCGGTAGGCCCATAGACATTTGCCAAGCTTTTTACTCCAATTCCGTTTGTTGGTGGATACAAACTTCTTGAAGAGTTTGATAATAGTTTTGCTGAAGGCTTCGGCTAATCCATTAGCAGCAGGATTGTAGGCAGTCGAAGGAACGTTGTCAATCCGATGATCATCACAGAATCTGGTAAATTTTTGGCTGATGAATTGCGGTCCATTGTCATGAATGATTCGTCGAGGGACACCAAATCGATAAATGACATGGTGTTTGACGAAGTTGATAACACTACTGGTCTTGACTTCAGCCAAGGGTATAGCTTCAGCCCATTTAGAGAAGTAATCTGTTATTGCTAAAATGAACCGATGTTCTCCAAAAGAAGGAGGATTAATAGGACCTATGACATCCATGCCCCAAGCTTTGAAAGGCCAAGAAGCGGCTGTCGGATGTAGAAATTCCGAAGGTTGATGAATGAAGTCTGCATGGATTTGACAGGCTCGACATTTCCTTGCATATTCGATGGCATCTGATACCAGAGAGGGCCAGTAGTAACCCATTCTTCGGATGCGATCCTGCAGCTTAGGACCGGGCTGATGTGCTCCACAGACACCATCGTGAGCTTTACGTAATACCTGTTTTGCTTCATCACCAGCTAAACAGCGTAGAAGAAGACCGTCATAAGTCGGTCGATAGAGAGTCTTAGTGGTTTGGTTGTAGTAGAATCGTAAAAATCGTCGTCGAATACTTGTAGCCTCCTTAGGATCTTCGGGGAGTATGTCGTGAACCACGAAGTCGATGAAAGGAGTTCTCCAATCTTCATTGATAGCATTAATTTCAGCAAAATTACTGAACTCAATGTTACGATTGTTTTCAACACAAAACAATTCTCGATTAGAAATAACCACCACTTGTTGTCTTCGGATGGGGACAGCTAAGACTGCTGCAAGATTGGCTAGGGCATCTGCTTCAGTGTTGCAAGCTCGGCATACATATTCAATAAAGAAAGCCTTGAATGATATAGCTATGTTGATTGCTGCTTCAAAGTAAGGTACCAGATCTTGATGACAGACTTCATAAATTCCTCTAACCTGGTTGACCACCAACTTAGAGTCGCCGTAAACTTTTAGATATTCAATGTTCAATTGCTTGGCTAATTGAAGACCAATAAGTAGAGCATTGTACTCTGCTACATTATTGGAACATGATTCATCTAGAGAGTAAGCTCTTTGGATAGTTGATCCGTCTGGAGAAACGAGAACAACTCCAACTCCTGCTACAATAGCACCATTGGGTCCAATTCTGAATGCTCCATCAAATAATAGACGCCAGGTTGGAAATTCTTCAGAGATCAAGTTGACTTCCAACATCTCATCTGGAATTTCGTCGTAGAGTTTAGATGTTTCTGGTACAGGATGAGCTGCCAAGAAATCTGCCAGTGCCTGACCTTTGACAGATTTTTTAGGAACATACACCATGTCATATTGGGCTAGAAGGATGGCCCATGTAGCAAGCCGAGAGTTGAGTGTGCTAGGCTTTTTCATCAGTACCCGAAGAGGATTGACTCGGGATATGACATGAATGGTTTGACCAATGATGTAATACCTCATCTTTTGAACGGCAAACATAAGGGCTAGGCATTCTTTTTCAACCGGACTATAACGGTGTTCAGCACCAATCATAGTACGACTGAGATAGTAGATGGCCTGTTCATGACCTTCTTTATTCTTTTGGGCGAGTAAAGTACCCAACGAATGATCCATAGCACGGACATACATTAAGAATGGAATGCCTGAGATTGGTGGCACCAATACTGGTGGGTTCATGAGATATCGTTTGATGTCATCGAATACTTGTTGACATTTTTCAGTCCAAATAAAAGATACACCCTTCTTCATTAGCTGAGTGAATGGTCTGCAGCGTCCAGACAAGTTCGAAATGAATCGCCTGATGTATGCAAGTCGACCTTGAAATCCTCGTAGCTCTTTTAGGTTGCGTGGAGGACGCATCTCTTGAATGGCTTTGATCTTCTCGGGATCTACGTGTATACCCTTAGAGGTAATAACGAAGCCGAGAAACTTACCACTAGAGACACCCAAGAATGACTTGGTGGGATTTATCTTGAGCTGATGTTGACGCATGAGATTGAAGATTGTTCTCAAATCTTGGATATGATCTTCTTTTAGACGACTTTTGACAGCAATATCATCGACGTAGCATTCGACGGTTTTGCGAAGATGTTCTCTGAAAATGGTACTCATGGCCCGCTGATAAGTTGCACCAACATTCTTGAGACCAAATGGCATCACGGTGTAGCAATAGACTCCCCGAGGAGTACAGAAAGATGTATGTTTTTCATCTTCGGGATTCATTTTGATCTGATTGTATCCAGAGAACCCATCCATAAAGGATATTCGCTCGAACCCACAGGTATTATCAATCATAACGTTCGTGATAGGAAGAGGAAATTCATCTTTCGGACTTGCTTCATTAAGATCCCGAAAGTCGATGCAGACTCGAACTTTGCCAGTTTTCTTCAGGACTGGAACAACGTTGGCTACCCAATCAGGATGTTGTTCTTCTCGAATAAAGCCACAAGCGATAAGCTTCTTGACTTCATCATCGATCGCATCTATCATTTCAGGCTTGAATCGCCGTTGCTGCTGTTTGACTGGTTTAGCATTAGGCAGAATGTTCAATTTGTGAGTAGCAATTTTAGGATCTAAACCTGGCATGTCTTCGTAACTCCAAGCAAAGACATCATTATATTCTTTAATGAGAAGAATCAACTCTTGCTTATCTGCTTCCGGAAGATTCTTGCTAATAAAGATTGGACGAGGCGACTCGCTGTCTCCTACATCAACTTGAATTAGTTGATCTTCAGTAGGAGGTTCTCTTTGTTCAAATCGGAGTACCCATTGATTATCCATCTGTTGAGCCCAAGGATCTGTTTTAGAACTTTCTTCAATGTCCTCATCATATCCTTCCGAAAGTTCAGCGGAGACCATATTAGAAGATACAATTACACGATGGACTTCACCAACGCTAGTATCAGAATCCTATGATCTGGAATCAGAAGAGTTAGAACGTTTCTCACTATCAGAGTCAGAAACTGCTGGGGATAACATCGGAGGAGAAGCATATCCGAGACCTCTTTTGGCCCTGCTGTAATACATTTCTGACTTTCCTTGTGGAATAACTGTACGAATGGGAGTCCTTCTACCTTTACCATAATTAAGGCCGCTTTTAAAGTCATAACCCATCCTTCGGACGATGTCTTTTGATTGTTGACTGTAACGACGGAATTGAAGATGTCCCGTGTCGTTAACTTTGCTATCATCCATATAGCTGAATTTTTGTTCCGGTCTTTTACTAAAAAGTATTGGACGTTCACCCTTTTTGCGAGCGGGAACAATACGATATGAATCTTTTAGGTGTTCACATGAAACTTCTGTTTGAAGAGATTGCACCACTCCCATTGTAAATGATTTGAAGCTATCTAACATATCCAAATAGTATTTAGTATGATAAATAACATCAGTATACTGGAAAGTAGATGCTTTTTTATTAATATGTACATCAGTATTTACAGCAGGACCTTTAGCCTTAGCAGGCTTGGTCAAATTGATTACAAGAGAGGGAGAAGAAGAACTTGGAATAGACTTGTTACGATGAAGGTCGATAACAAGTGGCTCAGAAGAGGTGAGCTCCCTTTTTTCCTTGTTGTGAGTTAAATCGACAACAAGAGGTTCAGAAGAATTGAGCTGCTTTTTGTCCTTATTACGACGTAAATCGATAACAAGTGGCTCAGAAGAGGTGAGCTTCCTTTTATCCTGATCGTCATCAGTAGACTGCCGCTGAACTGGTAAGTGAATAGCCAGTGGTTTAGAAGACTGAGGGTGGAAAACACGCCCTTTAACAGGTATAATGAGAGTGTCATTGGGCACTGTTTCTTGATCCTCTTCAGTATCCATTGCCAATACCACCTTCATAAATTCCTCCTTGTACATACGAGCGTCATTGCAATATACTTTGACACCCTTGAAAGGATAAAGGTCTGCGACTTCTTTGTGGACTTGTCCTTTGTCATCAACATATTTGAAGCATTGATGCAGAGTTGATGGAACAATGTTGTGTTCATGGAGGAAAGGTCTTCCCAAGAGAGCGTTGTAAGAACAGCCATGATTGTCGATAATATAGAAGGTCACCTTTGTGCGAAGATTGCCTATTTGGAGTTTCAGGTAAATCTTACCCAGCGGTTCACTCCTTCCTTGGTTGAATCCCAAGATAGTGGTGATTGTGCTAGAAAGACTATGCACTGGTATCTTTAATGCGTCGAGCATTATCTTTGGCATGATATTGAGTGCAGACCCTGGATCTATCAGGATACGATCAACTTTCATCGAGTCGACATATCCTGTATAATAGAGAGGACGATCATGTCTATTATCCTCCAGCAGCATATCATCCTGAGTGAAAGTGATGTTTGGAATCAACTCCAGGACACTGTGATAATGGTGACAAGAAACTGGCTCTGCTTCCGGTTTCTTGAGGAGAGTTAGACAAGTTTCAGCCTGCATCAGAGCTTCACTTAGAGTTTCTTGAGTCTCTTTAGAAAGACGCAAGAGCTCGAAGATTGATAATCTAGCCGGTGTATTGGCTAGTTGAGCCAATATATCAAAGTTGTACGGCTTTTCAAGTCCTGTAGGAGATGATTTCTTTAGGGGCTTGTCAAAGCGGACTTGTTGTTTGCCTTTGTCAGCAACTACCGGCTTGGGAGGAATAGGCACTACAACTGGTGAAGATGTAGAAGGGACCTCTTTAGTGGAAGCAGGTTGTGCAGGAGTAGGTTCAGAAGAAGAAGCGGGATTCTCTTGACCTTCAGAATGTTCTTTCAAATAGGCTTTTCCTGATCTGGTGCGTAACAGAATCTCTTCATCAAGGATGGGTTCAAAAGACACCATGTTGCAGGTCTTTACCTTGCTTTTGGAGCGGTCTTTCTTTTTGGATGAAGAAAAGACTTGGAATTCAGAAACAAGATCTGGATGGACCCAGATAACTTCGCCGTTGTCAAGAGACAAGGGGACAAGGCCTTCATTTGGTGGAGGCGGAAGATTCTCAATCTCAAGAGTGGCTTTAGGAATTGGAACGACACCGTGCTGTACCATCTGCGGAGGAAAGTCACCGAATTGGACCGAAACCATGTTTGCAGTAACAGTCTTTTCATCTTGCTGTAGAGTAACTACACCAGCATTGACAAGCTCCTGAATTTTGTCCTTGAGCACGTAACATGCTCGAGTAGGATGTCCAATAAACCTGTGGTAAACACAATACTTAGGATGATCTGTCTTACCGACTTCATCAGGTTTCTTTGGATCTGGGAGCTGAATCTTGTTGCTTTTGAGTAAACATTCAAAAATGCTCGCAGTGTCATTCTCATCAAAAGAATATTCCACTTTTGGACGAGGTTCCCTCGGTGGAGGTACAGAAGGAGTAGGAGTGGAAGTAGGCGGAGCCACATTGACAGCTAGAGACTCTTTATTCTTGTTCAGATTGATGTTTAAAGTCTCTTTGGCTTTGCGGTTGTTCTGGCGGTTGCCACCACCTGATGTCTGATGTTCATCTCGATCGGGGTTAGACATTTGTACCCCCAATTGTTTGAACTTTTCGACACTTACTTCTGCAGCTTTGGCGTTGACAATGAATGAAGGCCAGTCTTAAAATTGGGTAGACCCCATCCACATACTGATAATAGGCAATAGGTTCGCCTTACAAGTATCAATAGTGACAGCAGCCGGAGTCCCGGGAGGCATTTTCAAGGCTTCACGGCAGAAACGTTCAATAAAACTCTCAGCAGTTTCATTATGTTTCTGTTTGATTTTATTGAGAGCCGACATAGTCATGTCATTGAACCCTTCATAGAACCGTTCCAGGAAAATTTGTTTGAGACCTAAAAAGGAAGTGATACACCCATCGGGCAAACTTCTGTACCAGTCGTATGCTACGCCGGCTAAACAACCAACGAACACTCTGGTAAGAAGAGCGTCATTTGGCTGAAGCTGAACAGTCATTACCTCAAAATGATTGATGAATTGACTAGGGGAAGTGCTGCCATCGAACAAAAAGATTGTTGGGATTTTGTACTTCGATGGGAACGGGACCTCCTTCCATTCAACTGGATAGGGCTGCTTGATTCCCAATCTTTGCAAGTTATCTTTCTCTTTAAAGGCTTCAAACTGAGTTCGCAAGAGTTTGACAGCTTCATTAGCATCTTCAGATGATGAAGAAGGAGCAGGTTGAGTTAGAATAGTAGGAGGAGGAACAGCATTGTAAGTACTACCCCCAGCTCCTGATTGACTTGGTGTAGTTTAGACTTGTACTTGTACAGGAGGCATTTGAGTAGGAGCTACCCCCAGTCCAGCATTGACAGGCACCGATGATGCTATGATTTCAGGATTTGTAGGTAGTACGGTAGGTGGTGTAGCATGTTGTGCCACAATGATAGAATGCATATTAGCAACCATTTTAGCCATGGTTTTTAACTTGTCTTCAAGTGCAGCGATTCGCTGTTCTTGATTTGTAGAAGTTGAAGCATCTGGATCATCAGTGACAATATAAGCTGTCACTTCTCTTGGTACAGTAGAAGACACTGTCTGTTCAGAGCTTTCGCTATATGCATCATAGTCGGAGAAAGAGTCATCTCCTGAATGAGAAACAGAAGGACAACCTGAAGGATCTTGAGGAAGATTTCTTTGACCGATTGTGTCTCGGCTTCGAGAACGGATATGTCGAAACACTCCTTCAGAAGATTCTTGGAGTAATTCTAAATACCGCTGACTTGGTTTACGGAGTCTACCGTATTTAGAGCATCTTTTACCTCCAGTGTCTCGGGAAGTCATGTTAACAGAAGCATACAAGACTTCGTCTTCCTCTGACATAGGTTCAGATTTAGCAAAAGTCAAACGATCGAAGACAGATCGTTTTGTTGTTTGACAACAACATTGGATGATGACTTTGTGATTGCAATGATGATCAGATGGTTGAACTGAAGGTGTTGAGACATTGTCCCGCTTCTGTCTGAGATGTTCTCGGAGATCTGGAACAGCAGCAGAACGAGGAAAACTTTGAGGGATTTGTTCTTTGATAACATTCGGAACATGATTCCGATTCTTCAAATGTTTAGTCCCTTGAGTATACAGGAAAGTGCTCACTTCATTAGCATAAGTGTCAGGATTTTTAATCCTGGAGATTTGTTTCTGATGATGTTTGGTTTTCGGAATTGGCTGTTTGCGTTTTACCGAAGTGGGCCTATTGAGATAAGTTCTGAGATCAGCAAATTCACCCCCAGGGGTTTCTGTCTGTGACACTAACAATTTTTCCTGTCTAGAACGGGAAATCTTGAGAGTTGGAAGATCCTGGAATTCTGCTACCGGGGTAGGCAGAATACCTCTTTGATCAGTACAAGTCTTCTTGTCATAAAGAAAAGAAGAATCCTTGTTTGAAAGAATTCTAGTACTGATTGGTGCCAAGGCACGTTCAGATTGATCTTCTTCGATAAAAACTAAAGAAGATTGAGAAAAGACCAAAGGGCATTTTCCTTTGTTTTGTGACGAAGGGTTAGCTAAAGAGCGTTTCCCTCTGTTGTCTTCCAAGTCATGGGACAAGGAAGTTTGAGAAAAGACCAACGGGCCTTTCTCTTTATTTTGAAGAGAAAGAGGAATAGCCAAAGGACTACCCCCAGTGGTTTGTGCAGGAGCAACAGTCTGTTTGGGGAGAGGAGCAGGATTTTTCCCTTTGTTATGAGAAGAAGGGAGTTTAGCCAAAAGGCTGTCACTCTTGGATTGCGCAGGAATGCTTTGCGCATGAGAGGATGGCACATTGGTTCTGGCCACAGAGACTGTGGTTTGCGCATCAGGAGTTCTTGCCACAGAGTGCTTAGGTTGCACTCTGGTTGCTGGAATGTCAGTTTGTGCAGGAAGTTTAGCAGCCAATTGCGCTAAAGGCATAGGAGTTTTATACTTAGCCATGGCAGCATAGGAAGTCTTTTGTGCACTGGCAATGGCAGATTGTGCAGTAGTGGTAGAGACAGATTGTGCACTGGACTTGATGACAGAAACTGTAGATTGTGCAACAGATTGTGCATCAGTGTTCTTGGCAAACTGCGTAACAGTCTTGTTGGCAGACTGCGTAGCAGTCTTGGAGACCCACACTGTGCGTACTTTGTTTGTGGCAGCAGTGTTTGCAGTGTGAGGAGAAGTCTTGGAATTGATCATAGACTCGTAGGCTGTCTGGTTGATCTTCACAACCAGTGTCTTCTGCGTCTTTCTGATAGACGCCACGTCATATTAAGTTGTCACTTCCTCATCGGAGGAGAAAGTCGTCCCCAGCAGAGTCGCCATTTTATTTGCAAAAACAAAAGTATGAAGAACTTTATTAATACAAACTTTGTAAAAGATTATAATTTGAATTCTGGGAATGGTACAACTTTAGGAATCCAATCTAGATGACGATTGCTTTATCCCTTGGACGATGTGAACTCTGAAGACGAAGCCTCTGAAGTTGAAAACAACTCTGGAATTGAAGGCAAAAAAGCCTCTGAAGTCGAAGATAAAAGCCTCGAAAGAATGCAGCAGCACTTGGACAAGAACTCCTGAACTCTCTGATCTCTGAAGTCTGATGTGTGATCCCCTTGAATGGAGACTTGAAACTCTATTTATAGAGTTCTGAGAAATAACTAACTTTTAGTTATTCTGGACTGCGCATGATGGATTGTGCAGCAAATGGTTTGCGCAGCAATGGACTGCACAGGCAGTTACTGTATCATGGGTTAACTGTCTTAGACACATGGCATCATTTGATTGAAATGCGCATGATCATGCATAGGCAGTTGCCACGAAATAAGCAATTGATGGCATGAATGCCACGTGTACTTTGTCAGTTGTGTTGATAAAATGCGCAACTTGAATTGCGCTGACATTGGATTGCGCCAACTTGGACCGCGCAGGCTTTTGTTTGCGCAAGATTAGACTGCGCAGGAAATGGATCGCGCTGCCAGCTGTCAGCCGTCCTCGAGCGTTGTGTGGTGCAATAAATGAACAGCCTCCTCGATATCCATGCTATCAGTTGTCAGAGATTTGATTTGGTTGTCAGGTAATGATGACTCTTGCCACGTCAGCCTTGCGCAATCGGATGTGTGCGCAGTCTGGCATGCGCAATATGAGAGCTGCGCAATCCATTGTCTGCGCAGTTCACTTAGATGATGTATATTTTGATTCTTTGACTTTGTTAATTGATGCAACTTGATTTTTTAGGACCTACACCCTCATCTCGAGTGTGGACGCACAGGCTTGAACTAAGCACTAACCCTCGTTCCGAGTGTGGACTCTCTGGTTAGCTCACGGCAAGACACCCTCGTCCCGTGTGTGGACTCTCTGGTGTAAATGGTCAACCCTCGTCCCGTGTGTGGACTCTCTGGTGCCATTTGATCACGACAAACACCCTCGTCCCGAGTGTGGACTCTCTGGTGCACCAAACAACCCTCGTTCTGAGTGTGGACTCTTTGGTTGTGCAAAACGATAATTAAGGCTATGGCATTTCACTACACGCACTCGTTCTATGACACGACTCAAAGAAGGTACGGACGAGAAACTCCAAATATCAAACACAAGGCCAAAACATGAACATGGCTATAAACAATAAAATAACTACACAGAAAATAACACGAAAGCACATGTCCATATATGATCCAAGACAATAAAATGAAAAGAACTGCATGTAAGTAAAACTGTAGAGGAAGGCAAGGTATACTTGCATGTGGTCCTTAATTGCTGGTACGGGTCGATGTACTGAGTCAAGCCCAATTAACCTGTTTAGATGGTTCAATATGATCAATACACAATTTGAAGGTGCAATTAAGCTTATCTATTAATGGTTAGGTTTCTAGGTCGACTCCCATGAATCAATTGCCATCTTATCCCAATACTTGATAACCAACCACCTCTGTTATAGCGACTGCTGTCTCTATTCCATATTATCTACTTGTCCACATCACTTTAGGTTAAGGGTAAATTGTACTATCCAACAACCTGTTATGCTATGCTCTGCCATTAGGCTAATCTTCCTCGTTTCCTTACACGAGGCTTTTCTAACACCTATGCTCATCGTCTCAAAACTTGACTTAGACTTGATACTTCATGCCTTATACCTCTGCCCCTTTATTGAGTATGTGGTAACCCTCCACAGACAAAATGCCTTACTGAACATTACAGGAAGACCCCTTATATTTTCTATTTCCTGTAGGGAGCTCCTTGTATTAGTTATTTTATACTAGGGACGCAGTAGGATACCCATGTCCCTAATCTAAGTTAGACACTACATCCCAATACATGTATGCTTCAACATTGATATTCACTCATCCCCTTTTTCACATGTAAAGATTGATACCAAGGTATCCATTTCTCTGATACCACTCGACCTTACAGGAAAACTTATATTACCAACTGTTAAACACAAATCTATCACTTCTCCTTATCCTCATAAGTTCTGGATTTACAGTACATATGTGGAGCTATAGGCACTCAAAACCCTTGGATGTACTCAGGAGGTATGGTGATCCCTACTGTTGATAGGTGGATATCTAATCTACCAATATTATCTGTCATACAGGGACATATAAAACCGATACTTCAATCTCCAACCCATTAGTCTGTTTTAACCCTACATGATGCCTATTTATATGAACTGCAACCATCTGTTTTTAGATAACCCATATGTACTCACATATGTGTCTTATATTCTTTATTTTCTGTTATTTCCCACCGACGTAGACTCAACGTGATGGCACACGTTTATGCCTCTGATACGTACCCCTATGCACACACCCGACAACTTACTCATCTGTTGCAGCTGTATTGGTGCAGTTCTTTGCCCATGCACAGGTACTCGTGGACACCCCCATTGCACTGATCTAATCCCCTTCCTATAGGTGAACTCAAACCCTGTTGTTACCCCAAATTGCTAGTAATAGGATACAGGTGTCTAGGCTTCATTCCCACAACCCCAATCTTTCATACATAACATGCATTCACTGACACACATATCTAATGTTATACCCCTCGGTTGCCATTAAGCTATTTGCAGTTCTAAAACATATGTAATATAGGATGGCTATAGCTATTAGCACTTTGCATTACAGAGCTAATTCTATTGTTGTATTCCTGATTTCCTTCCATTGTTCGACACATATACCTAGTCATGCCCAATCCAAATATCCATATATAGAATTATACTATGCAATAGCAACCATCCTCTCTGAAAATCAACAACCCATATAGTACCTTCCTATGTTGGCATAACCCAGGGTCTTTAACTTAACCAAATACCCATCCTACGTTCCCTTAGACATTATTTCAATTACTTAGGACCCTATGATTACATCTTGATAAGTAGAAGGATCAGTGTTACCTATTGATTGTGAAGTCGATGGGTTCCCAGGGACTGCTGGAATGAGGAAGGAGATCTACGATGCCTTGCTCGAGGAAGTATTCCCTGGTTGCTTGCAATGGCAGGGATTGAGAGGAAGAGAAACTAGGGTTTAACGATGGCGAAGGAGAGAAAAGGTTGTGGTTCAAAAGGGGCTTAACTTCAAATGACTGAACCATAATGTAAATCCCCAACTGCACACATATACATATAGGACTGTTCAATTTACATGATGTGGCCATTTGCTTACTAACTGGCAGGCTTGCTGCGGGTGTTCCATCTGAATTTAGACAGATATTTGCTAGTGATGAAGATGCAACAGGTGTAAGTTGAAATTCGATTTGGCTATGAGATGTATGCTAGATAGTGAACCTCTGATACAACCTACTGTTATTCCCATATTTGGTCTGATACCATATTGGTATCTCTGCTACCCCGATTAAGAATCCCTACTCGAATTCGTATCCCCATCAACATTGAACACAAAATGTTTTTAATTGGAAAATAGCATACACCTGTCGATTCTAACTTATTTGGAAAAAAAGAAGGCAGTACACACTTGGAGATCTCTGATACACAATTTATCTTGGGAAAAGTCACAAACAACTTAGTTTACTATTAGAACGTGATAAACTTAAAGGAATCACATGATCTGTAAATCGGAAGAGAAGATTTACCTTTCGAACAATTCAAAGGTTCTCTCCTCAATCCCCTGCTCCTTGCGATCTTGCGGCTGAATTAGGGTTTCGGAGAATTCGGAGGCTGGTGGGTGGTGCGTGCGAAAACAATCGAGAATCTGATTATATATACACCTCTGCACAATCCAAAGGAGATAAGAAGAGGGGATTTAAATCGGGTTTGAAACAGAATTAGGTGTAACTTTTGATTTGGCCGAACAAGGAAGTTCATATTTGAAACAGCTCTTGGGTTCGAAGGTTAGTAGGATTTGGAGGAAAAATCAGTTTGAATCCTGATTTGAATTTATCTGAGGGTTTAAGAACTCAATACTCGGTTAGAGAGAGAGGGGTTTTAAATGACAGTTGAGATTTTGAATCTCCACTTAATCATTTAAGTCCCTACAATTTCTTTTATTTCCCTTTGGATCCTTAATTGATACTTTTAACAAAATAATAATATACCATTATGTAACTAGACAAAAATGTGAGTGGTATAAATTGGAAAAAAAATGTGGTTGAGGGGTTGACAGATTCAGGTTGGCGCGCGGCTATGCAAACTGAAATACAGGCTCTGAAAGATAATGGGACATGGAGTCTTGTCGATTTGCCTCCTGAAAAGAAAGCATTGGAAAGTAGATGGGTGTACAAAATAAAGTACAACTCCGACGGCAGCGTTGAGCACTTAAAGGCACCACTACCAAATTACAGTATTTTAGCGACGGCCATTTAGCGACGGAAATTTTCCGTCGCTATTACCGTCGGATCACCGACGGATTTGTGACGGAATACCGACGGAAAGTAGTGGACAATTTTTTTTATTTTTTTATGTCCATATCCGTCGCTACGTCGTCGATAGGTCGTCGGCCAAGCAGCGACGGTTTTATATCCGTCGCTAGAACGTCGCATATTTTGGCGGCAAAAGCCTAAAATATTGGCGCGAGATTTACTGACGACTTAGCGACGGAATAATCCGTCGCTACTTGGTGCGAGATTTACTGACGACTTAGCGACGGAATAATCCGTCGCTACTCCGTCGCTAATTTCTGTACCCTAACTTAAATTGAACCGACGGGGGGGAAATTTTCATTCCCCCCCAAAACACTCTCTCTCTTCCCTCTCCCTCTCTCCGACGATCTCCCTCTCTCCGACCGGCGATCTCCCTCTCTCTCTCTAAGGTATGCTCTCTCTCCCCCCCTCTCTCTCTCTCTATCTCCCTCTCTCTCTCTCTCTCTCTCTCTTTTACGATTTGGGGGGTTGGGGGGCTGTCGTAGTGGTCGGAGAGGGTGTAGGGCAGGGGGGTTTCGGGTACGGGGTGGGGTGGTCGGGGCAAGGGTGGAGTGGGGTGGTCGGGGGCAGGGGTTCGGGGAGGGGGTCGGGTAGGGGTGGGGGGGTGGTCTGGGCAGGGGGGGTTCGGGTAGGGGGTGGGGTGGTCGGGACAAGGGTGGGGTGGGAGAGGGGGCAGGGGGGGTCGGGGAGGGGGTCGGGCAGGGGTGGGGGGGTGGTCTGGGCAGGGGGTGGGAGAGGGGGTCGGGCAGGGATTGGGGGAGGGTCGGGCAGGGGTTGGGGGGGTCGGGCAGGGGTTGGGGGGGGTCGGGCAGGGGTTGGGGGGGTCGGGGCAGGGGGGCGTAGGAGGGACTCTGGAGTCCCCGCGCAGGAGTCCTCCTCCTCCTCTCCCACAGACACACACACACACACGGACACACACACACACACACGGACACACACACACACGGACACACACACAGACACACACACACACGGACACATGGACACACAGACACACACACACACAGACACACACACACACACACGGACACACACGGACACAGACACACGGATACACACACACACACAGACATATATATATATATATATATATATATATATATATATATATATATATATATATATATATATATATATATATATATATATATATATAGGCATAATTTTAAGTAATTTATTAATAATATATATATATATACACACAGACACACGTCGTGAAGTCTAGTATATATATTTGATTAGCTAAGGTAGAAGTTTAGCCTAATTAAGGTTAGTTTTGACAGAGTTGACTTGGACTCCTAATTTGACCTAGAACTAGCCTAGTTGACCTATTTGTATTTCGATTGATATCATATGAATAGTTTGCCTAAGATTTGATTGGGTTGGTTTTAATGTGTGGGTAAATTAGTTTACCTTATTTTAGAGTATGACTACGTAGCTAGTGTGTAGAGTAGTATATGGTTACTAGATCCTAGTGTAGAGTAGTATGTAGAGGAGTATGGCTACTAGTGATATATAGATATGTAGGTCCATATGTATCTGTATCGGACTATCGCTATCGGTATCGAACTATCGCTATCGGTATCGGACTATCGCTATCGGTATCGAACTATCGGTATCGATCGAACTATCGGTATCGGACTATCGCTATCGGTATCGGACTATCGCTATCAGTATCGACCGTATATACTTAGTATCGGGCGTAGCGGATTAGTATCGATCAGTATATAGGTTTGGGTTAAGATCAAGGTTCAAAGTATCGGTATCGGAATAGTAGGCCGAATAGGAGGCCGAGATAGTCGAATGAGAAGAAGGGAAGAAGGGAGGAGCAGATGGGTCCAGAGCCATGGTGGAGGAGGAGAAGTAACATGAGAGCAATTTCCGCCGTAACATCTCCTGGCTCTGCTGGCAACTGAAGTCCAGATGCTACAAAGGACGATCCTTCGCTGAAATCGACTACAACACCCATCAGTTCAAGTTCATTCATATATGAGTAGATTCCAATGCCATAGAAGCCATCAGTTTGTTGACCTTCCTCTATGGCATTGGAATATACTCATATAGGAATGAACTTGAACTGATGGGTGTTGTAGTCGATTTCAGCGAAGGATCGTCCTTTGTAGCATCTGGACTTCAGTTGCCAGCAGAGCCAGGAGATGTTACGGCGGAAACTGCTCTCATGTTACTTCTCCTCCTCCACCATGGCTCTGGACCCATCTGCTCCTCCTTTCTTCCCTTCTTCTCATTCGACTATCTCGGCCTCCTATTCGGCCTACTATTCCGATATGCGTTTGATACGGTCTACCTAACCTATATACTGATACTAATCTGATACTCTCTGATATTAAGTACATCCGGCTTACTAGCTAGCGGATCCACCAGTTACATGATTATATACTAATTATGTTAGATTGTGATACTAAGTAGTCTCGTCGTAGGCCTAGCGTATTATCCACAAGTTTAGTTTTTCTTACGATATGAGTATCGGTATCGGGCTATTAATTCTTATGTTTAGTTTGTCTTACGATACAGATATTCACATCAAATCGAGCATGAATCGTTACTTTGTTGATCGTACATGGATGTACAAACGACAACACGAGAGCAGAATTGGTGTGAGTGACGATTTTCAGGCAGGTGTGGAAGTATTTCTTAAGTATGTCATGAGCAAAACTCAGTACATGGACGATAACAAAATCAAGTGTCCATGTGTTAATTGTCACAATAGACGTTTCGAAGAAGTGATGACTGTGAGAGATCATTTGACCCGTAAGGGTTTCGTACGTGATTACGGCCTGTGGTCATCGCAAGGTGAATTATATTCAGAAAGACAGGCTGCAGAAGCTGGTACTTATGCTTTTGATGATAATGCTGCAACGGATGTCCTCGAAGACGACGGATGCTCTGTGGATTATGGAGACATGCAGAACCTTGCACGAGATATGGTGTATGTTGCGGCAGGGCCTAATTTTGATCCGGAGGATCCTAATCCCGAGGCAAAGGAGTTCTATGATATGTTTAAGGACGCAGATACTCCTCTATATCCTGGTTGTGAGACTCATTCCGCACTGTCAGTGACGATGCGGTTGTTGAACATAAAGTCTGATTTTAACTTGCCACAAGCTTGCTATGATCGGATCACACAATTAACTAATGAGGTGTTATCGAAGGAATCAAAAGAGCTCCCAAGAAACTTCTACAAGTCAAAGATGATGGTCCGACAACTGGGACTGGGGTACGAGAAGATAGATTGCAGTCGCAACGGATGCATGTTGTATTACAAAGAGAATTGCGTATTAGAAAGTTGTTGGTTCTGTAATACGGATCGTTACAAGACAGTACAGGAAAAAGGAAAGTCAACTAGAAAACGACGTCCTTACAAGTATATGCATTAATTGTCGATCACGAAGCGCTTACAGAGGATGTATATGTCTCTGAATACAGCAGAACACATGACGTGGCACAGTAAAGATCGCATAAAGGACGAAGGAGAATTGTCACATCCTTCGGATGGGGAGGCGTGGAAATATTTTGATTTGTGTCATCCAAATTTTGCTGCAGAGCCTAGAAATGTACGCCTGGCGCTATGTTCTGATGGCTTCGCCCCTTTCGGACAGTCGGGATCTCAATACTCATGCTGGCCGGTCATTCTTACCCCTTACAATCTGCCACCATGGATGTGTATGAAGACTCCTTATATGTTCTTGACAGCTATCATACCCGGTCCCAAAAATTCGACAAAGAACATCGATATATATTTACAGCCGTTGGTGGATGAGCTGAAACAGTTGTGGGAGATCGGCGTCACGACCTATGATATTTCCAGAAAACAAAACTTTCAGATGAGAGCTTCACTCATGTGGACAATCAATGATTTTCCAGCATACGGTATGCTGTCGGGATGGAGTACGCACGGCAACATGTCTTGTCCGATATGTATGGAAAATAGTAAGGCGTTCCGCCTTAGACATGGAGGAAAAACTTCTTTCTTTGACTGTCACCGTCAATTTCTGCCAACGAGACATCCTTGGCGAAAGAACAAGGACGCGTTCAGATATGGAAAACAAGAATTTTCTGAACCTCCTGTCAGATTGTCGGGATACGATATTTGGGAAGATGCAAAGGAATTGCCCACCGCAATGGAAGATCCATCGAACAATCGTGTCGAGGGGTTCGGACAAAGCCATAACTGGACCAAACGGAGTATCTTCTGGGACTTGCCTTATTGGAAAGATAATCTTATTAGGCATAATCTTGATGTCATACATATCGAAAAGAATGTGTTCGATAATGTCTTCAATACCGTTATGGATATTAAAGGAAAGACGAAGGACAATCCAAAAGCAAGACAAGACATGGCCGAGATATACAAACGTCATAATCTAAACTTGATACAAAGGGGAGCTGGTGGACAAGTAACTAAGCCGATAGCGCCATACGCATTGAGCAAGGAAGATAGATTAATAATCTGCAAGTGGATATCTACTTTAAGATTTCCCGACGGCTATGTGTCGAATTTGTCTAGATGCGTTGATCTCAATGAACGCAAGCTAACAGGAATGAAGAGTCACGACTGCCACGTGTTTATGGAAAGATTACTGCCCATTGCGTTGAGAGAGTTGTTGCCTTCTGCTGTATGGGTTCCGTTGGCCGAGCTGTCTACATTCTTCAGGGATATCTGTTCAACTAAGCTCACGGTGCAACATATGATACAACTTGAGGAGAAGATTGTCTTAAAAATTTGCAAGTTAGAGAAAATATTTCCACCGGGTTTCTTCGACAGTATGGAGCATCTACCGATTCATCTAGCATACGAAGCCCGTGTCGGTGCATCTGTTCATTATCGATGGATGTACCCCTTTGAAAGGTAAATAAAAATCGATATAATTTAAGTGGATTTTACAATTCATTGTTAATTCTCAAGATAATTTGTCTCTCTAGGTATCTACATCATCTAAAGAAGAAAGTTGGCAACAAGGCTCATATAGAGGCTTCGATATGCGAAGCATATCTTATCGAGAAGGTGTCAAACTTTTGCTCCATTTATTTCGATACTCATGTTGAGACAAATCGAAATAGACCTCAAAGGAATGACGAAGACGTTGAGGAAGGAGGTATATTCAATTTAAGGGGCAAGCCTATTGGGGCTAGTAAGAAACGGTGGTTGAGTGACGATGAGTATGATGCCGCTCACCGATATGTCTTGTTAAATTGTGACATACAAGAAGTGAGAGATTTGGAGAAGTAAGTGACTACACCTCGTTATAATCTCTAATTTGGTGAGGTAAGTGACTGCACTAATTTTTATTCTCTCTAACAGTGTATTTAGAGATGAAGTCAAAATAAGGACACCCGATATTACCGATGAGGGACTTCAAAGAGAGGTTGATTTTACCTTTCCGTCATGGTTTCGAGATTACGTAAGTAACTGAGATAATATGTTATGCGGCTACCATTTAAATATATATATACAACTAAAACATTTAAAGTTTACAGGTTTTATTAGCTGAACCAAGTACACTCACAAATGAGAGCATTCGTTATTTGTCATTGGGACCGAAGAAGCATGCAAAGACTTGGCCCGGCTATGTCGTTAATGGCTTCAAGTTTAAGACAACTCAACATCCTATAAATGCCAAATTTCTCAATGACGGCTTCAGTACGAAGGATTCTGGTGTTTGCATAAGAGGCACAATCTATGACGACGAGCCGGACTTTGACTATTATGGAGTGCTTCGGGATATTGTAGAATTACAATATAGTGCCCCATTTGATATGCATATTGTTATGTTCAAATGTGAGTGGTTCGATACGACACCAAATATCGGTTGGAGAATCGATAAACAATTTGGATTCGTCGATATAAATCATCGCAGGAGGTATAGAGGGTCCGACACGTTTGTGATAGCAAGTCAGGCTGTTCAAGTCTACTATACAAGCTACCCAAGGCGTCGTAGAGATCGCTTTGACTGGTGGGCAGTATGCAAGATTAAATCTAGAAATATATTCAACGTTGGAGACCCAGCATACCAAAAGGACCAGATCGAAAAGCCCCAATACTTGGGACAACAGTCTTGTGACATGGATGTTGAATTAGAGGTTGATATACCTCTTGCTGATGAAAACAGAGGGGAGGAAGAGGTTGATATACAAGACTTAGATGTCAACCAGGGAAGAAAGAGGCGTCTTGTCCCAAGTATTGAGACTGAAGAAGAAGAAAAAGAAGAAGAAGAAGAAGAACTTTATGAGGATGAGGATGAGGATACAGATGAATTCGACGATGAGGATGATGATGATGATGAGGCCGAGGCCGATGAAGAGGACGATGACGATGATTAAATATCGCTATATTTCAGTTGTATCTTGAAGCACCCAATATCTAGTCTCGAATCCTAAATTACCCTATTACATTTGGATTTACAATTACAAGTCTAGTGGAACACAAGATGCCCTTTCATCAAAAGTTAAAAGAATTGTACTTTGTTGTATTGGTGCGTGATTTTATCAGATTTTGTGTATCTAGCTTTTATTCGTACTTTACTTCTGATTGTAATATTTATTTCAGTTTGGGATATTTGCGTATTATTGTATGAGTTTCTTTTTGCAGATGGCACTCCTAGGCCTACTCGTCTGGGCGGCACTCATCGCCCTGCTGCTGGTATGGATATGTTTAGTTTTATATTCATTTATAAATCTATATTGTCGGTATTTTGTTTATGTGTTCTATTTACAGGGCATGGTTGCGAGCACCCGTACTGGTGGTGCTGGCCGTGGTCGTGGCGGTGGCGGCGGCGACGGCGGTGGTGGTGGTGGTCGTGGGCGTGGGCGTGGGCGTGGTGGTAGCGGTCGTGGTCGCCAGCCGCATTCCCCGGATGTGACCTCCGATCCCGACTTGGAGAGCCCGGACACAGGCTCTTCCCGCCATCATTCTTCCTCGGTGCCACCGACATCGTCGTCGAGGCCTGTGACTCCATCCGCTAGCGGATCCGTTCTGCCACCGGATGTACCAGCGGATCCAGCAGCAGATGCAGCAGGGGGCCCAGCAGTTACTGCAGGGTGGGCCTCGGAGTACCCCGGGATTCAGTTTCATCCTGTTACCGGGGAGTACATGCGCGGACCCGCTGATCCCCCGACGCCACCAGAGAGGCTGGTGGGCGAGTTCCGACGAGAGCTATGGCCCGCTGGTGAATCGTAAGTAAATTTAAGTTAATTTATTAAATTTGTTTCATTTATTCAAGTTAATAATCCAGTCGTTGCTTCTTTATAGGTTTTTCCCGTGGGATGCTGCCCGGGTTCTAGGGCGCATTATCCGGGATAACTACCATGGCCCCTACCTCAATTTTTCTGAGGTGCCTCAGGACATGAAGTACGTCTGGCTCGACGAGATGAGGGTATAAATCCGTCGGTGAATTATTAATTATTCTTTAAATCATTAAATTTTTTATTACGTGATATTTGAATTTGTATGTCAGAGGACGTTCTGGTGGCCCCTCCATCGCGAGGAGGCGATCCGCAGGACCTACAAAGCCGCCGCCGGAAAGAAGATACGGGATGCGGTGTACGACCTTCGTACGGCGCATACGAGGAAGGACTGGATCCGGACGGAGTACTATGAGCAGATGTTGGAGAAGATGGATACTCCGCAGTTCAAGCTGAAATCGGAGAAAGCTAAGGCTAATCGACAGGTCGCGGGTCTGCATACGGGGGGATCAAGGTCCCACGCATCGACGCGTGCAGATTTGGTGAGATAGCGTAAATTCAAATTCATTCTATTATTTAATTTCGTACTGTTAATATACGAAGTTAATTAAATTCTACGTATGCAGGCCCAACGGGCGGTGAAGCAGGGGAAAGAGGCGGAGACGGTCACCGCTCACGATGTATTCGTGCATACGCACAAGAGGCGGAAGGACGGGAGCTTCGTCGACGCGAGGGCCGAGGAGACTGATGTAAGTACTTACGTTTATGAGATTTATGTTAGAAATATAATTATTGTTAAGTTAATTAGATAAACTTAGGATTCAGACTATAACTTAGGGAAACATAGGATTTAGATTATAACTTAGGAAAACTTATAGTATAAACACATTCATTGGATAGGCTGCGTATCGTGAGGCACTTAGTCGGCTTGAGATCGAGCCCCCTTCCGAGAATGTCGGCGAAACGACGCCCACCCAGACGCACTCTTCTATGGCCGCTCGCTACGACGACGTGTTCGTAGAATCCGTCGGCGGCGTTAGGAAAGGGCGCATCTACGGCTTAGGTTCCATGGCGCCCTCGTTGCAGCCGTCCCCGAGATATCCACCGCCTCCGCCTCCCCCAGCGCCCCCGGTTGACGATGTGAGGGCGCAGCTTGCGACTCTGTCCTCCGCGGTGTCAGATTTGCGGGCGATAGTGTTGGGGCGCTATCCGTCTGCTCCCGGTCCGTCTGCTCCCGGTCCGTCTGCTGGTGCTCCCGGTTCATCTGGTGGTGCTCCCGGTCCGTCTACTGCTGCTGCCGGTGCTTCGGATCGACCTGGTCCTTCTTCCCCCGGACGGCTTTCGTTTAACCGCTCTGCGGACGCCCGCATCGTATCGGATAACACCATCTTGACGCTCCTTGACATGTTGTCGCCAGAGCAGCTACGCGCGCTTCCAGATCATGTCTTGTCCCAAGTGCCGGCACACACGGTGGAGGAGTACATACGCAAAGCGGATGCGGCGGCCCGAGCACGAGACGATCCGACGGACGGGGTTTGATTTTGTTTATGTTGTTGGTTTTGTAGACATTTGGATACATTGTATGTTCGGATATTTTTTTTATGTTTGGATAATTTAATGTTGGATATTGGATATATTGTGTTGGTAATATTTTGTTGGATATTGGATACGTTGGATATTGGTGTCGGATATGGATATTTTGCATATGGATATATGGTGTTGGATATTGGATACGTTGGATATTCGTGTTGGATATGGATATATGGTGTTGTATATGGATATTTTGTATGTTTGATATTGTGTTGGATGTGTTGTATAAACAGGAAAGAGTCTGTTTGCAGTATTTTTTTTTCAAAACTTAGAAGTTAGCGACGGACTGGCGACCACTCAGCGACGGATAGTCCGTCGCTAACTGGAGAAACTGAGGTTAGCGACGGAGTGGCGACGTAAAAACCGTCGCTACCTGGAGCATTTCAATAAAGCGACGGATTGGCGACGGACGATCCGTCGACCTGGTGCTGTTTGATGTCCATAAATTTTAGCTTTTGCGACGGATTGGCGACTAACTTACGGCGGACTGGCGACAAAGTCCCGACGGACTATCCGTCGCTAACTGTAGGAATTTAATGTATCGACGGATTGGCGACGTAATATCCGTCGCTACCTGGAGAATTTTACATTGAGCGACGGTTTAGCGACGGAATGTCCGTCGACCTGGTTCTGTTTGATGTCCATAAATTTTGCAGTTAGCGACGGATTGGCGACTAACTTACGGCGGACTGGCGACAAAGTCCCGACGGACTATCCGTCGCTAACTGTAGGAATTTAATGTATCGACGGATTGGCGACGTAATATCCGTCGCTACCTGGAGAATTTTACATTGAGCGACGGTTTAGCGACGGAATGTCCGTCGACCTGGTTCTGTTTGATGTCCATAAATTTTGCAGTTAGCGACGGATGTTTTGTCGCTAATACGACGCTAATCCGTCGTACACCTCGGCGGATTAGCAACGGCATAACGACGACCTGCCGTATGGGAAAATCTCTGATACGCTTTTACCGACAAATTTACGACGGATTAGCGACGGATATTGCGTATCAGAAAATCACTGATACGGTTTTGCCGACTCTTTAGCGACGAAGTTTTCCGTCGGTAACCCTATATCCTGATACATGTTTTGACGAAAGCTAGTCGGTAATCCGTCGCTATATATATTTAAATGCACCGACGGTATTCCGTCGCTAAGTCGTCGCTGAGCGACGGAAGTAGCGACGGATATGTTTTAGCGACGAGGTTATTTCCGACGGCTGTTTTACCAAAATATCCGTCGATAAACCGTCGGTATTTATTTTTGGCGACGGACTACCGACGGATAAGGCCGTCGGTAAATCCATGTATTTTGGTAGTGCACGGCTGGTTGTGTTCGGTAATCATCAGGTTGAGGGGATCGACTATTCAGAGACATTTGCACCGGTAGCTAAGATACCTACAGTTCGGACATTTTTGGCTGTTGCCGCTGTGAGAGGCTGGACTTTGCACCAGATGGATGTGCACAATGCTTTTCTTCATGGAGATCTGACAGAAGAAGTATATATGAAGTTGCCGCCAAGTTTTTCGTATAGTGAACCCAACAAAGTGTGTCGCCTGCGTAAGTCTCTATATGGATTGAAACAGGCACCACGTTGTTGGTTTGCTAAGCTTGCTGCTTCTCTGATATCCTATGGATTTATTCAATCTCATTTCGATTATTCCCTTTTCTCTATTTTTAAAGGGAAGGTTGAGTTACGTGTTTTGATCTATGTGGATAATATGATTGTGTCTGGTAATGACTCAGGTGCTTTAGATGCTTTCAAAAAGTACCTTAGTTCTTGCTTTCACATGAAGGACCTTGGTGTGTTGAAGTACTTCCTCAGCATAGAGGTGGCTCGGAGTGCAGAAGGAATTTCCTTGTGTCAACGGAAGTATGCTTTGGACATTATTTCAGAATGCGGCTTGATGGGGTCTCGTCGTACTGGCTTTCCCATGGAGCCCAATCACAAGCTGGCAGAATCGAATAGTCCAAAGCTGGCGGATGCAGAGACTTATCGGAGGCTGGTTGGGATGTTGATTTATCTATCATTTACTCGCCCTGACTTAGCCTATGTTGTGCATATCTTGTCTCAATTCTTACAGAAGCCTCGACAAGATCATTGGCATGCTGCTTTGAGAGTTGTCAGATATCTCAAACATGCACCGGGACAGGGTATTCTTTTGAAAGCTGATTGTGATCTCCGTCTTTCTGGTTGGTGTGATTCCGACTGTGTCACGACCCGCACCCGCTATTTCGGATACGAGACGTGTCCAAGCCAGCCTACGCCGCAGAGTCAGCGGTAGAACGCTGTCAAGCCCGCAAGAAATAAATGCTCAAAATACAATATTTGCTGCTCATTCACATTTCTAAATTTGTTACAACATTTACAACATTTATAATTAAAGAAAATACAAGATTTTACATTTAATGGAATTGATATAACTGCTATCTATTTCTAGGTTGGCCTCAGCATACCCAAGCCTTCCCAATGCTAAGAGTGATCGCGGCTAAACCTGAAAAATGTTGGTTTCCAGTCAGGAATGGAACAAGTACACAAACCGACGACAATGCGAAAACACAATAGAATTAACAAGACATAAAATAACATATGAGATATGAAAACTGTAAGGAAACTGATGACATGGCACGGTGGAGAATAAAAAGGAAAAATAAAAGACATCTACCTAGGTGGTGTGAAATATCCGTTTCGACATGTGAACGGCTAGGGGATAAATCCGGCACCTGCACGTGTCGTACGCAGATGCTATTATTCAAGAATAGACTCATGGGATAGTTCTGGGTAGTTCACATGTCTACTAAGATATTTTCCCACCCGACTACTCCGTGTGACGAGCGTGTCAACAAGCAGCAAGATATATGTATAGACATGAAATGAAAAGACTACTATGAATCAAAAGCAATCAAAAAGTGCACTTGCCTGAGGTCCTTAGCTGGTGAAACCAATAATACCATACCACTCAATGAGCCACAATCAATCAACATATGCAGAAGTCTCTAGATGCTGAAATAAACAGTACCAACGTTCTAAGAATAGTCAAATTAGCTAGGATTGCATGTCCTTAATTCCAATTCTGGACACAGGGACAAAACGGTAATTTTGAGCAAAAATGATGTCCGCCGTTGGACCCGCTTTGCACCGAAAAGCGTGCCAGAGTCAATGGTCTCTAAAGTCGTCAAACCATATGTCAACAGGTCCAGTTAGCCTAGGGTCGATATGAAGTTGTCAAAATTTACGCAAAGTAAGAACGTATGACTAGTCACAATTATGATTTAATCTAATATAAGTTTTATTTAGAAAAAATATTTAATTCTCAATTATTTATAACTTAAAAATCTACTCATTTATAATCTCTTATTAAAATATACTTTATATAGATTATATAATTCAAACTGTAAATAGGAAGCCCATTTAGCATATAAAGCCTTATTGGAAAAATAATTTATATAACAGAAGGGCCATTTAAATTACCTCTAGTTTATATAAAATCTGAAATATTTTTATATATATATAATCCTCTAAAATTACTTGTAGGTTATACGGAATTATAAAAAGCTTTATAACTAAATATTTTAATAAATAATTATAGAGCCCAGTCCAAAATAGTTTTCTTTAAATAAAGCCCAGTCATATATGTGAAAGTAACTATATTAGTGTCAACAATATTGATGCTTTATACAAGTCCTAAATGTGTATATATAGAAATATTTCTTACTGATAAAAATCTGTGGTATTTTAATTAAACCCTTTAATGGCTATTAAAGCCCATCCTATATTGGTCATAGCATTCCAGTAGGAAAATGACAGCAGGTTCGGTTGCTTCTAATGAAAGAAGAGGAAAAGACACAGAAAATATTTATAAAGAGTGAGGAAGAGAGAGAAAAGGGGTTCTTACAATTTATTTCTCAAGTGAATTGTGTTTCCCCCATTCTTGCTCGAGCGAGAGGGGAGCTGTCGTCCGCGGAAGAAGGGAATCGAGAGGAAGAGAGAGGGGACCTCACCGGAAGAAGCGGGAGACCGACGTAGCTCTGCGATGCTTGGCCGTGGTGCACGGCCGCGCTGGAAGACGCGGCGGAGTTCGGCGTCCACGCGGAGAGGAGAGGTCGGAGCTCTCATCGAGGTCCTCCGGTCACTGTGACGCGGCCGACTGCTCGAGCTCGCGGTCCAGGGGTCAGCATCGGAGCCGAGATAAGGGGCGGGTCGTGGCCTGGCCGCGGGAAACGGCGGCGGTGAGCGGGGCTTCTGCGGATCTGCGGCCACGGGGAAACGGCAGAGAGCGCAGATGGCACTGTCATCGTGCTCATCGCACTGGAGAAGACAGACGCCGGCGGCTCACGCGGGAGGAGAACGGCTGTCCTTCGCTTGGAGACGGCGCCGATCCTGGTTGGCACGGTGGACGGTGAGGAGGACGAGGTTAGGGTTTCTTTCCCTCTTCCTCTTCTGGTGTTTGTGGTGGTGGTGACGCCTGTGGGTGATGGGTCACGGCGACGTGGTGATGGTGAACGATGGTAGTTGTGTCCTGGTCATGTTGGCCGGACACGGGTGTGGTCAGTGAGGGTAGTCGCCGACTGCGTAGTCGAGCGGTGGGGATGAAGATGATGATGTTTGCGGTGGTACGGGGCCGATGAATACTGGCGGATGGCCGGTTGCGGGGAAGAAGATTGGAAGGGGTGGTGGTTGGTTGTTGGGTCTGTTGAACAACTGTAGCAGAACGTCGGGGTTGCGGAAGTGTGGTGATTACCACGGTGGTATGGCCAGAGATATTTTGGGGACGGGGGATCTGTCGGCAGGCACGGTGTCGGGCGAAGTTTTGTGGTGAACGGGATGCCAGTGGGTCTGGCAGCATGGCAGCGGGGAAAGGGTGCGTCCGGGTTTGTCGGATGCGACAAAAATGTATTTGTAAAAGGGAAAAATAGTAGAAAAGGGGTGGGGGACACGGACACAAGGCATGTGTTGTTTGGAATTGTAAGAAGAAATGAGAGGAGAAGGAGAAGAGAAGGAGAAGGAGGTATCCTTAAATGGATAGAGAGTTCCCTGACCGATAAGAGTCAAAATCTAATAATTATCTCTTTTCCATAATTTAAATCCTAAATAAATATTTAAACTTTACTTTAATCAAATATAGATATATTATTTGGTAACAATAGTAGTTCAAATTATTATTTAGTTTTATCAAGTAGTTTTAAAAGTAGCATTTTGAAATTCTAAATCAAAATTGGATAAATCAAATCACAATAATAGTTTAAAATTATATTCTATATTATCAAATATTTTAAATCATATGAATTTAAATCCATAACGATTTAGCGATTAATATAAAATTTTAGGATGCTATTATCAATTAATTTAATCATGTAATTACAAATCTCAATTCTAACTGCTAGTAATAAATCAAATAACTATAAAGGTATGTTTTCACAAAGTCCATTTTAAAATAATTGGACAAATCGTTTAGAATTAAACTAAATAAATACTAAATCAAATAAAATCTATATTTAAATCAATCTATAATGTTTTTTTTTTTAAAAACACTAGATATTATTAAAATCATTTAAAATACGTTTAACTAAACCTAACTTATTTCTTTAAAATATTTTTTCGAAATAACACTCAATATCAAATCTTAAAAGTAATTAATAAGTCGTTCATCAAATAAAATCATATATTGACAATTTCTGCATTAATCAATTTTCTTTTGTACGATAACCACACATATATACCAATCCGGGAAGAGGAGTTACAGACTGGGCCAGTTGTCCCTTGACCCGCCGCTCTGTTACAAGCTGGTTGGTGTTTCTGGGGGGGGGGTCTCCTATTTCTTGGAAGACCAAGAAGCAACCAACTGTTTTCCGATCTTCCGCTGAAGCTGAATACCGATCTCTTGCTGCGCTTTTTGTGAGTTGAAATGGTTGAAGGAGTTATTGGTGTGTTTGGGCGTTCGCCAGGAGTCTGCTATGTCGGTTTATTGTGACAGTCAATCAGCCCTGCACCTGGCTCAGAACCCGGTATTTCATGAGCGTAGTAAGCATATTGAGGTGGATTTGCATTTTGTACGCGATGCTATTAGAGATGGCACCGTAATGGCCTCGCATGTTCCTACTTCTTCTCAACTGGCTGACATCTTCACCAAGTCCCTTAGAAAGCATGTATTTGATTCTTTACTTCCCAAGTTGGACATTTGTGACTTGCATGCTCCAACTTGAGGGGGGTGTTAGATTATATTTGTAACTAATGTAATATGGCCCATAAAGCCCACTCGTGTAGACACTATATATATTGTAAATTGTCCCATCAATGAAAACAATGATTATATTCCCTACAATTAGCAATCACTAATGTCTTCAATACCATGTATCTTCAATTCCATAGAGTGTCAAAAGTATCAGAAGTTTATTAGCAAAGGTCACAAATGGGGGCCACCATTAGGTTCATATTGTGGTTAAGAGCCAATATCAGATGGATGTGTAGCATTTCAAGAAATCCAGTGCGACAAACAAAATGACTTCTGGTTGCCTAGTAGCAACACTCTAATCATTTTGGTTGTGAATGAAGCCAGTATCACCTGGACAAGGATAATGAAACCCTCCAATGATGCCTCCTTATACAAGATATTCTGTACCAGTGTGTAATTGGGAAATAATGAATATTCTTCATCTACGAACCCAATCATATTAAAGTTCACAGAATTGAATACACGTGAGCAAATATCCTCTTGTATTTGGGAGAGATATCATAGAGAAATTTAATGAGAAGTAAAAAATATAATAAATGAAGTATGGAGATGTTGTGTCAATTCTTCGCATGTTTAAACATCACATGAAAATATAACATGATATTCAACCATAATTAGACAATGGTGACATGAACCAAATATTTCTCAAACTAAGGATATTTCATTCAAGTTTCAATCATAAAATGTCACTAAAGCCAACGGTATAATAAAAAAAATTTATGGATCACATTATAATTACAAAATATAAAACGTCGAAATCTAGAAGATGTAGCCCAAATGCAACTTTAGATAGTTGAATACCATCAAATATAATATATATATATATATATATATATATATAGATATATATATATATATATATATATATATATATATTTTAAGTTACAGACACACACAACAACAACAAAATTGTAAACATGCTAAACAAAAATCAGATATAGCTGCAACTATTTAGCAATATCTTCTAATTTAATAAATTATGTGAACAATTATTGTCCCTTAGCTATACACAGAGGACATATGGCTCTTCTAAGAAAAACTAATTAAAATCCTCTGCAACCAAACACAATGGTTTGGATTGATTTAAAATTTGTTAAAACTGATCATAGAAAACTAGGACTTCAAAAATCAACCTTACAGTTAATCATAGTTAAAACTTATTTTAACTAATGTTGCATATATAGAAGACATCTTCTAAATTTTATGGTGCATGTATGCATGCATGAATACATATGTACTTGGTGCTAAAGCAACGGCAAGGTGAGTTTTATGTTACAGAACACAGAGAAGGTTAAGAGTCTTCTAACAAATAGAACACTAACCGGTCTATTAAACGATATGTTTATAAGGAATACCTCTTATATTTTGGATAAATTTACTTTTATCTTCAAAATTCTATAAACAAAATAAACTAAAATTAAAGTTATCAGCCTCCGGGGAAGTCGCACACGTATTGTCCTAAGAGTTAATCTGGGTCTATGTGCAGACTTTTTCGAATGCTCCTAGTAGTAAAATTCCCGCTCTACCGGTATCCCGTCGTCGCACATAACTCGGAAGAGTCCCAGAAAATTGAAAGAGGAACAATTTGAAAGAATAGGAAAAAATGATATATAGAAACACTTTGGCTAAATTGCACTTTGATACCTTCAACTATTCCGGTTTTTCAACTTCATACCCTAAACTATTTTACTCAACAACTTAATACCTCAACTACTATTTTTTTCAACTTCATACCTAAAATTTTAAAAATCCCGAAAATGCCCTTATCCCTTCCCTCTCCCCTTCTCCCCTCCCCCCTCCGGCCCCACTCCGGCCACCTCCTCCTCCCGCACAGCCCCAGCTTCTGTCACGACCCGCACCCGGATATACGGGTACGAATACGTGGGCCACGCCAGCCTACGCCGCGATATCGGCGGTAGAACGCTGTCAAGTATACTATACTAACTACAACATCTAAGGATCCATAACTAGAAATGTACTCATGTCACATCACAAAAACTAAGGAAGATAAGACAAGAAATAATAACAATATAACTAGAACAACTAGAATCTACAATGATCATAAGACATGAAATAAAGAAGGAACAACAAGACTAACTAAGGATAACTACCAAGCAACTCACATAGAAGAATAGTGAGATCCACCTCAGCTAGCAACATCATGAAGTCCAAATACTGAGGGCACAACTACTCCTAAAATTTTGTCAACATATCCAGTCAGGATGGAACGAGCACAAATCTCAAATAACAGTTCTAATTAGATGATATTGAAAATGTAGCAGTAAATAGAGAGAATATACAAGAAATTATGAAATGTACATGTGAGTATCATGGCAAGGTAAACTATAAATCTAGAGCTAGAACAAGGCAAGTAAAACTGATCATGGCATGTACAAAAATCAAGAATCATCTATCTAAGTGTGTGAGTACTAGCTACAACATGTGGCCGGCTTGGGTCTGCACAAGGTCTACTGGCCTAGTTAATCATACCTGGGGTGTATGATTAACACTCACAAGATCTACAAGAACAACAAGGTGGATAATGACCACATATCTACACTAATACTCCCCGTCCCCGACTAGTATAGTGGATCCAACCATGACACATCATGACACGTGATTCTCCGAGAGGGTAGCTAGCCTTCGCAGGAATCGTGTCTATACAATGCACAAGGAACAAGGAAGACTTGCACAAGATATACCAAGGAAAGCGAGGAATAACATCTCATGACGGGATCCAGAGAAATACCAATCCGTGTGAACAATGTGTCAAGAGAACAAGGGTATCTACACTAAATACAAGAAACATAAACGATATCATAAACAGAAATATTATCAGAGAATGTACTCGCCTGAGATCGGGTGGAATATGTCAACTGGTCCAAGAACAGTGCCTCGAGGACCTATAGGTGGAAATACTGTATCAATATAAGGGTTTGAAAGTAAAATCAGGTCATACTAAGTCAAACTAGGTCAAGACAAGTCAAAGCAATCAAACTAGGTCAATCTAAGTCAATGGTCGACTTACAGTTGACTTTTGGTTAACTGGTCAACTCTGGTCAACTCTATGTCAAACTTGACTAACGTTGACTAATAGTTGACTTTGGGTCAACTGGTCAACTTCGGTCCAGTTTCAATCAATTTTATGCTACGGTTGACTTCCGGTTGACTTTTGGTCAAAATAGTCAACTGTGGTCAACCAAGGTCAAAACTAGTCTAACCTAGGTCAAATGTTGACTCTACTTCGACGTTCAGTCAAAGTAGTCAACCATGGTCAAACTGGGTCAAAGCTAGTCTCTATAAACATCTACAAGATTAACACATTCAATTTCAGTGGTTGTAAAATTACTGGAATCGATGGATCTCAAATACCACAAAAGGAGAAAGATTATAATAATAGGATGACACAAAAAGGGAAGAAATCTACAGATGTTGTCGGATGATGAAACTAACATCACCAACGTGTCCAGAATAGTCAAATCAGCTAGGATAGCCTGTCCAAAAGTCCAATTTGGACACATGAGCAAAACGGTAATTTTGGGCCAAAATAATGTCCGTCGTTGGACACACTTTGCATCAAAAAATGTGCCGAAATAAAAGTGCACAAAACCTAACAATTATATGTCCACGAATCCAGAATGACGATACGAACCCAACGGTATATCCAGAATTGGATTCCGTTGATCCGATCTCAAATTGGTCCGTTGACCAGGACATTGAAATTCCAATTTGCACGGAAAAGCGTGTCGGAGCTAATGTCCTCAAAACTCAGCAAATATATGTCAACGAGTCCAGAATGACGATACGAACTCAACGGTATATCCGAAATTGGATTCCGATGAGCCGAACTCAAAATGACCCGTTGACCCAGAAAGTGGGATCCGCTTTGCACCGAAATGCGTGTCAGGGCCCACGTTCTCCAAATCAAGCAAACTTTATATGAAAACATGCCAGAACGACGCCACGACTCTACTGGTGGTGTCAAAATTGAATCCGGAGTCCCGGGTTAAAAAATGGAATTTAACAAGTGCAACACTAAGAATTCGAACGGCCAACTTTGGCGTCGAATTCGACCGACCTAACAAGCTCAAACTGAAATGAAATCTAAAGGGGGTAGGAAGAGGGTTATACCAGCTGTGCACCGGAACTGGTGGCGCACAAAACGGAGCTGCGACGACGAAGATACGAACCCGCGAAGTTGGCATCACAAAACTGTCCAAAAATAGTATAAATTAAAACGTCAACTTGGTGGACGGTTTTGATGTATCTAACGACGAAATTAACGGGTGAAATTTGATAGGAGTGAAGGGGTATATACCGAGATTGTAACGAAGCGAAGAAATCGTCGATCCAACGGTCAGATTTTCCGAAAAAACGTGCGCAAAGTTGCTGCGACGGAACGCCATTTGGATCTCGTTCGCGCGTGCGTCGACGGGATTCGAGAAAATGCTGAAATCGCCTAGACGGCGCGTCCCGGAGGACGTTGTCCGCCACAGGGAGGTGCGGCGGTGGTGCGCCTGGCCGGAGGGGGCTCGCCGGCGTGAGGGCGGCCGGCCATGCGGCGGCGGCGCGCGGCCACACACGGCTGCTGCTGCCGTGCGGCTACTGCTGCAGCTGTGGCTGCATGCTGCTGCTGCGGGCTGCTGGCGCAGGCACACGCGCGCGCGCCTTGCGCGGCGGAGGCCGGCCAGCGGCGCCGGCGGGGGCTGCGCTGGCCTGGCGCGGCGGCGCGGCCAACCACGGCGGTGGCTCTCGGGAGAAGGTGGTGGCGACGGTTTGATGATGGTTAGGAGATGGTGGTGGTGATGATAGTGAGGGTGGTGGTGGTGCTCTCTTGTAGAATCAAGAAGAAGAAGAAGAAGTGAAAAAGAATTAAATGGAGAAGGAGAAGGAGTGTGAAGAAGAAGAATGGTGGGGGGGGGGGGCTGTACGTGCACAGGAGGGAGGGGGTGTGCATTTGTGAGTGATGGGAAAGGAGAGAGAGAGTGATGTATATTATATATAATATATATGTGTGTATATATTATATAAAGAAGAGAGAGAGAATGAGAGATATTTATAAAGAGAGAAAGAGAGAGAGAGTGGGGGTGTGTAGGTCGGCCACACTTGGGGGAGGGGTGTGCTGGTGGATGGGGATGGGTGTGTGTGTTTGAATATTTTTAAGGAGAGAGAGAAAGAGATATCATGTATATATGTATATATATAAAATGAGATATTTGTATATGTATAGAGATATTTAGAGTAGAGAAAAATATCAGTGGGGTGTGGGCAGTCATGATGGAGGACAACATTGAGCGGGGGTTGGGTTCAGTGGAGCCGGATTGGGCCAAGTTTGGACAAAGTCGAAGCCAAGATTTAATTAATTTATAATTTAAACTAATTAAAGTCACGGATGGAATGGGAGCACAAGGGAGATCAAATCGGTGGCACGCAAGTGGCTCATGCATAGTAGGCTCAAAACAGGCCAGGGCCATATATTGGGTCGGCTGGATTGGACCGATGTCGGGTCCGGAAATTAAGTTGAAAATTAAATCAGGTTTTACGGTAGATAATTAATTGGCCTAAATTGAACCGAAAGTTGTGCGAAGGAAATGGAGCACAAAATGGAGTGTCTGAGTGGGACACGAAGGTCATGGGTGAAGAACGTCTCGAGTAGATCAGGCATGACAAGTTGGTTTCGAGAGAATGACTAGTCTGGTACTCCTAAATTAAAAGTCATGGTAACGTGCAAACGATGATCAAGGAAAAGAGTAGGAAAATCAATTAATAATTAAATGGTCTAAATTGACCTGAACTTGCACGAAGCAAAAAGAGTACAAGGGAACAAGTTCGAGTGGGACACGAAATATCAATGTGAAGATAATCTCGTCTACTACAAACTCCAAGAAGGAAGTTTCCAGAGACTGGCATCCCTGATGCTCTAGAATTCCAAGTCACGGTAAAGAGCATTAATCAAATAATAATCAAATAATAATATTTATTCAAAATAATTGATTTATAAAAATAATAAAAAAATAATAAGCCCTAATTTCAGGGGCTTACAATCCTATCCACCTTATAAAAATTTTGTCCTCGAAATTAAAGGTTGGTAGTGGGGTTAAAATATGATAGAAGGTTTAGGCAATATTTTAGGCACGATCCAAGAACGACGAGTTTTGCACGATCAAGAAAATTAATTCAAAATTGTTCAGACACGATGAGGGATTTGGCACGATAGAATCATGATGCGAACAAAATCATATGTGCATGATTTCAAAATAAGTCAAGTCATTGGGGCACAATTTTAGAGACAATTTAGAGAATCGAAGATATAATTGAAGTCCAAGTACGGGGTAATTTGTAGGGCTTAGGTTAATAGAAATCAATCCGAAAGTCGCATAGGCCCGATCAAGATGATAAGCTAACCATGACCAAAACAAGGTTTGGCATGGTTGAGATAAAATTTCAGACACAAAACATAATCGAAGTCAATGTCTTATAGGCCCGATCAAACATTAAGGAGTATGATTAATAAAATCATGAAATACGATCCAAGTTCGAACGTGATTAAAATTGAAAATAGTCTAAGTTCACTTGGCACGATTTGAGGGTTAAGATTATCAAGATCATGAAAATCAAAGTTGGATAGTCATGATCTAAAACAGGGCTAAGAGAAGCAAATAGAGAGAAAATTTTGAGAATAGCACGATTGAGAGATATATTTGATAGAAATCAAATTATAGGTCACACAAACACGATCAAGATCCAAGTTCAGCTATGAAAGACGATAAAATCATGAATTCAAAATCAAGGTCCTAAAAGCACAATTTAGGAAGGAATCCAAGTCACAAGGAGTTTGAAGTCATCTAGAGTCTAGTCAGCAACCAAGATTCTTTGGCACGATAGACAAGACGACCAAATTGATTGGTCATGGACAGAAGGGAATCAAAATCTTAACAGTATCAAAATTTAAGAAACAATTTAGATATAAAAATTTTAAAATTTTCAGAGTTTTCAAGTGTAGATGACAGATGTAGATACGAGATAGGTGATTTGTGTAATCAAGGCATAGCTAAACAATGCAAAGGAAATGATGGTAAGATGAGAAAATTATCATGTGATGGAAGAGAAAATAATGATAAACAAGAAATAATGGTAGGAATTATCTTGCTCAATTGGTAAAAGAAGTGAATCAACTTAAGATATGACCTGATAACCATACACGTCTATCCAAAATCATGTTGTCAGAATTTACGCCACGCCAGTAACATAGCTACAATAAACGATAGAGTCCATAACCAAGGTATACACCCTATAATCAGGTCATCTAGATTCCTTACTACGTCAACCGGTATGGCTGCAAGAGAATCTAAATTCCATAACTAGGATAGTATATCCAAAATCAGGCTCCATGTCCCTGTCAGGCTAGCTAATATGACTGCGATAAATTCTAAACTCCATAAGTAAAGTAGACATTTATCGTTCCCATCGTCTCCATCAATTATGTTTATCAGGATATCTTAACTCAATTCATAAAACTGATCTTAGATACAAAGTTAAAGTCAACAACGAACGAACATCAAGATTCAAAATTCAACGACGAATCAAGGATAAGTAATGAAAACTAGCAGAACAGATTTTGAGACAGAATTTGGGAAAAGTTTTCAGGGGAAGTCCCAAAGGTACAATCTAGGTCAAGATAAAGGAAATCATTGGAATATAATCTAAAACAATCTCAACCTGATATGAGACTGGCAAATCATATTCCCGTCTCAACCTAGAAGATACAAGTCCAACTTATAACTTCCCTCTGGGGTCCACAAACTCATCCCAAGAAGGAATAAAGTTTGATATAGACAGATATTTCAGAAATCAGGATGAATGAAAACAAGTGGGAAAAGATTTGAAAGCCTTCGAAATAAGATTCCCAGGGGTCGTCCTTGGAATCTACCAAGAGTTCCTAATATGTGACTGAGTACCAAAATCCTAAAATATTCCATGACTCAACCTTAATCCTAGGGCAGGCTCGCAGTAGTACAGATAAGTTCAAGTACTACCACGACTTCGTATTAATTGCAAAGACTGACCTGTATGGGCTACCACTAAAAACGTGTCACGACCCGCACCCGGATATACGGGTACGAATACGTGGGCCACGCCCAGCCTACGCCGCGGTATCGGCGGTAGAACGCTGTCAAGTATACTATACTAACTACAACATCTAAGGATCCATAACTAAAAATGTACTCATGTCACATCACAAAAACCAAGGAAGATAAGACAAGAAATAATAACAATATAACTAGAACAACTAGAATCTACAATGATCAAAAGACAGAAAATAATGAAGGAACAACAAGACTAACTAAGGATAACTACCAGGCAACTCAGATAGAAGAATAGTGAGATCCACCTCAGCTAGCAACATCATGAAGTCCAAATACTGAGGGCACAACTACTCCTAAAATTTTGTCAACATATCCAGTCAGGATGGAACGAGCACAAATCTCAAATAACAGTTCTAATTAGACGATATTGAAAATGTAGCAGTAAATAGAGAGAATATACAAAAAAATCATGAAATGTACATGTGAGTATCATGGCAAGGTAAACTGTAAATCTAGAGCTAGAACAAGGCAAGTAAAACTGATCATGGCATGTACAAGAATATCAAGAATCATCTATCTAAGTGTGTGAATACTAGCTACAACATGTGGCCGGCTTGGGTCTGCATAAGGTCTACTGGCCTGGTTAATCATACGTGGGTGTATGATTAACACTCACAAGATCTACAAGAACAACAAGGTGGATAATGACCACATATCTACACTAATACTCCCCGTCCCCGACTAGTATAGTGGATCCAACCATGACACATCATGACATACGATTCTCCGAGAGGGTAGCTAGCCTTCGCAGGAATCGTGTCTATACAATGCACAAGGAACAAGGAAGACTTGAACAAGATATACCAAGGAAAACGAGGAATAACATCTCATGACGGGATCCAGAGAAATACCAATCCGTGTGAACAATGTGTCAAGAGAACAAGGGTATCTACACTAAATACAAGAAACATAAACGATATCATAAAACAGAAATATTATAAGAGAATGTACTCGCCTGAGATCTGGTGGAATATGTCAACTGGTCCAAGAACAGTGCCTCGAGGACCTATAGGTGGAAATACTGTATCAATATAAGGGTTTGGAAGTAAAATCAGATCATACTAAGTCAAACTAGGTCAAGACAAGTCAAAGCAATCAAACTAGGTCAATCTAAGTCAATGGTCGACTTACAGTTGACTTTTGGTCAACTGGTCAACTCTGGTCAACTCTAGGTCAAACTTGACTAACGTTGACTAATAGTTGACTTTGGGTCAACTGGTCAACTTCGGTCCAGTTCCAATCAATTTTATGCTACGATTGACTTTCCGGTTGACTTTTGGTCAAATAGTCAACTGTGGTCAACCAAGGTCAAAACTAGTCTAACCTAGGTCAAATGTTGACTCTACTTCGACGTTCAGTCAAAGTAGTCAACCATGGTCAAACTGGGTCAAAGCTAGTCTCTATAAACATCTAAAAGGTTAACACATTCAATTTCAGTGGTTGTAAAATCACTGGAATCGATGGATCTCAAAATACCACAAAAGGAGAAAGATTATAATAATAGGATGACACAAAAAGGAAAGAAATCTACAGATGTTGTCGGATGATGAAACTAACATCACCAACGTGTCCAGAATAGTCAAATCAGCTAGGATAGCCTGTCCAAAAGTCCAATTTGGACACAGGAGCAAAACGGTAATTTTGGGCCAAAATAATGTCCGTCGTTGGACACACTTTGCACCGAAAAATGTGCCGAAATAAAAGTGCACAAACCAAACAAATTATATGTCCACGAATCCAGAATGACGATACGAACCCAACGGTATATCCAGAATTGGATTCCGTTGACCCGATCTCAAATTGGTCCGTTGACCAGGACATTAAAATTCCAATTTGCACGGAAAAGCGTGTCAGAGCTAATGTCCTCAAAACTCAGCAAATTATATGTCAACGAGTCCAGAATGACGATACGAACTCAACGGTATATCCGGAATTGGATTCTGATGAGCCGAACTCAAAATGACCCGTTGACCCAGAAAGTGGGACCCGCTTTGCACCGAAATACGTGCCAGGGCCCACGTTCTCCAAATCAAGCAAACTTTATATGAAAACATGCCAGAACGACGCCACGAGTCTACTGTGGTGTCACAAATTGAATCCGGATTCCCGGGTTCAAAAATGGAATTTAACAAGTGCAACAGTAAGAATTCGAACGGCCAACTTTGGCGTCGAATTCGATCGACCCTAACAAGCTCAAACTGAAATGAAATCTAAAGGGGGTAGGAAGAGGGTTATACCAGATGTGCACCAGAACTAGTGGCACGCAAAACGGAGCTGCGACGACGAAGATACGAACCCGCGAAATTGGCGTCACAAAACTGTCCAAAAATAGTATAAATTAAAACGTCAACTTGGTGGCCGGTTTTGATGTATCTAACGACAAAATTAACGGGTGAAATTTGACAGGAGTGAAGGGGTATATACCGAGATTGTAACGGAGCGAAGAAATCGTCGATCCAACGATCGGATTTCCCGAAAAATGTGCACGAAGTTGCTGCGACGGAACGCCATTTGGATCTCGTTCGCGCGCGCGTCGACGGGATTTCGAGAAAAATGCTGAAATCGCCTAGAGGCGCGTCCGGAGGACGTTGGCCGCCACAGGGAGGTGCGGCGGTGTGGTGCGCGGCCACACGTGGTTGCTGCTGCCGCGCGGCTACTGCTGCAGCTATGGCTGCATGCTGCTGCTGCGGGCTGCTGGCGCAGGCACACGCGCGTGCGCCTTGCGCGGTGGAGACCGGCCAGCGGCGCCGACGGGGGCTGCGCTGGCCTGGCGCGGCGGCACGACCAACCACGGCGGTGGCGCTCATGAGAAGGTGGTGGCGACGGTTTGATGATGGTTAGGAGATGGTGGTGGTGATGATAGTGAGGGTGGTGATGGTGTGCTCTTGTAGAATCAAGAAGAAGAAGAAGAAGTGAAAAAGAATTAAATGGAGAAGGAGAAGGAGTGTGAAGAAAAAAGAATAGTGGGGGGGCTGTACGTGCACAGGAGGGAGGGGGTGTGCATTTGTGACTGATGGGAAATGAGAGAGAGAGTGATGTATATTATATATAATATATCTGTGTGTATATATTATATAAAGAAGAGAGAGAGAGAGAGAATGAGAGATATTTATAAAGTGAGAAGAGAGAGAGAGAGAGTGTGGGTGTGTAGGTCGGCCACACTTGGGGGAGGGGTGTGCTGGTGGATGGGGATGGGTGTGTGTGTTTGAATATTTTTAAGGAGAGAGAGAAAGAGATATCTATATATATATATATATATATATATATATATATATATATATATATATATATCTATATATATATATATATATAATGAGATATTTGTATATGTATAGAGATATTTAGAGTAGAGAAAAATATCAGTGGGGTGTGGGCAGTCATGATGGTGGACAACATTGAGCGGGGGTTGGGTTCAGTGGAGCCGGATTGGGCCAAGTTTGGACAAAGTCGAAGACAAGATTTAATTAATTTATAATTTAAACTAATTAAAATCACGGATGGAATGGAAGCACAAGGGAGATCAAATCGGTGGCACGCAAGTGGCACGTGCATAGTAGGCTCAAACAGGCCAGGGCCATATATTGGGTCGGCTGGATTGGACCGATGTCGGGTCCGGAAATTAAGTTGGAAATTAAATCAGGTTTTACGGTAGATAATTAATTGGCCTAAATTGAACCGAAAGTTGTGCGAAGGAAATGGAGCACAAAATGGAGTGTCTGAGTGGGACACGAAGGTCATGGGTAAAGAACGTCTCGAGTAGATCAGGCATGACAAGTTGGTTTCGAGAGAATGACTATAGTCTGGTGCTCCTAAATTAAAAGTCATGGTAACGTGCAAACGATGATCAAGGAAAAGGGTGAGAAAATCAATTAATAATTAAATGGTCTAAATTGACCCGAACTTGCGCAAAGCAAAAAGAGTACAAGGGAACAAGTTCGAGTGGGACACGAAATATCAATGTGAAGATAATCTCGTCTACTACAAACTTCAAGAAGAAAGTTTCCAAAGACTGGCATCCCTGATGCTCTAGAATTCCAAGTCACGGTAAAGAGCATTAATCAAATAATAATCAAATAATAATATTTATTCAAAATAATTGATTTATAAAAATAATAAAAAATAATAAGCCCTAATTTTAGGGGCTTACAGCCTCCCTCCCTCCCGTCCCGTCCCCCCCTCCGGCCACCCTCCCCTCCCGCTTCCGGCCACCCCCCCTCCTGCTTCAGGCCGCCTCCCCCCCTCCCGCTTCCGGCCGTCTCCCTCCCTCCCGCTTCCGTCTACCCTCCCCCATGTAATGCCCCGTCCCGCTCAGTCAATCGTAGGAATCGAAACGCCGACGGCGTTCGGACTTAGCCTTGCAACGGCTGCTCGAAGACATCGCTCGGTCGAGGAGACCGCCCGCTCATGTGGGGTAGTTTCGGTGAACTTGTCTCATCTTTGCCTTCACATAATAAATTACATGTTTTCAACTTGCACAAGTAGGCTTGATAATAAAAGAGACGAACCCATATAGCTAAAGGGAATAATTTCGACAGGTCGAATTGAGATAGAATATGGAAAGGTCCAACGGTCGGCTTAGTGTTGGTGCACGGCGTGCTTTAAAAATGACACTCGATCCTTCGTCCCGTGGCTTGGGAGAAGGAAAGTTGGTTGAGTAGGCGACGTATGAACGTAGCCTAAGTCATAGGCATCGCCCACATAAATGCTTCATAAAGCATGCACGGTCCCATCGTCCAAGGCTTGGCATAGCCTTGACCCGCCCTATGAGTTAAGTTGCGTCGCACGGCTGCCGGCGTAAGTCTAGGCGCCCAAATAACTTGGTCATTCAGAAGTCGAATGCATGTGCGGCACGTTTCTGCAATGCGAGGCCTGACGTAGCCTTTGCTCGTCGAGTCGTTGTGCGTTTAAGTAAGGCAAGTTATGTTAGGCTATCGGAGTGGTAGCAAGAACGATCCTACGAGTCTACGGTTGGGTATAACCATATAGTCTTACGGTCTCAAGGCCCGTCATATAAAGTATGACTTGGGCGATAGCGTCGCATAGATCGGAAGTCGGCTCAAGGCATGGTACACGAACTTAGTGTCTAAGGCATGAACCACGTCTGATTGAATGAGTTTTGGAAAAAGGATTATTGAATAGGCATTGAGTTGAATGAAATGATATGGTAACATGGAAAGAATGCTCGCGACCGTGGGTCGTCGAGGGGTCTCAAATGATAGAAAGAATGCTCGCGACCGTGGTCATCGAGGGATCTCAAATGATAGAAGGTTTGATATTGGTTTTGAAAGAGATGGTAACATTGGAAGGGAATGACTGTGTGAGACATCAGTTTGTGTCGAGTCTTGCATGGTCATTGGACAACTTGTCGACAAGGAGGAGTTTCCACGCGCGACAACCCTGGGCGCCATGGGACCGCGACGTTCCGGAGGAAAACATGTATAGCCGTAGCTGGACGAACCGCTCGGGTCATTCGGGAACTTTCAGCGGGGCTACCTACTTGCGCTGAAAGGGTCGCCGAATGGCAATGCTATAGTCAAGGATAGCTTGTGATGTTAGTGACCAATTCATATAGATGGGTCGGCACGGGCGGCAATCCGCGTGTGTGCCTTTGGATTTAGTCTAGTTGAATATATGTATGGTTGGAACACAAGTGTATGGGCCTAAGAATGGCTACAATATAGACGGCGTGCTTCGGCACGAGATGTGACATCGAGTCTTATGTTGTCGGCATATAAGTTGCATAGTTTGGATGTGAGTTTGTCTTGAGTTTAAGTCAGGAAACGTCGCAAGGCAAAGTTGGTCGAGTGACACTTAGTTCACAATGTCTTGATGGGTAAGTTGGTGATTAAGTAGAAAGGGCCGCGAGGCGGCGATATGATTGAGTTTGATTGAGTTGTGAGGCACGGCCTCAGCAAGGGTTTGTAGTACGGTCATACAGGAATGGAGTCTTATCCCATAGTTTCGTCTCTGATTATGTGCCGAAAGGCAAGCACGACTTGATAGGTTAACGTTGTTAGCACGAGAAGGGTCTTGAGGCAAGGTATGAGTTAACGTTGTCATCGCAAGCACGAGATGGTCTAAAGATATCAAAATAGGCAAGGCGTCGGTCATAAAACTGATCCTAAGGCAAGACTAGAAAGATAATTGATAAGAAGGGACTATGCTGCACAAAGTAAATGAACGTGTTGGTTTTGTATGGGTGGGCGAGGAGCTCATTCCACCAGTAAAGTTGAGTACTGACACCCACATAGTTTATATTTGCAGGTGCAGGTAGAAGCTCGTGGCACGGAGCTCGTTTGGATGCGTCGAGGCACAGAGTTCCTTGGCGATTCGAAGTACGGCCGCATGGAGTAAAGACTTATACGGGACATAATGTATGGACGTCGCCTTCCGAAGCTTCCGCTGGAGTCAAGACCTGTATTGAGAGATGAGAGAGAGCTGAGTGACTTGTAAATGTGAGATGAGTGAACTTGAGTAATTGTAATATTGGCATTGCGCCCCATTGTAACCTTTGTTCCAATATCAATAAAAGAGTGTTTTGCAATGACTTGTGTTTTGCTCCAAATTCTGCCGCTATTATTCAATGTCTCTGCATGGGACTTCTGTGTGACGACCCCGTCGCAGCCGCTGAAATCGGTCGTTATGGAACCCACCTTGCACGAGCGCAATCTAGGCTCGTGCGGCATCACGTCTTAGCGAGGACGATCGCTCCTATGGGAGCGGGGCGTGACATAATGGTATCAGAGCACGACTTTACGTCCTTGGACTATCGATTGAATTCTTTAACTCCGTTGTTTCCGCAAACTCTGAATTGTTGCTTCCGTAAAGTTGATATCGTTGGTGCGCTCTCTCTCAAATGTCCCACGGGATGTCCATACAATAAGTCTATCTATTTTGCAAAACATAGAAAAATAGTTTTTGACAAAACAAAAATATGGTTCGCGTAAGCACGGTTGGCTAAGTCGGGCTGGGCATATACACCAAGGATTGTATCGACCTTAGAAAAGTCGAGTGCGAATTCGAATTGTGTCGAACGAGAATGAGTTAGACTTGATTGAGTAAATGTGATGATTATCGATAGGGGTGTTATCGAGCGATGATATCGTCAGTGAGATATAGACGAGCGTGCTTGGAAATTGAGGAATAGTTCGAACGGAAAATTTGAAGAAGTGGATTTTGATTCGAATGATAGTTGAGAATTTGTTGAATGACTTCATCCCTGAGTGGTGTATACGATAGCCTCAGGGATGTCGATCGATCGATTAAGGATTCGAAGGATAATGATTGAACTGGAACTTGAATGTCGAGGAGATTATCCTGTCGGACGATAGCATCTTTCGCACGACTCAGAATTGGTTGTAAAGGAAGATCGTCAGGTTACGCATATCGTCGATGGTATTGAGGCGTATCAAAGATCGACATGCGATAACTCGGGGGTACTCTGACGCGGCGGATGACGATCGTGCAAGTGTTATTGTTCGGTTGGGTGTTGTACTCAGGATTTTGATTGAGATGAATGTTGGATCAAAATGATTGTGTCTTAAGGGTTGCGCGGATAACCACAGCGTCGACATTCTTGTCTTGTACGAGCACACTCTAGCCTCGCACATGCGTTGCGTTGGATTTGGGGCGATCGTTTCGCGTAAGCGTTGACATGGTGATTCATGTCGCGGGAATGATCGAACTCGGAAAATCAGGACGTGGCAACTTTGATTGTCTCGACTTGTTGGCTTGATACGAAGGAAAATTCGAGGATGTTTGGACTTACGACTGATGAATGAAAGAAACTTGAGGATTGAGTAGGTCCAATCCGCGTATCGAGAATGAATTAGTCTAGACGCAAAACAAGAGTTACGTCCCGATGAGGATGATTATCCCGCGGAGAGCGTGCATGGTGATTCATGCCCACCATAGAAAATCTGACTCGCGTGAGATCGGGACGCAACATAGTGTTAAGTCAGACGACCTTGTGATCGATTACGTGAATTGGAATAGATGACTTCGGAAGTATGGAATGTGAAATTGTGGTTTAGCGATGAATTGTGTCATAGCATGCTTGAATTGAGAAGAATCGATAGGCGAACTATATCGAATGTGTTTGAAGGGATAGACTATACAAGATGACTTATTGAATGAGCGATTTTGATACGTCATGAAATCGGTTGAACGTAAGTTGTCGTAGGATGGCTTTGCTGAATGACCCGGACCCCGTACAACAAAGTTGGGATGTGTGTAGGGAATCGATGCTCGAAGTTTAGAAATCGGAGTGATGCAAGCTTGGGTAGAAAAATCATGTACTATCAACTTGGTTTGACCTTAGGATGGGGTCAGTGTTGATATCGTTGTTTGGGAACTGTGATTCTAATACTGACAATTGAATTTAGCCTAAAGAGATTGCTTAGCGGCTAGGCGAGATATCCATGTTGCGGGAGTTAGCATCGGTAGGATTGATTTTCAGGATTGAGTGGATGGATCGGTAGGTGGAATTGGATTCACTATCATAAGGCTTGGTTGAAATACATGTATTTCGGGGACGCCTGGAATGTGTGCACGATCCAAACTAAGTGATATGCTGAATCAAGTGAGACTTGAGGAACATGAAAGTGTCAAGGATTTTGAGATTGTAAGTTTTGAAGAAAAGATTGAGGGTAGCACGAGCGAGGCTCGGATTTAAGAAACGCGTAGGAGTAGTATGTGCGAGAGTCGTTGAATGTTGAATAAGTGATAAGTCGATAAGTGTACTCAGTTAGTTTCGAGAATGAAACTTTTCTCAGTGGTGTATGATGTAGTGTCCCGTCCCGCTCAGTCAATCGTATTAATCGAAACGCCGACGGCGTTCGAACTTAGCCTTGCAACGGCTGCTCGAAGACATCGCTCGGTCGAGGAGACCGCCCGCTCAGGTGGGGTAGTTTCGGTGAACTTGTCTCATCTTTGCCTTCACATAATAAATTGCATGTTTTCAACTTGCATAAGTAGGCTTGATAATAAAAGAGATGAACCCACATAGCTAAAGGGAATAATTCCGACAGGTCGAATTGAGATAGAATATGGAAAGGTCCAACGGTCGGCTTAGAGTTGGTGCACGGCGTGCTTTGAAAATGACACTCGATCCTTCGTCCCGTGGCTTGGGAGAAGGAAAGTGGTTGAGTAGGCGAAGTATGAACGTAGCCTAAGTCATATGCATCGCCCACATAAATGCTTCATAAAGCATGCACGGTCCCATCGTTCAAGGCTTGGCATAGCCTTGACCCGCCCTATGAGTTAAGTTACGTCGCACGGCTGCCGGCCTAAGTCTAGGCGCCCAAATAACTTGGTCATTCAGAAGTCGAATGCATGCGCGGCACATTTCCGCAATGCGAGGCCTGACATAGCCTTTGCTCGTCGAATCGTTGTGCGTTTAAGTAAGGTAAGTTATGTTAGGCTATCGGAGTGGTAGCAAGCACGATCCTACGAGTCTACGGTTGGGTATAACTACATAGTCTTACGGTCTCAAGGCCCGTCATATAAAGTATGACTTGGGCGATAGCGTCGCGTAGATCGGAAGTCGGCTTAAGGCACGGTGCACAGAATTAGTGTCTAGGGCATGAACCACGGTTGATTGAATAAGTTTTGGAGAAATGGTTATTGAATAGGTATTGAGTTGAATGAAATGATATGGTAACATGGAAAGAATGCTCGCGACCGTGGATCGTCGAGGGGTCTCAAATGATAGAAAGAATGCTCGCGACCGTGGGTCGTCGAGGGGTCTCAAGTGATAGAAGGTTTGATATTGGTTTTGAAAGAGATGGTAACATTGGAAGAGGAATGGCTGTGTGAGACGTCAGTTTGTGTCGAGTCTTGCATGGTCATTGGACAACTTGTCGACAAGGAGGAGTTTCCACGCGCGACAACCCTGGGCGCCATGGGACCGCGGCGTTCCGGAGGAAAACAGGTATAGCCGTAGCTGGACGAACCGCTCGGGTCATTCAAGAACTTTCAGCGGGGCTAGCTACTTGCGCTGAAAGGGTCGCCGAATGGCAAGGCTATAGTCCAGGATAGCTTGTGATGTTAGTGACCAATTCATATAGATGGATCGGCACGGGCGGCAATCCGCGTGTGTGCCTTTGGATTTAGTCAAGTTGAATGTGTGTATGGTTGGAACACAAGTGTTTGGGCCTAAGAATGGCTACAATATAGGCGACGTGCTTCGGCACGAGATGTGGCGTCGAGTCTTATGTTGTCAGCATATAAGTTGCATAGTTTGGATGTGAGTTTGTCTTGAGTTTAAGTCAGGAAACGCCGCAAGGCAAAGTTGGTCGAGTGACACTTAGTTCACAATGTCTTGATAGGTCAGTTGGTGATTAAGTAGCAAAGGGCCGCAAGGCGGCGATATGATTGAGTTTGATTGAGTTGCGAGGCACGGCCTCAACAAGGGTTTGTAGTACGGTCACACGGGAATGGAGTCTTATCCCGTAGTTGCGTCTCTGATTATGTGCCGAAAGGCAAGCACGACTTGATAGGTTAACGTTGTTGGCACGAGAAGGGTCTTGAGGCAAGGTATGAGTTAACGTTGTCATCGCAAGCACGAGATGGTCTAAAGATATCAAAATAGGCAAGACGTCGGTCATAAAACTGATCCTAAGGCAAGACTAGAAAGACAATTGATAAGAATGGACTATGCTGCACAAAGTAAATGAACGTGTTAGTTTTGTATGGGTGGACGAGGAGCTCATTCCACCAGTACAGTTGAGTACTGACACCCACATAGTTTACATGTGCAGGTGCAGGTATAAGCTCGTGACGCGGAGCTCGCTTGGATGCGTCGAGGCACAGAGTTCCTTGGCGATTCGAAGCGTGCGGCCGCATGAAGTAAAGACTTATACGGGACATAATGTATGGACGTCGCCTTCTGAAGCTTCTGCTGGAGTCAAGACCTGTATTGAGAGATGAGAGAGAGCTGAGTGACTTGTAAATGTGAGATGAGTGAACTTGAGTAATTGTCCCCCATTATAACCTTTGTTCCAATATCAATAAAAGAGTGTTTTGCAATGACTTGTGTTTTGCTTCAAATTCTGTCGCTATTATTCAATGTCTCTGCATGGGACTTCTGTGCGACGACCCCATCGCAGCCGCTGAAATCGACCGTTATGGAACCCGCCTTACACGAGTGCAATTTAGGCTCGTGCGGCATCACGCCTTAGCGAGGACGATCGCTCCTACGGGAGCGGGACGTGACACCCCAGCCCCCCCCCCCCCCCCCCCCCCCCCTCCCATGCTACCGTGCCCTAGGGGGAGAGGCGGGGGCGGGTTGCCGGAAGCGGGAGGGGGGGGGGGGGGGAGAGACGGCCGGAAGTGGGAGGGGGGGAGGCGGCCGGAAGCGGGAGGGGGAGGGGGGGTGGCCGGAAGCGGGAAGGGGGGTGGGTGGTGGGGGGTGGGGGGTAATTTTCAAGTTTGACTAAGGGTATTTTCGTCCAAATTTTTTTTTCGAATATTAACTTGTTTAAAAAAAAAGTTTAGGGTATCAAGTTGAAAAAACAGGAATAGTTGAGGGTATCGAAGTGCAATTAAGCCAAACAATTTTTCTTCTAGGAATGAGATTAGAGAAGTTTGTAGGAGAAGAAGATGGTGTGAAGCTTTGATGGTGATAGGTTTGGCTTGGGTGTGTAAGAACTCAACTATGTAGGAGAATGGAGAAAGAAGACTTTGGTTCTCTACAACCTATTTTCTTCTCATTTACCTTTGTCAAACATATATATAGAGAACCCATACCCAAAGCCAACAAATAAAAGACAATATAAAAGGGTTTAATAGGAATCAATGGCCTAATAATACCACATAATAACCAGCCAACAAAACATCCATTAAGGCACTAAAAACATTCATTTGGAATGAATCAAGATGATACATGTGGGAAAGTTTTGGTTAAGTTGTGAATGAAAAGCAAATAGTAAGGTGTGGTGAATAAATACGAGGAGTCAATGGAATTTAAAGGAAATTAAGGGGTGGTAATGAAGCCTTTAAGAAATTGATTAGAAAATAAATTTTGGAGGTTGGTGTTTTTCCGCCAAGAATTACAACAATCCTTTCACAAATGATACATTCAACCGACTCCTTGAATTTGATACACCCAACTTTCAAGACATGAGCTTCAACATTATTCAAACCACAGGAGCAGTCTTTGCTAAATATAAATTAGTTTGCTATTTGGAGCTCAACAACAGTTTGAACTGAACACTGTAAGACCCTGGCAAAGTATTAGTCACATATTGGGGTAAAGAACAAACAATGCCACGAGGAACTCTTTAGAGAACATTTCTACCAAGAATAAGTTGCAAATTCATAAGCCTGTGTGAATCTTCTGCTTCCAAGCAAGGCCTCGAGGCTTCTATCACGATAAGCAGCAAGCGAAGACACATTTTGTTCCTATTCTGCAGATCGATGGCTGTAATCTCTACTATTAGACCTCTCCTTAGGTCGATGTGAACGTTCGGTGTAATTCTGGTGCTTGTGAGATGACTCTTCCCTGTGTGATGGGCTACTTCTCCACCTATGTGAACGCTCCTTCCTGTCCTCTGATCTCCTGTGCTTTGAGGATAGCTCTCCATCTGAGCAAGACGGGCTTCTTTTCCGCCTATTGGAAGGCTCCTCCCTGTCCTCGGATCTTCGGTGCCTCGAGGGTGGATCTTCACTATTTCTACGGGTGCTGCTTCTTCTCGGGGGAGATGGAACCTGCATCCATAGTGCAAGCAGGTTTATATTCCAAGTGCATACAATGTAGAAAGGGAAAACGAATGAAAAGTATAACCATCTTGTTCTCAGCATTATTCCCATAACCTTGGTGGGGCTCAATTCTCTTTGAGATGCAACCAGTTAACAGATTTTTTTTAAAACAGGTGTAGCCGGTCTAAGAAATAAAATTCTAACCAAACTTGGGTAGTAGATCAGACCAAGTTAACAATGCTATCACATATCATGTTAGGAACACATTTTTCTTGCATTGAGGTAGTAGATCAGACCAAGCAGGCTCGAACCAAGGACCTCCCCTCCCAACCGCTGGGCCACCCCTGGTGACTGTGAGGAACACACATTGATTTTTTTATTTTTTTTGGGTCAGAAAGTGCATGTTTGATCTCCAGCATTTGTAATACTGTAACTTTGTCCATTTGGGGTTATTGCTCTCCATGATCAGTCAATCATTTACCATCCTAATAAGAGGATAGAATGAACAAACTGTAATGGAACCAGCAAATAGCTACTGAGTAAACATATTTAATTTTTGTTAATAATAACCCATTTTCACCACTTTATCAGCATATTTCTTTAGCCCGCTAAAGTTAAGTAGTTCGCCATCCATACTGTATCGTAAGTCATGCCCTAGATATGACCAATATTCCTAATAACAAAGCTTATCAACTTTTTCCTTCATCTGGACTCCGACTAACAATGACCAAGTCCTTTTCTAATCGTTGATATTGTTCTTGTTGCAAATCCCTTCACAAGTTCAACTTGAATAATGCATCTAACCTGACAAACCAAATTCAATCTGAATCCAGATTCGGCTAGTATTAATAGTTCTAGTTGGAAAGCATCTCAAACTGCTCATGTTGCAATCCATCAAACTTGACCAAGTTAACTATGTTCTAATGATTTGTATTCCCTAATACCAAAGCATTGAAATATCAGAACCTCAGAAGCCAGAAACAGGAGCAGAGGAGCACGACTACTTAAAAGAGTCTAAAATTGGGATCATGATGGAAGCGCGCTAACCGCTAATAAAAAAATTATGTTTATTAATTATTGTTATGAAAATTTATAGATATCTTAATATTTATTATAATTTATAAAGTTCGGTTCAAAGTTATAGAGAGATCATTCGCATGGTAATTTTTATGATGTAAGGTAAGTAATCCTAACTTTCTTGTTACTTTGATAAATGTGTATTAAAAATTCTCCAACTTTCTTTCCAAAAATTTTGTTCTCTTTTAAAATTATGATCATGTTACGGAAAGCACGCTCCCAACACCGGAAAAAACGCGCTCCCGTCACCGGAAAAAAAAAAAGCTCCCAAGTCACTCCTAAGTAAGAACCGCCGAATCGCGGTTCTTGGTGATATTTGTTGGCCTCCTAGAAAATTCTGGCTTATAAGATCAGAACCCACACTATTACATAAGCATGCAACTATAATATGCAAACAAAGAAAAATTTCATACAGACGATGTTTGATGAGTAGAGACAATGAATATAAAACCTGAAAACGTGACATATACCGTCCTTCAGGCGGTGGATCAATACCAAGCCGTTTTAAATCATCATATGGGATTGGGCGCCTGCTTGCAGAAAAAAAAAAGGTTATTCTTCTATGAACAACAAAATAATGAAAGTTCTTCCATACGTATACAAAATTGGAACCACGGTTATTGTCTTAAACAAACAGGGAATATTAGCATTATATTCATACAAAGGAGCACGAAATGGCCTCTCTCGACCACCAAATCGCAGTTGACCAGATTCTTTTTTTCCTCCAAGTCCGCCTCCTGTTGAATGAAATGGTTTAGGTGCTCAGGAATAAAAATTATACAAATATATCTGAAGATATATTCTTTAAACTTACCTAACCTTCGAGGGATCCATCCAGGCATCAGTTGCTGCCTATTGTAATCTACAATAACTTCACTATCATCAATAAGAGAATGGTGCGCATCCTGCATGCTAAAGCAAAAAGATTAGAAGATAACAGTATGGCCAACAACACTGGAAAGAGGAGAGAAGTTCTGAGGTCAACTAACATGGGCTGTAAGGATCAACCAGCCAAGTAGAAGGAATTCTAAAATGAGCACTCCGTACTATGTTGAAATTTATGCTACACATAATTTATATAAGAATAAACAGTGCACTGATGTAATAAGAATATTGAGGCAAGCAAGGTATGCTGTTGCGTCCACTGTAGCTACTACGTAACTTTGTGACTTCGCACCAGCACATGAAGAAGTTCTAGTAATTATACAACCATCATCAGCATTTGACATACCATACAAAATGGACTCTCATTTGACAAAGAGTTCTGCCAACCTAACACAGATTAGAGCTCAGACCATTACACACTGGAAAAAAAACGATCAAGAAAATGAAGATTTCAGAAAGTAAGGCCAATATAGATGCGGTATCTTTTAGGTTATTTTCAACATCATTGCAATGATTTTCAATTTGGCATCTGTTTTAGTTTGATCTCATGATATAAGTTACTTTCTTTCTGTAGTCAACACAAGTCATTCTCATGACCTTTTATATTTTGATAAAATTATGCATGAATTATACTTCATATACCCATATCTTCCCAATTTGGATGTGGACCTTCCAACTCCATTACAATCTTCTAAAGCTCGTCATTCTCACTTTAAGTACTCCAGTATTCCTAAAACAAGGAAAGTTCACCTTATTAAACCTGTTACATCTGTCCTAAAACTTTGCTATGAAATCACTTTGATTATCCATCATTGACTTGCCAAACAAACGCCAATCATCCTAATTTGACAAGGGGAATGGTCAGCAACTGGTTTCTGGTATTATCCTTGGGTGAACTGGGTAAGGGTAGGATTACCAAGATTGAGTTGCTCAAGACTAGTGGTTGCTTGTCTACATTGGAAGCTACCCAAGGTTAGTTTATAGCAAAAGCTAGATGGAACATCTATGATCTTAGCAATCTAACAAAGGAATATAACAAGGAGAACGAAGCTTTAGAATTTGCCTGAATTACCTTCCAAAGATTCTTGAAGATGAATTGTTTGAATGAGATACTTTTACGCTGAAAGGTCATAGTTATTGAATACACCCAAATCCCCACATCGAACCACGTTACAATACGTGCATTATAATTCGTGGTACATTTGTGATCAGGATCATTAAGGTACTTTATCCATATCACTAAATAAATTATCTGAATCTGTTGTAGAAGTCTCAGTTAAACTTGTTCCTTTTATTGACCAAGATATCCAGTCACCTACAACTTTCAACGCATTTCGGGGAGAACCAACTAGCTCTGGCTTCGAGCGGCATTTCACCCTAACCACTACTCATCCACTGGTTCTATTCTTCAACATCAGTCGGTTCGGACCTCTATTTAGTTTCACCCAAGATTTATCTATTTTCTCATCCGATTGAGATATCCTCCATTTCACCCAAGAAAGATTGTATATTGATTGAAATCATTCGGAGTGTAAAGTGAAATTAGATCAATTTATATTAAGGCTAATTGTTATTAATTAGAAAATTTTATGGTTGACTTAGGACTAAGAAACTAAAGTATCCAGGTTTCGTTCAGATACAAAATCGATAATGGTAATATATGTACGATTACCACTTGTATCATAGACAGTTCTTATACTAGAAAGTGGAAGAAAACTTGAGACTTCTTGTCAATTTGGGACTCCATAACTTCATTTAAGCTTCGTAGTATGTTTCGTACTTATTTTGTCTCATGAGTTTCATGAGCCACTACTCAGTTATGCATGTTGCTCATGCAAGAAGAAAAACGAGTTTTATGATTCATTATCAACACCAACAAATTCTATATCCCAAACTTTGGGGGCTGGTCATTTGAATCGTTTTCTTCCATTTAGCTTTGTTAAGGATCATGAGCTTGGTAACACTAACAAAGACCTTATCACTTTTTAAAACTTCAGCCATGTTTGTTTAGGCCTACCTCCGGTCCTAGCAACTTCTTTAACATGCATCTTATTACTTTTCCTTACAGAGCACCTATTGGCCTAACACTTTTATCCATGAAACACGGTTGATCTTATAACCATCTTATTTATAGAATTTTCGTTCATCTTCCAAGTTATCTTGTGATCACAAAGTACTCCAGAAGTAGTCTCCATATTAACCTCTTATTCCAATTTTTGCATGATATCCTTCTCAATCTCTCCATCATGATGAATAGTCGATTCCAAATACTGAAAATTTAACTCCTAGGTATATATCTCATGTCTATCCACAAGAAATCCTCCTCTATTTCTTTTTGACATGGTTAAAGTTACATTTTATTTATTTGGTTTTCTACCTAATAATTTTAAAATCCTTAAATTCTAAAGTTTCTTGCCACACTTCTATTTAAGCATCTAACGAACAATGTTGTCAACAAACATCATATACCACGAAACCTTCTCTTGGATATGCCTAGTAATTCCATCCATTATTATGCATGAATTTTGATATTTATGATGGTTTTATTTTTTTTACGAAGGTTGTGAGTTTTTTGTCGTCTTATTATGCTTTATGGTTTATTTACGTGTTTCAACATGACATCCTTGTACATTTTTTTAGGGAAAGTTATGTTCTAGCTAGTTGATGAGTATGACTTTGAAATGTCAAGTTTTCTATCTTATTGAATGAAACGAAGTAATGAGTTTCAAATTTTATTGTGTCTTATATAAGGTTCTTTCTATATGATGATACAATTGTTTGAGTTGAATATTGAACTTACTAAAAATCGACCCAGGTAGTATTTTAAAGCGTAACATGAACCAAATTACCCTACCCCATGTTCCAAAGTTTGTACCATGACCTACCACGTACAACATTCCAGGTAACTTTGGGTTGGAAGGTGCTACGCAGCTACCTATAGACCCTTATCCCAAGTAAAGGTGTTGTGCTATAACCTAGAGCTTGTCAAGAAACCCAAAACTTAGTTACTATGCTTGGCAGATATCGTACCAATTATTAAGGATAAAGTGGGATGCCAGAACTGCTAAAGAAATTCATATGTTTTGCAAAACTAAGGGTGAGAATTGGGATTAATCATTTGAATTCTCTACTGTTTATCTTTGAAAACTTATCAATAAAAAGTAGGAATAAGGCTTCAAGGTGTAGACTGATGCCTGAAAGGTATTTCCCTAAAGCTCTTGTTACTTCTTGGTTGTGTTGAAGCTTAGCAAGAGAGAGAGAGGGAGATTCAAGGGGAAGAGAATTTTTTTAAAAAAAAATGTAAGACTTCAAAATGATTATGATTGTACCCATATCTTTATGGAGGAGGCTATTTCTATAGTGAACTAAGGTACTTGTTCGATAGAGTACAACTTTAATTATTGCCCTCTTATTGTCCTCCTAGTTTTATATTCTTCACAGCCTTTAGTACAATATAATTTTGCAGAATGCTAGATCTCATTCATTCTCTTATTCACTTTTTGGAAGGTTACTATATCTTCTCCACATAATAGGTACATAAGAGTTATTGAACTACAATGATTGCAACCATTTGAGCTCAAAGTTTATGAGCCCAAATAGTTTGATGGAGACAAAAAGTGTTAACAATTTGATAAATCATAATTTTAAATTGATCCATCCACCAACCAGTCTTCTCCCATTGGAACGGGGTCGACTATGGAGCACGAGAAAGCTCCACAAAAGAATTAAAAAAGTTTTTATAATCAGCTGCCTACCTGATGTCAATCATTTGTATCATTGCCAAATTCTTTGATGAAATAGCTATGAGCAAGAGAAAGCCTTGTTAAACTTACAACGCAAATGCACATGTAGGTAGACCTACATTCTTGGTGAGCCTTTTAACCATGGAGCATTTTAAAATGTAATAATTCTAATTAATTGTCATAATTAGAGTATCTAAAATGCGAGAGACCAAAATTCAGTTACCATGGAGGTTACCTATGTGTCCAACTGTTACAACAAATACAATTTTGACTAATAAATAGATTATATTATGGTTTGAATACATCCAATTCATCTAAAGATGTTTCAATCATGACCATTTTTAGGGAAAATTTAAGCAATCACAAAGGAGTGAGGCATGAAATGATACTAAGTTACCGACAGAGTAGTCAGTTCAGAAGTTTACGGGGAACACCGACTATGTTGTCTTATGTCATCTTTCACTCTAACTCCAAACCAGATAAAGGAAGGCCATTGCCTTAGATGATAGAAAGCACAAAATCCTGTCATATATCTATGAAATGGATATAGTTGTTTTCAAAGTTAGAGGAGACGACCCTTAATAAAAATGACAGAAGAAATGATTCATGCAGCCGATCCCAAAGATTCACGATAAAGGTTATGCTACTGTTTGATTGTTTGTTCTTATTCTTGGTGTTGGTCTACGGGAGGGTCATGAACAATATAGGTATAGGTAGGCTGAATCTTAGTGATCCTTATATATTTTGATTGTCAATACTTATGGAAAATCCAACAAGACATGGGGAAGAAAGCCAATATCTAACTAGGTAATGCCTTTCTTGCATCATATTATATTACACCTGATAAGTCTCATTGGACATTCTAGTACTCTCAAGGAAGCTTGTCAGAGTGGAGCAAAAGAGTTTATATCTGTTAACGAGTTTAAAATAATCTGGGAGTTGATGTAATATTCAAATTTATTCCTGAAAATTAACAGAAACAACAGATTTTCCTCTTCTAGTTTCTCCTTGCCTTTCCCCTTTTATGATTTTCCTCCAATGACTAGACCCTTCCTAGTTCTTACCAGAAAAAGGCTCCCTGGAGTTTATATTCTGTATTTCATAGGACATGGATTCTCAACCTTGAAGCCCTGAACAGTTCTGCGTAGTAGGATTAAGTTCCATCCTCCATTGAGGATCCTAATAAAATTTGATACATTAATCCATATGAAAGTTCATTATTAACATGATAAAGAACCAGAAACAGCGGCACAACAGTAATTAATGTTCTCAATGATTACTACTAATCTCGCAAACTTAGAATCTGGATGAGTAAACTTCTAAACCGAAATTTTAAGAATTAAGGCTTGGTATTAGGACCTCATATGCACGGCGCATCTCTCTTTCAGTTTCATATTCAATGAAAGCATAGCCACGGGAGGCACCTGTTACTGCAAGAGCAATCAAATTACAAGGAAACATGTTACTAAATCAGCTGTAAGAAAATCATAAGAAGACTCAAACTAACAGAAGGGCATCCTTTTTCTGTTTAACTGATAACTGATTTATTTAAGCATCTGAACTATAAAAGGTCAATACATTTTGTAGCACTTGAAGAAGGATACGTAAACCCATAGCTCAAATGTTGTACAAGATGTTTTACAGGAAACTGGGCTATTGATTGCTATCCATTTAAAATCCTCCAAAACCCTTTTCAAAATGAAGGGATGCACCCTTTCTAGTTGATAGACAATTTTTTCTTAAGGTAATAGGATATGTAATATAACTACCCTGATAATGATTCTGCAGTATCAGGAATGCATCATAAATAGAGATTATGCCTTCACAGATATCCATAGAGATTATGAAAATCAGTGACAAACAAAAGATGACCAAAAAATTAGCTAAGACTGAAATACGAGACTTTAAAAAACGTATACGACTAGACCAGAATTCTTAAAGTCCCATGAAGCACTTCCGATTTCAGATATTAAAGATGCATAACTATCATATTCAAAGTTCTTTTGGAAAGACTACCACACGGTTCAGATCTCATTTACATAAAATCTGAAGTGAGTAATGAAACACGTATTGTGGTTTGGTTATTAATCATGTTTAACTCTTGCAGTATTGTACAGTTTGGATGGTGGAGCAGCTCCAGAAACATTGGCCCTTTTTCTTCTACATGTCTACAAGATTTAAGGTGATCCAACTAGAAAATCCATACAGGACATAATTCTTATTCTTATAAATAATTTGCTTCAATATGGAAATTCAGTTATTCCGGATAGAGTTTTTTAATTGTATTATAACACTGAAAGTGGGTATCGTCTGGTACGACGGTAGGCTTGATGCTTGCATTTTGGAGTACGCATGTTCGAGTCACAAAAACAACATCTCCATATATATTGCAGGTAAAGACTGAGTACGTCTTGATCCTCCCCACACTGTGCTTAGCCTTGTGGCACTGGGATGCCCTTTTTACTATTAACACTGAAATGAGAGGAATATAAGTTATGTGTGGTCTTAAATTTTCTAAGGCTTTCCATCTGTAATTTGAACATTCATGACCATTTCTACTTGTCTCTAATATCTCAAATAGGCTAATCCTGGTGTTTGTGCAGCTATCTGCATGGGCACAGATTCCACATGTTTCAGATACTGCCAAATGGATTCGGCACCTATTTCGTGTGTCGTAGTGTATTTTTAGAGTGTCCATGCGTGTAGGATACATGAATCCGACATGACACGACATGGATACCACATGAAGTTTGGAGTGTCCGAGCTTCTTAATAGTGCGCAGCAATTTCATTCTCCTCCATGTTGAATTCAGAGACTCAAAAGACTTATGCATATGCTTAGAAGTTTAAGTAGATAGGAATTAGTGAGTATCATCCCCATGTTAGTATTTACAAAGTGATACTTATCAGACATCCATTACAAGCTCCATGAGCAAGCAACATGCAAAGTGGTGCGTGAATACTGACCTAGTGGTCATTTGCTTTTTGTTTTATCATTATTGGCCCATAGAGAGTGTTTTATCACATAAGAATATTTGATGTTGAATCCATTATATCCTCTAATACTTGACCTAGATCAGGAAGTTAACCAGTTTGCTCGGCAAGACCTCAAAACTTATGTTGTAGGAAAATTATCATGGATCGCTAGTTCAGTGGGTTCATATGCTTATAGATAAGTAGCCGTATAGTATATTGTATTTGTGGAAACTGATTGACCGTAAGAAGGGTTATATAAAACTCGGTCGCGCTATGAAAACTTTCCGATTTGTAGGTTATATTTGGCTTCAGCTTGAGATCACTTTTGTAGTTTGTTAAAAAAAACTACACTAGGATACACAACCCCTACACTCTAAAAATATACTAGTATACACCAAAATCAGTGTCCTCTGTTGCCAATGTCCGTAACTTGCCATTCCATATATGTGCCCGTGCAACATGGTTGATTAGGTTGCATCATCTAGATTATGTTACTTTGAGGATTTCTTATGTTTGATTTTAGTAACAAGTAGTAAAACAGTTCTGGTACAAAAGTTGAAGGCAGTTTTGGCGGTAACTTGACATGACAAATTCACAAGACCTGATCACAAAAAGAAAAAAAAAATGGTAATCATCCTAAAACATAACAACAATTTCAAACTAGAGAGCAGAAATTAGGGATTACCGATATGTCTAACAAGCCGCAGAGTCTTCACCCTCCCATACTTGCTCATGGCCTACATTTCAACAAACACAAAATGATCACATTCCACCCATACTAGAATCACCAACACCACCATCACCAACAAAAAAAGGACCCAAAATCAAAATTTCACGACGACCCAGATGCCAAAATCTCACTTTTCGAAGGGACTCCTCGTCGGTCTGGTGCGAGAGCCGGCCGACGAACAAAGTGCAGTAAGGGTCGCCAATGACCTTGGGATCGCCATTTGGGTCATCTGAATTTTTTTTTTAAACAGTACAATGATCCGTGAGATTACTACAGTAGAAAATTTAGAAGAAAAAGAAGCTATTGGTGTGTCTATGTCGTGTGCAATACGTGTCCGACACGGACACGACAAGGAGGAGGAGGAGGAGGAGATTACAGAGTCCAGCGGAGGAGCAGAGGAGGGCTCTGTAGATGGCGTTGTCGTGAGGGAGAATATCGGTGCCGTCAATGCTCCCGGCTTGGATCGGGTGGTACGATTCTGCATAGAACACCGAGTTGATGTTGCTCGCGCTCATTTTCTTTTCTTCTGTTCTTCTCTTTTCTAAACTATACTTATATTCGTGAATTAAGGCAATTGCTAAAGGGGTTATATATTTTACTCACAACAACCCAAAGTTTTTTTTTTTATTTACAAGTTTATCATCGAAATTTTTTTATCGAGGACTGCCGAATTTTATTTTAAAACTTTCAAAATTTTTGAGTCTTTCCAACAAGTACGACTGTAAAAATTTTTGACAGTCCTTCTAACAGGAAAAGGACTATCAAAATTTTGATAGTTCTCGACGACGACGGGGACACCTGCGGCCGCGAGATCCCCTCCTCCCTCTCCATATCCTCAGCGCCTCCGAAGCTCCTCCACGACGGACACCTACTGGTCCGGACGAAGGCGATCAACTGAAAGGGGGCCTGGTACTGGGCCCACCTCGAGTCGGTACATCGCCATCAACGACTCCGGCATATCCAAGGCCGCTAAGATCCGTTGCTCCCTCTGCAACGATGTCTTCTCCGCGTCGAACCCCTCCCGTAATACCTCCGAGCACCTCAAGCGCGATTCTTGCCCCAACTTCACCTCCTCTTCCAAACCCTCATCGTCGTCGTCCCCGAACCCTAAGTCTTTGTTGCCTCTCCTCCGTCGACATCCTCTTCCAACCCAACCATAGCGTCCTCGACCCCGCCACTGGCCTCAAGTATGACATGCTCTTCGTCGTCGTCGACGATGATGAGTGTCACGTTCGAGAACCAAAATACTGAATAATATGGACGGACTAGGCCAGCTAGGTATACCAGAGTACTCCAATACCCCGATATACGGTCAAAGCTGTCAAGACATGGGGTTGCTACAACAATCCAACAGTCAATCCTAGGTATCTCAATCACAAGCAAATATACAGAGTACAAGAAGTATGATTATCAGGTATAAAATAGTAAAACGTCCCAAACTATGTATACATAGATGATCATGAAGCTAGTAATACAAAATGACAAACTAGCAAGAGTGTAAGTCATACACGATTAGCTCTAGCTAAGTCTAGAATAAAGCAAATCATGTTTAGGCCCGTAGGCTAAATGTCAAGATCCAAAACATGAACTAAACACGTGCTCGGAGGCTAAACGCCACAAAAGAATAATATACATAACTAGCAGGAGAATGAAATAGGAAACCCACTCAAGTACTCTGGTGCTCCAGGTAATCACCATCAAGTAGAAGGTACGGAAGATTCTTCGGTTCTGCTACAAGATATGGCAAAACAAAACCAGTGGGGTTAGACCCCTAATAGCAAGTAACACAAAGGAAGCCAAACTATGGACTAAAACCATCAATAACTAACATAACAACAGATAGAGATAGAAGAAAGTAAATGCGGATCGAGACTCGTGCGCTACCAATGCACTTAACTCGAGAATAGAAAAGACAATAAGCTAAATAACATGTGGCATAAAGTAAACAACATGTGGCATAAAGTAAACAACATGTGACATAATGTAAACTGTAGACATGAAAAATAAACGAAAACATGTGAACATATAAGATAAACTGGACATGTGAGCATGTAAGGTAATCGGAACATATAAGCATGTAAAGTAGTCGAGATATGTAAGCGTGTAAGATAACCAGGACATGTAAGCATGTAGGATAACCGGGACATGTACGCATGTAAAGCATAGAGATCATGTATAGCATGTGAGAACTAAATAGAACGACTAATGACAAAATGACTTAGGAACTATTCCGAAACCGACTTACAACCTGTGAATCAAATAAGGACCGAGGTTGCAACCCTTCTCCTGAATAGAATTTAGTCTCTAATCATTCGCCGGAATAAGTAAAGCAAAGATAAGAGCTAGACAAGATAAGACATGACTAGACTCCATCCATCAATCACGGCCAAGCAATGAATACGGCTTGATACATTAGCTCACTAGGGTTATCAGAATCCTAATTACTAAGATATGCAGTTTGAAAAATTAATCCAATCCGGCTGCCTGCCCTGCAGACTATCCAACTTATCCAGGCTAAGGATACAAATATATATATATATATATATATATATATATATATATATATATATATATATATGAGGAAGGATCAAGATCCCCACACTTTTTGCATCCCCAAGCATCTCCCCTATTTACACCGTTGGATGGTGCTTTAAGTCATCTAATCTTAACCGTTGATTTACCAATGGTTAAGATTAGACGACTTAAAGCGCATCCAACGGATGTGAACATGGGGATGCATGGTGATACAAAAAGTATGGGGATGCCTATCCTTCCTCTATATATATATATATATATATATATATATATATATATATATATATATATATATATATATATATATATATAGTAGATACACCACCGTAAGAGACATGTATCCTAAAGAGTAAGCTCCACACTACGGCGAGCTAAATATAATAGACTATGTATAACTGGAATTGTCCTACTCGACGGTGTACTAGAAATGTGCTCATTATGGCAGATAGCTCCAAATCCATTATATGGCCCGGAATAAAAGGCTTGTGGGTGTCACGATCCGCACCCGCTTTTCGGATACGAAATGTGTCCAAGCCTAGCCTACGCAGCAGTGTCGGCGGTAGTACGTTGTCTATACACAAGTCACGGCAATCTAGAATCTATATCTCATCCACAGAATAATCATGTCACAACCAAGATCAATGAAAAAGACATGAAACTGAACAATAATGAATATAACTGAATGTTTTCAAGAATCAATGTACGTCCGGTGGACACAAATCCAATACCAGTAGGCGAAAAGAGAAAAGTACATGAAATACACTAACTGAATACAACCTGCTATAAAGGCAACCTCAACTACAAAGTTTCGCGGTCTGGTGCTGACTCAACCTGCTCAACTGCTCCTGACTCAAACTCGGCTAAACCTGAAGAGATCATCAGGTCCTCAGAGGACTAACAAGATACATAAAAATGAGCCTGTCTAATAGTTTATCATGCATAAAGAAAATCCAGAATAAACAAGTAAAACTAAGCAGTGAATAAAACACGAATCTGTACACTGACTACACATTAATGAACTGCTGAACGAAGACGAGAGAACTCATGTCAAGATGTCAACGGATAACCAAATCGAATACTCAAACCCTCGCCACTAGTGTAGACTCGCAGGTTTGATCAACTACTAACCCTCGTCCCTAGTGTGGACTCGCAGACTAGCATCACCCTCGCCCTAGTGTGGACTCGCAGGTGTGAACCATATACTACTAACCCTAGTCCCTAGTGTGGACTCGCAGGCTAGCATCACCCTCGCCTCTAGTGTGGATCTGTCCCTAGTGTGGACTCGCAGGCTAGCATCACCCTCGCCCCTAGTGTGGACTCGCAGGTGTGGACCAATAACTACTAACCCTCGTCCCTAGTGTGGACTCGCAGGCTAGCGTCACCCTCGCCCCTAGTGTGGACTCGCAGGTATGGACCAATAACTACTAACCCTCGTCCCTAGTGTGGACTTGCAGGCTAGCATAAGACACAGATAACTACTAATCCTTGCCCCTCATGTGGACTCACAGGTTAGCTTCAAGATTTCAAGACAAGGAGGTATAGCAGCTCAGTTTATGACTTTTCGACCCACTACACGACTCAATCAAGGTTCAAATGAATACATCCAATAAGACACAGCTAACTGTGAACACGGTCTATATAGTAATGATACAAATATACAAGCAGGATATGAACGATACATGTCAATAATATAAAAAAAATTGGATAATAATAAAAGGATAGTGGATGTAAATAAAGCTGTATAGAAAGGCAAGGTATACTTGCCTTAGGTCCTGAGCTGCTGGCACGGGTCAGAATTCGTGTCAATGTCCAAGTAACCTGTTTTGTGAGTTTACTATGTCAATACATAAATTGAAGCAAGAAAATATTTTATCTAATTGAGGTTCAGTCTTTTGTACTTTATTGAATTTGGTTTCCCTAACCAGGTAAGTTGACTTGGTTTGGTATCTCTTGTTTGTATGACAACCTACATATTTACATATATGGTAATTCTCCCATTCTCTATACTTCCTATACTTGCCATTTCCTGTGCCTACATAGGAACTGCCTCCCCTACTGTAACCTTGTGCTCTTTGTACCACGTATCACATATCTATTCATTTACATATGGTTCCTGCACTTGCTTACACTAGGATTATTGTTCTTGGATATCTCATGGCTATGCCATTACATTTGTTGTCTACAGGGTTCCTAAACTTGAATAGGACCTTCAGTCCTTAATGCAATTTAAACCAAAGCTTCATCTACAATACACAATCCAAGTCACAGGAAACAATGTCAGAGCATATAACCTGTACCAGTGTGCAAATTGCCTGATACACCAGCTCTTAATATCCTGGATACACATATGGTTGTTTCCCCAAACCTAGGTACTCAGGTCTCTATATGACAGGGAATACTGGGGTCTGATGTTGTAGGTGTTTGGTACACTAGTCCCAAACAGGGACCTTGCAGGAGAATATGTGTTTGAGTGTGACACTGTGGACTCAGGTTTTGGGGGAACAAGTCTATAGGCTTGGCTTGGGTCCTTCTGTTATAGGAAGTGGTGTCAGTGCTAGCTTATACACACAACTACCCTCCTCCGGTCTATTCCTAGGACCAAGATCACATGGTATGGGTTTTTATGCCCACAGGGAAAATACCATGTCAAAGTCCACAATACATTAGGATTATTCCTGCATGGGTATCCATTGGATACAAGGATCTCTTGTTCACCAGTTATTAGGAATACTTCTAGACTTGGAAGAGCAATGTCACCTAAATTAATATTTCAGTCCAAGGAGCTGCACAGTAGGGAAATGCATTGGACTGCACAGTGAAGACTGGATATTAAACCTTTGCAGGACAAAACATATATGGTCTGAACCTTAATAATGTAGGTGACTGAAATGTGGTGCAGGACATTCATGTGGGACACTCAATCCCCTTGGTGTGAAATCTGGGATACTAAGTATACTACTCATTAGGCACCCTTTCACCACTACCCTAGACTCTGCTAGGTATGCACAAGAGCTCGAGCCCCAACCCTGACACTAAGGTGACACTACAACTAACCTGTTCAACCCAGGATGATACTCCTCCTGTGTGGTTGTCCTATCTATGACTGATAGAGTGTAGGTCAAGGATATATCAATACTCAAGGACAGATACTCCTATAATTGGCATTCAAAAAAGGGAATAAAAACTGAACATGCCTAATATCCTAAGTAATGTGGAGTATCACAAGGTACCTGATACTCCTCCCTATTTTAATTTACATGTATAAGGATGTTGGCCTACTGCAATAATCTTCCCCCATACTCTGCTATTCGAGAGTCTAACAGACTAAGGGGGCCGATTGGGAGTACTACTCCTAGGCTACTCTATATCAGTTGATCTGACAAAGTTGTTGGAAGATGCAGAGGAATCAAAAGTGGAATTGGTACAACATGACCACACAAGAAAATCAGAACTAAGGGTCCATATATTTTATAGGGAACCCCAAGGGTAAGGCTCAGGCATTTAATCACTTTGAATTCCTGTACTCTAAGATGTACCCCTTCTTCCCATTCGTTTGACTTATTTATGTTAAACCTCGATCCCTCTACTAATAAGTGGTGTGCTGTACCTATACTAATAGATACTTAGATTCTCTATAGGTTTTCTGGCCTTGGGGTGCTGCCCTGTCAAGCCTGTCCCTAGACACTACTCCACACATAGCCCCTCCTAGGACCTGTGAACTCATGGCTCAAGATTTTCTGTGTACAGAGGAAAACCTTGGTCACTTTCTAATGGTAGCAGGCAACCCCAGTTGTCCTGTCATCTGTGGCTTCTCAATATCATAGGATACAGACATCCTATTGTTGATGACAGGTGATATGAGGTACATGATTTGCAGCAACAAGACTAAGGATGTTACTAGTCATATCAAACAAAAGTTACTAACTAAAGGTCTCTACACTTGTATCAGAGATTAGGCAATTTGGTATCGGCCAATCTAAAGTGGTCAGTCATCTAATACCTTCTCAGTCTGGAGCCATATCACTCTGGATACACAGATGTTACCCAAAGGACAAGAAAGAACAGTTGATCTTCAGTTAATCGTATACAATAGAGATCCTCTATTGTACTGCAAGCAGTAGCATGAAGCTTTTATGCACCAAGGAAATTACTATGTCAAAATCCACTAGATATTAGGATTACTCCTATATTGATATCCATTAGTTCTCCTTGGCATTAACACAGTCACCTACTCCAATAATGATAGTAAAATCGAGTCTATACTGAGATTAAAAGTGAAAGATTGATAATTTGTGGAAGGTGATTACCTGTTTGAAGAACTCGAACTTTTCTCCTCCACGAAGTATCCGAGGTTGATTTTGACTAGAATAACAGGTGAATGCAAGATTTCTAGGGTTTTCTTTTGATCGAACTCTTCATATATATATATATATATATATATATATATATATATATATATATATATATATATATATATATATAGCTGGGAATTCGAGTTAACAGGATAGAGGAAAATCTGTTTTAAAATAGATTTGGAGAGATTTATTCTCTCAGCAACTAGTATTCGAAGTTGGTTAATCAAGAAATTCGAAAATTGATCTCAACATATTTGGATAGAACTTAACAGCTCTTGAGAGTTTAAAAACTCCCATTTGCACTTAGGTCCCTCCCCTTTCACATATTATCCTTTTTGTCCCCTTTTGTAATATTTAAGTAAAACAAAATATAAAGCATAACAATCATATATATGAGACAACAAAGAATGGAATAAAATTTTAATAAATAGGAGAAAATTTGGTCAAGGGGTTGACAGTGGGCAACCGAAAAAATCTTCCCTCCCAGTGCATCTAGATAATCAAGCTAGTTGTTTTAGTCCTTAACATTTTCTTGTTGGATTTCAGATATGGCTTTCCACAGAATCCATCGTAGACATGATATGCAAGACTGGACAATACAAGAAGTGCATTATAATAAACCACAATAAGAAAATATAATAAGCTGGAAGCTGGGAATGCGCTACGATGCGTAGGGGTGAGCATTCGGTTAATTTGGTTCAAACCAAACTGAATAACTAAAAACCGAATTAGACCGACAACCGAACAAGCAAAACCAAAATCGATCCGAATTGGCCCATAACCGAATTAAATCAGTTCGGTTTTTGGTTCGGTTTATTCAATTTTTTGGTTTATTTGTGCTTTTCTAATATATATATATAGTAACTAAAGATACCTAAATTTATTTAGTATAAACCTTTAGTATATATATATATATATATATATATATATATATATATATATATATATATATATATATATATATATATATATATATATATATATATATATATATATATATTGGAATAAGGGTGAATTTTATTCCTCGTACATAGCGGTAAAGGTATTACAATACATAATATCACAACTTCTCATTCCCCAACCTAATGCTATGGGGCCATTACTGATACATCGAATTCTATGTTATGTAGAATTCCAATAGGGGGTAGTCAGGCCTTCGAAAATACGTCTGTTCCGCTCCTCCCAGATGTGCCAAACGGAAGCAGTGAGTGAGGTGGCTATATGTCACCCCCCATGCTATCATCATGCACTTGCACACTTTTCGGTGCATGATGATAGGGGGGTGACACATAGCCACCACCCATAGGGTGGCACCTCACCTCCCTTATTCTCTCTCTCTCTCTCTCTCTATATATATATATATATATATATATATATATAAACTAAATTTTCTTATTCGGTTTTCGGTTTTGGACCGAAATCGAATAAAAAAATTTAGTATATTTTAAACCGAAACCGAACCAATTTATTTAAACTGAACCGAATTTTTTATTCGATTCGGTTCGATTTTCGATCCAAAACCGAATAATGCTCACCCCTAACGACGAGACACTATATCGAGAGTGCGCCATGACATGCCACTATCATGTAAGCAAGAAAAAGATATTTAACAAAAGTACGCCATGATGGACCACTATCATGTAAGCAAGGAAAGATATGTAACAAGAGTACGTCACGACAGGCCACAACAAAAAAATACTGGACATAGCATAAAATGTAAAGTACAACAAATCTGGGAAGACATAGCAACACACGGTAGAAAACATATCATGGCATATAAGAAGAAATTATTAAGAAAACATAACATTGCATATGTAGGAAAACAAGAAGAAAGCACATCATGGCATATACAAGGAAATAACAAATATGAAGAAAACGAAAAAAACTGGAACAAAAATCAGGAAATAACAAACTTGGGTATCCTGACAGTATACCGATGGTATAGTCCAGTATACCGGTGGCATGCCGGTCTGGGACTACCTAAACTCTTTGTCTAGAAAATATTATCGCACCGGTGTACCGTCGGTATGGATCGGTACACCATCGGTATGCCAAAAATTGTCAGAACATATTTTTTTTTATCTAAAAGGGATCCAAACCGGTATGCCGTCGGTATACACCGGTATACCGACGGTATGCCATTTGTGTCCGAGAAACAAGACGAAGAGCATAAAATAATTTTCGGAAACCAAATATCATTCCAAAAGTTGTAGAAATCAAGTATAACCAAGAAAAAAATACTAGAGGAAGGTCATGTATAGCATATATACTAAGTATCATAGCAATCACCTCAACATCGTTCCCGATACGGAGTTTTTCTACTAAAAAAATTAAGACTACGCAGGAAATCAAAATCTAGCTCGAAACAAATTCCGAGACAGTCAAAATGATGCTAAACATAGGAGAAACATATTTATTAAAGCAAGTACTAGACAATACTAGACTATCAAGACAATAGAAAATAAAGTAGTAGTAAAAACAATATTCGTCTAGTAGTTCGGCAAGATGTACTTGCCTGCCTATAATAGCGCATAGCCTAACTCTTCTACTCTACCACCAAGAGGGATTCAGAAACCACACTTTGACGCCTCGAGACCAAGCTCCTAGCTCACAAGGAAAAAAGGAGAGGAAATGAGAAGAGAAGAAGAGTGGAGAGAGAAAGTAAAAGAAAGAAAAAATCGAAATGAATCGAAAGAGTATATATAGATAGAGAAGGTGAATTGATCGTGACCGTCCGATCATGATCCGTGACTCGATCAGGATTAATCTCGACCGTTCAGAAAAAAACCAATAAACTAATAGATAATAGAATGTATCATTACTATTCATGAAAATATCTAAATACTATTCACGAAAATATCTACATCAAAATATGTGAAAATAGAAAATATCTAAAAGTAGAAATATTACCAGGACAGCTTATTGTTAATATATATAAATATCGACACTGTAAGACGAACCTCACAACGAGGTCCTGGGATCGCCGGAGATGAGGATCCTGCGGCCGCGCCCCGTCGAGAGGGATTGGGGGGGAGGGTGAACATCCCCTAGTAAGATTTTGGCTGCCCTGATTAAAGGTTCCTCAAAACTAGGCTAGTCCTAAGTAATTGGCAGCGTAAGTAAATTATGTAGTGCCTTTATCAATTGCCTTATTAATGTAGAGGCATCACATGCCACAAGCCTTAACCTATACCAAACAACATGAGCCTAGTTAGGGTTAAGGCTAGGGTTTGATAGTGGGGTTTGGGTTCCGACCATAATCTCATCCCATATTCATCTACACGGGTTGGTTGCTTTATTTCTATGGTTGCTTTAATCTCTTTGTCATGTTAGGCCGTCTTATCTTTTTTTTCCTCTTATTCCTCCTCTTCTTCCATTCTTCCTTTCTATTTTCTTTTCCATTAACAACTACTCTAGACTTTTACCAATATATAGAGGAACATATTCTTAGATGATGTCATGTCCTACTTTAGAATGCAAAATATGTTAGACATTTTCAAACTAATGATAAATGAGATGAAAGTTGTCCATTATTTTCTTTGATGCATTCTCAACTGAAGTAAAAAAGTTATTGTTTCAATATATTTCTTATGATATTTCCTTTGATGATATTACTACATCCTATTTTATATAGGATCAGCCATTTGGTTACAATATTATTCTTATTTTTGTTCATGATATTGTAATCATGGTTTGGCAATCATGAAGCAAATTGGTAGCATATTATATATGCTTGTTGCGTTTGTCTCCTGAATATATGTTATTAAGTTATTGTTTCAATATAGTTTCTCATGTCAAATTGATACACATATATATGTTTCTTACGCAAATTGGTAGCATATTATATATGCTTGTTTCGTTTGCATTGCTTGGACCTAAGATGGTGACCGATGCAGCAGAGAAGGTAAAGGTGATTAGAGACAAGCTCAGGATTGCTCAGGACAGACAGAAGCATTGGGCTGATAGTAGTCGTCGACCACTGGAGTTCGAAGCAGGAGATAGTATCTTCGTCAAGATCTCCCCTACTAGAGGAACTATCAGATTTGGCAGAACAGGAAAGCTGAGCCCCAGGTACATCGGCCCATTCGAAGTTTTGAGCAGAGTCGGAGAAGTAGCGTACCGATTAGCTCTACCAGCTAATCTTGAAGGCGTGCATAATGTCTTCTATGTTTCACAGCTCAGACGCTACATCCCGGATTCGAGCCACATCTTGGACCATTCAGAGCTGGAGATTGGACCCAGCCTCACAGTACCAGAGAAGCCAGTGGCAATTTTAGACAAAGGTGAGAAGAAAACCAGGAACTATGTGACGCCCATAGTCAGAGTTATGTGGCGACATAATTCTCCAGGCAAGTCTACCTGGAAGCGAGAAGATGAGATACGGGAGCAGTATCCGTATCTATTTGAGACCTGAGGTAACTCCTAACCCTATCTTTTTAATTTCGAGGACAAAATTTTCTAAGAAGGGAAGATTGTGAAACCCGCAATTTCAGAATTTATTTGGAATATTGGATTTTACTGCATTTTTGGTCGATATTAGATTTTTGGTTTTTCATTAGTGCATTTTAGTTAATATTAGATTGATATTATTATTATTATTATTATTATTATTATTATTATTATTATTATTATTATTATTATTATTATTATTATTATTATTATTGTTAGTTAGTTAAGAAAATTATATTTTAAAAATTAAACCTTTATTTTTGATTGACTGGCTGGGCCGTCCTGTTCCCGTGTTTGAATCGAACCCAATTTCGGTTTTTCGAAACCAATCTTTAAAGTCTCTTAAATATATATATTTATAAGTATAAAATTCTATTTTCTTATTTAAAAGAAAAGAAATCTTTTCTTTTCATTTAACACTCATTTAAACTCACTCTCACTCATTTTTTTTCCAAACATCCAGCAAAGGAAACCTTTCCTTTCCGCTCCCAAACGCCCCAGCCGCGTCCCCTTCCCTTCCGAAAACTTTCGACCCTTCCCTTCCTCTCCCGTAACCCCCAAACACCTATACTATTTAAACCACTCATCCCTATCCTCCATCCTCCATTCTCCAATTTTTCCCAAATTCTTCCAGAGCCCAAGCCCTAACCCGAGCCCGGCGACCCCGACGTCGATCCGCCCAAGCCCCGGCGACCCCCTGCGCAGCGACCCTCCTCCGCCTCCCTTCAGCGCCAGCTTTCCCCGCGGCCCCAGGCCGATCCTGACCGTCGACCTCCCGCCGACCCGTAGCCGCTTCCCGGCCGCGCCCCGAAACCCTCGCCTCCAACGCGCGCCCCGCCCTTTTCACGTTTTCCTCCGGTCCCGAGCCGCTGTCCGCTCCCCGCGACCGGATCTGAGTGCTGTCCCGAGCTTTTCGATGTCCACGCGGATTCTTCCTTCTATACTCATCTGAGAGCTCTTGCTGAGCAATCGAGGTATCTTTCGTATTCTCGTGTTACTCCTATGGTGTCGATGATGACATGGTCCCCGATCCCGCTATGGGAATCGGATCGATTCGTGGTTTCGGATTTTCCAAACTTCCTTTCGGAATGATTTTGTAGCTTTTATGATTTCCGTGGTTTCTCGAAATTTCTGAGTTAATTTCAGATTTTCCCAGATTATCTCATATATGGTTCTGTGATTGGTTCTGTGGTTTTCGGTTTTCCAAAATTTTATTTCGGGTTATCCGAATTTTATTTCAAAAATGTTCTGTAGTTTTTGGTTATATTTTATGGTTTATAATCTCTGGTTTGGGATATGTATTGGTGTTGATTGGCATTTTCCTAGGATTCGGTTGTCCCAATAATAGAGGAGGTGCGTCCAAATTTTTGAAAAATATATTAAAGTTTGAATAAAACTATTTCCAAATCCCGGCCTTTGCAAAACGAATTACAACTTGAATGGTTGGTTTTAAATATGGTTTTTGTATCATTTTCGGGAAATGACCGTATCGGTTTGTGACCCTAGCGAAATGCAAACGAAACCGGAATTTTCGGACGTTGAGGCATAAGCTAGAATGCAACATGATATTTTGAACCAAGTCTGAGACTTACCGTATTTTTATATTTTTTAATTTAAATTATTATTTTAGAACGTATTACTGGCCAATAGCATTTTTGAGTGCAGGGCCTCGGCCTGCTGAATGGACCGCTTTTCGGCGTTCAGAGTTCACCAGTATTTTATTGAATTAATTGATGTAATAATTTGTAAGGGCATAAGCCCAGTTTTTATCTTTATTTCTGTGGCCCTGTATTTGTGTAGCGTAGCTTTTTAACTTTCTTTTCTGGTTTTATTGGTTTTGTCGTAGAAATGTAAAATATTAAAAGAATATTATTTTGAATTATAGAAAATTTATAAGATTTTCTCACATTAAAAAGATAGTAAAATTACAAGTTTGTAATTTAACAAATTCATGATTTCTCATTAAAAAGAAAGACTAGTTTTATATATATTATGAAAATACCAAGTTTTGCCAAATAACCTGTAACTACCATTGTTTCCAATAAAATATTAAATTGACTTTTACTTCGTAAATTATTAATAGTAAATCGCATCGATACGCGTGTTATGATAGAATAACATAAAACTTGACTAGGATCAAATTTTAGAGATTATAACTAGAACACCTAGATATGGTTCAAATATGTTTCTAAGAAGGGATTCTCAACTGTAGGATTTCGAGGATGAGCCTGACTTCTTTCCCTGTACCGATTTCAAATCCAGTTATAAACTAAGGCAAGTACGGTTATGTTTATTTTTTAATTTAATTATTAATTGTAATATTGCAAGATTAAACCACATTGCTACACGAGTATTGATTGTTATTGATTGTGGGATTAGGGGAGTAGTGTACTGTTCTATGACCAATACCTTCATATTGCATAATTGTGCGAGCTTACTTATTTTTCACACGGGGATAAGCCGTATCGTATCACTAGGATACTATTGTACAACCCAAGCCGGTCATAAGCATTACATACTCAAATCACATTGTTTTCAATTGTGGAAAATTCGTGGAAGATATTGTTCAAGTATTTCAAACTGTTTAAATTATAAATTTCTAATTATTAGTTGAATTGTTAGATTTTCATAATTGTACTTTGCTCCTTTTCTGACCGGATTCCCCACCCCCAATAGGTTCCATTGATGATGCTGAGCTATTGATTAATAGCTATTACGATCCTGAGCTCTACCCAGCTGTGCTGCCAGAGTCCCAATCGAACGATATTGATCTCGGGACTGATGAGCCAACTTTCTAGATGATGATTTTCCCTTTTAGTTTTGATGTTTGGATTAAAAGACAGTTTTATTTTATCAGATGTATCAGATGAATCTTTTTGTTGGACAAGTTTTTAATATTCATAATTTTAGAAGTTATGACAAATATATACATTGTGTTGTTGAGATTACCTGTAAGTGGATACAGCTTACTGCCGCCGTCTCATAACGGTGCAGGTTAGGCATGATCCGATTTGACCCAATAATTTGGGACCGGTTCGTGACACGTATTAAGGACACTTGCCTTGCCATTTCTATTTTTCTCAAAATGCAGTTTACTTCTATATGTATAGTTATGTCTATCACCTTTTGATATATCACATTTTTTCTTCTACGGGTACAAAGGAAAATATATTCACAAAAATAGAGGAGGATTATGGAGCAGAAGTTGAATGTCACTCGGACATTGAATCAGTTCACTAAAAAATTGGACATGAATTTGGGTAACAATTTCTAAACAAATATTCCAACTTAATACTTAATCCCACTCAACACCTCAAGTCTTGACCATTTTTAGCATTGTTTCATGTAAGCTTTCTGATGTTGTTTTATTAGTAGTTAATCCAGAATTTTTGTCTTGTCACATGTTCGTTCTTAAAAATGTTTGATTTTGAATTCATATTATTTTATGATTTCCATAATGTTGCACATTATAGTTGTATTGCATTTGTACTATTTGATAATATATAAATTTGAAGTTCTTGCATAATGTGATATACTTCAGATAAGGAATTGATTGAATGCATGTCGACCGAGCTTGTACTCTTATTTTCATGTTCTTTATTCCTTGCTCAACAAGCTCATTAACATAAATTGGTAACTTGTGCTCTTTTGTTCTCTCAGAAACTACACCAAAAATGAAGACTGTTGTAGTGGGATGCACTCCGGGTTCAGATATTTTGTTATATAGTTAGGCAATTTTCCATGTTGGTTTACTTGTATATTTAGGTTTTGGATGTTTAAGATATTGTAAAAAACCCATATATTTTTTATTTGTATATGTACGTGGTTGGATGTTTGTCATATATAAATGCATATTTATTAACACAAGAATTATTTGTATTATAGTTCTTTGATGTCTGCGATATTCTGGATTATGTTGATATTATGTGTATGTGTTTGGTAACTAGCAAAGTGAAGCATATAATATATAATTATAAACAGACTTTTGGTTAAACAATAATCAATTTCTCTAGTCGGATTTTAAACATCAAGAAAGGATTTTCTTGACGGTTTTTTTCCATCAAGAAAATTTTTTCTTGACGGTCATTACCCGTCATCTATGCTAGAGTCAAAAATATTCATATTTACCTTGATGGTTTTTTGTTATGTTTTCTTGACAGTTTAAACTGTTAAGATATTTTTTTACTTGACGATTTTATAACCGTCAAGAAAACAAAACCAGAAACTGCCAAGAAAATATGGGAACTTTTCTTGACTATGGCCTAGATGACGGATGTAGAACCGTAAAAAAGCCTTTCTTGATGGGAAAAAATCATCAAGAAAAACTATTTTTCTTGTAGTGACACATAATATCGATCAGCTATGCACTAAGTGAATTCCAACCAAACTTCATATATATAAGTTGTCTATGTTATATGGTTTGGTGTATTCCTATATCTCAAACTATATGTTAATAACGACTTGCTCCTGAATATCAGTTACGAGTACGCGAGTATGTCCAGCCTACGCTGCAGTATAGGTAATAGTACAATGTCTATACCTCAATATGTATCCATCTACCAAATATAACATCTAGGCATTTGTCATGCCCCAGTCCCAAAATACGTTGGGCCAGGATACGTAGCAATTGTAATGCCCCGCTCCGTATGAGACATTTGGTTGGCTTGTTGGATGCGAACAGAATGTTGGACCGAGGACTTGTATTAAAAATCAAGAGATTTGAGACTGATGCAGTCTCTATTAGCTAACTGATGGGATGACTATTGGAACATGGCTCGCTGGTGGGGCTATGTCTAGTAGGAATATATGTGATCGAAACAAGAAGCCCCTTTATGCAAGTGAGTGGAACTATCCCTTCTTCCTTACTCTTTCATGCATAATAAAAATGTAGTATTGTATTTCTATGTTCTGTCCCTTAAACTGTATGCTTGAAATCATTGTTAGATGATGATGCCTATGTTGAACACTGTTGAAATGAATAACACTTGAACATTGAATTGCTAATATGAATTGATGTCTGGAAATGAATTGATAATTTCCTTTATGTTTAATGCTGCTGAAACAAATGAAACCCTTGAATTATGTACACTTTGTGTAACTATTACAAAGATATAAAATGCTGCTTGTTCCTATAACAATGAATGAATGAGACACTGATTAATAAACTACTATATGAATGTTGCTTAAGAAATGAACTAGCAATGCTATGACACAATGCAAATGAATGAGAAATGTCCCTATTATAATGAGATATGGTTTATTCCTATTTGAAAAGGAATAATGTGGTGAGTAATGTTGTGATGCAATGAATAAGAAAATGAAATGATGAGGCTTGAGATCATGGATATCACCATGTGTGGAAACGATGTGAATGATGGAATGATTAGTCATTGAACATGGCTTAGATTGAGATGAGATGTTGAACTGTTGGCTTTGTTACTTTCAGTTGTTTTACCCATGCTATAATGTTACCTTTCCATGAGAATTGCCATAACATGTTTAAGATGCTAATGCTAATGCTGCCTCATTGATGCCTTTATATGATAACACCAAGTATGCTACAAATGATGCCTCTCTACATGATCATTTCTATAATATGCTTCTATGTATGCTCATGAACTGTAAACTAATAACACCAAGTATGCTCATGATTACTTAGTATTGGTTTAGGCAAGTGGGCTGGTTCACCAAGTATGCTCATGAACTGTAAACTGATGCTAGGCCCAAATAGAAATATCACTCTTAATAAATGTTTGCTCATATGATTACTTAGTGTTGCTTTAGACGAGTGGGCTGGTTCTTCTCGCTAGTACATGGTGGTGTACTGACCCACGTTGTGGGCACTCTTTTCAGGTGCTCTTGCTTGGGAGGTTCAGTACAAAAAGATCGACATTGATCAGTCCCGAGGCATCAAAGCTTTGTTGGGCATGCAGAAGCTCTTCTTACAAAAGATGGTGTCTTCTGTTTATAAAGGGCATAATGTATGGAACATTGTATATCTGTTGTACCAGTGATTGTAAACCAAGTCGGCATATCCATTTATAAAGTCTTATGTACCAAGTATCAAATAAAGCCTAACGACAGGCGTTTCAGTTGGCTATCAATGTATGAGATGTGTTGTAAGCTTTGTTGGCCCATTTGGTCATATGGTCAAACCTGATTTTAATAATTGAATAAACTCTGTCTGGATATACAAAGCTAGTCGGGACATCTCGGACTCTTGAACATGATCAAGAATAGCTATCTAATGCTTTCAAGACCGAAGATCTGTTTGCCTACTCGAGTCTGTAATTCCTTATGCAATGTATTTTCATTTTATTTGAGTCTAGGAATATGTTATACACTAAGTCGTACTGGCAAATAGGCTACCCTCAAATGAGTTCAAAAATTTTTATTATAACCTCTCAAAAGGTTTACAAAAAGGTTTTCAAAAAGGTTTTCAAAAATTACCAAAAAGCTTTTTCAAAACCCTAACTAAACCCTGACTTAACCCTGACAGAACTCGGACCGAGTTCGGCCAGAGTTCGGCCAGAGTTCGGTTAGTGGCCGTTGTGATTTTGAATCCTTGGAACTTGGTCCTCCTGCAGTTGCGGATTTGACCGAGATTTGCTCATAGAGTTCTGCCCGAATTCTGTCAGAAGTCTGCCTTTGAAAGTCCTATAAATAGAGAAGGATTTCGATCATTTCAATTCACTCATTCACTTTCAATCTTCTCTCTATCTAAAGCTTTCAGTCTTTCAAAGAGTTTTCTAGAGCTTTCAATTTAGATCCCAAGCCAATTACAATCCTCTAGTCGATTTGCCAGTGCGGTACGGTCTAGAAGTTTCTGAGAGATTGTAATCAGAAGGCTTGATTGAAGAATACCTCTTCACATTTGAAGTTGGACGAGTTCTTCGTATCAAAGCTCGCGTTGTAGAAGTTGCAAGGACTTCGTAAGAAAACTTGCGGTTTTTCCAATAGTGGATTCAACTGGTAGCAAGAGTTCTACCGACTGGATTAGTCCTCAACAGAGGGATACCAGTATACATCGCTGTCTTTGCGTTTGCTCTTCTAACTCTGTCTTTACTTTATTTCAGTTGTGATTAATATTCTGTGATTGTGCTGCTAACATTTTTTAATTAGCATTATTCCGCTGCCAACTCTATTCACCCCCCTCTAGAGTATTACGCTTTACTATTTCGTTCCTACAATTGGTATCAGAGCGGGTGTTACAGGTAAAGCAAAGGTAACAGTACAATTATTTATTCATTTAATTAACTGTTATCTAGATCACAGCACAACACATGGCAACTGTGAAATTCACAAGTGAAGGCCAGGCCACAAACAAACCACCACTGTTTGATGGTACGAACTATACCAATTGGAGAACACGGATGAGTTTCTTCTTGAAATCACTTGACTTTGATTTATGGTCCATTATTCTTGATGGCTATCAAAAGCCACCTCGTATAAATGTTGATGGAGTTTTAGTTGAAAAACCCCACAACAGATATACAGAGGAAGAAAAGAAAAGGGCCTGTCTTGACGCACGTGCCATTAATGCTCTCTTTTGTGCTTTAGACAGAACTGAATTTAACAGGGTGTCTATCTGTACAACGGCTAATGAAGTGTGGAAGCTACTTGAAGTCACACATGAAGGGACGACTCAAGTCAAAGAATCTAAAGTCAGCAGACTTACTCAAGAGTACGAGGCGTTCAAGATGAAGCCCAACGAAACAGTTACACAAATGTTCAAGAGATTCCTGGATATTGTAAATCCTTTGTCCTCCTTAGGCAAAGATTACAGTAACCATGAAAAGATTCGTAAACTCCTGCGAGCACTTACCAAGAACTGGATTCCGAAGGCTATTGCAATCATTGAAGGGAAACGACCTCACAACTATGTCCCTCGAAGTACTCATGGGTAAGCTACTCACTCATGAACTGGAGCTACAAGATTTTGAAGAGCCTGCACCAAAGGAGAAGACGATCGCTCTCAAAGCTCAGCACAGAAAAGCTGTTGAAGGTGACTCAGACAGCAGTGGATCTGACGCTGAAGATCAAGCACTCCTAGCAAGGAAGTTCAAAAGATTCATGAGACATGAGAAGAGAGTCAAAGAGAACAACAGCAACAACTGGTATCAAGAAGATGCTGTTTGCTATGGTTGCAAGAAGAAGGGACACATGAAGAAGGATTGTCCCACAAACTCATCATCAAGCAAGAAGAGCAACATGTATGAAAAAGGAACCTGAAGAAATCAACATCTAGAAGATATGCCAATACCAGCATATGGCATGAAAGTGAAGCCAGCGACTCAGAAGACGAACAATCAGAAGACGCTGCAAACGTATGCTTTATGGCATCCGATCAGGTACCTACTGAACCTGTAGTTGATACTTATGATGACTTCACCTTTGAGCAATTAGGAGATGCCTTCAGTGACCTGATGACTGATTACAGGAAACTGCGTAGTAAGTATCAGACCTCTAAGAAGGTACTCAAAGAGTACAAAGGTGAAATAGATAGACTTACCGACCTACTAGCTGAGGTTAGAAATAATGTTAGTGAGTCTGGTGAGCTTTCTTCAACAAAGCTTTTATTACACGAGACTACCAAGTCATCTGAAGAGAAAGACAAAATTATTGACCAACTCAAGGAAGAACTTTCTATAGAGAAGAAAAGTCTTCAATGTGCACAAATCAGAATAGAATCACTCACTTCTGATTATACTAAGTTGTATGACACTTCTAAAAGATTGGAAATTAGGTTAGGAAAACAGCCTGAGCCTGCTGCTTCCTTCCCTAACACGTGTCACTTACCGAAAAATTGAAACATTCCCAAGCCAAACACTGTCAGACCTAACCCTATAAAACCTTTACCCCAAAGGTTAAGCCCAAACAAGATTATAGGTATGCTTTCTTCTATACTAGAAAACCTAAACCTACCAACCATGCACACCACTAGCTTTCAACACTCGACATGCACAATGTCATTATTGTGGCCTCATTGGTCATATTTTCATCTGCATGTAGAATGAGAAAGCTTGTTGATTTGAATAGTTTATGCTTGGATACCTAAAGCTAACAATTCAGGACCCTACAAGAAATGGGTACCAAAGTTTCATCTGCAAATTGTTTTGTAGGTGGAACACCCTTCACATGTTAGAAGCAAATGGATCCTCGACAGTGGTTGCTCACGGACATATGACCGGTGACGCTACCCTATTTGCAACACTGTCGAAGAAAAATAAGAAGGCTATGTCTCCTTCGGTAATAACTTGAAATGGTATATTATTGGTATCGGTGATGTTGGTAAGTCTCCCTATTCTGTGATTAAGGATGTCTGTCTGGTTACCGAGTTGAAACATAATCTACTCAGCATAAGTCATCTAGCTGATCATGGTTATGGCATCAACTTTGGCAAAGACAAATGTACTATAGTTGATAGCTCAACTGGTAGTACTATCTTTGAAGGAATTAGGGAAGACAATACATATGCTTTTCTATTTGTTGGAAGAAACTAACATTTCAGGTAGATGCTTAATGGCCAAGAGTGATGAGAGTCATCTGTGGCATATGAGACTCGGTCACGCTAATATGGATACGATCTCAAGATTATCCACAAAGAAGCTAGTACGTGGTTTACCGGACATTACATTCAAGAAGGACTCGGTATGCAAGCCAATGTGAAAAGAACAAAGCTACCAGATCCACATTCAAGTCAGTAAACGCAGTATGTAACTACTAGACCTCTACAATTGCTTCATATGGACTTATTCGGTCCTAGCAGAGTTGCTAGCCTCGGAGGTAAACTTTATGCTTTCGTATTGTAGATGATTTTTCTAGATACACGTGGGTATATTTCTTTACACGCAAGAATGATTCATTATCCGAATTTGTCGCCTTTTGCAAGAAAGTACAGAATGAAAAAGGTTACATGATCACTCGCATAAGAAGCGATCATAGAGGCGAATTCGAGAATGCTGATTTTGAGCAATTTTGTGACACACACGATTTTGTACACGAGTTCTCCTGCCCTAGGACTCCACAACAAAATGGAGTTGTGGAACGTAAGAACAGAACTCTAACCGAAATGGCCAGAGTGATGTTAAACCAGTTTAGTCTACCCAATATTTCTGGGCTGAAGCTGTCAACACAGCTTGCTTTGTACTCAATAGAGTTCTAATTCGACCCAAATCGAAGAAGACTCCTTTTTAGTTATGGTTTGATAGAATTCCATTTGTTTCATACTTTAGAATTTTTGGCTGTAAATGTTTTATTCTTAATACAAAAGACAATTTGGGAAAATTTGATGAAAAGGCCGATAAGGTATATTTTTAGGTTATGCGGCCAAGAGCAAAGGATACAGAGTCTTCAACAAAAGAACCATGATCATCGAAGAGTCAATCAACGTCATCTTTGATGAACTAAATCAGATGACGGTCGATGACAATGACGAAGATCCAACTGTACCAAGCTCCACATCAGCTGATCCTCAACCAAGCTCTGCACTAGCTGAACCTCTTAGAGAAGATCAGGAACCAGCTATCTTCAGAATCTTCTAAAAAGGTTAAATTTACAGCTGATCATCCAAAAGATTTGGTAATTGGTGATATTACCAAAGGAGTAAGTATAAATGTTAGTTTTTATGGCATAATGTTAATGATTATTGGTTAGAATTATTAATAATTACGAAAAAAGAATTTGTTAGTAATTTTGGTAAAGATATTATTTTATGTCTGAAAACTTATATATATTTCCAAAACATGTTTTATACCAAAGCTCTCAATAATTAAAATAAATAATAGAAATATTATTTCCATAAATGAGTTTAACTGCAAAAATTAATTTCGTTAAATAAATGGTTTTAATCGAAAGAAAAAGTTTTGTTATTAATTTAAAACCGTTAGTTTGGCAAGAAATCATATTTTTATATATAAAGTACTATATTTAGTATTCCAAAAGTTATTTTCCCTTATTACGAAAAATGGTTAAAAAAATATTTTTCTAAGAAAAATCGTTTTATTAATATTGTTCGGTAAATAATTTCTCTTAATAATAAAAATGTTCATTAATGAATTATTTTGGTCTTGAATAACATTTTTAGTAACAATAACCGGAAAATGATTTCTAGCTAATTAAAATATTAGAATATTAGTGTTGGAGGAAAATCATAATTTTGGTAAAATATTAATTTATTAAATACAGTTAAAATATTATTTTCCTTATTTTGTGAATAATAGTCAAAAATTGGTTTTTTAGTAAATCATATTTTCGCGTAATTTGGTAATTACATAAAAAATACTAATTTATTAATACGATTAAATAATAATTTTTCTTACCCTTAATTAGTACGTTAAAAATTTGTATTTTTACTAAAACATTATTTTGTAACTTAGTATCTAAAATATAAATATTTTTCAACGTTATTAACAAAATTATGTTATTTTCAACCCGACCAGACTT